>JAPWGK010000008.1:1200000-1555680 GCA_029641185.1 Pseudofabraea citricarpa
TTCTTTGCATAATTGGTACATTGTTATCGATAACCGGATTTATCCTTCAGTTTGAGGGATTTCGCGGAATCAGCTGGGCATGTTCAATCGCGCAGCTTGTTTCTATCATAATAATGGCAGTCTTAAGAGCTACTGTACGTCGGGGTATGTTGGATAGTCCAGCCACGGTGAAGATCACCCCGGAGTATGAGATGGATTGGCTTTCTCTTAAACTTGGATTCGATGGCGACTACTTGAAGTCTCTCAGCAGCCCACAAAAGCCAAAAAATCCCTGCTTGAGCTACGGAAAGGAATTGAGCAGCCTAGTTTGCAAAGAGACGCCTAATTCAAGATTTAAACTGCCGGAAGGCCCTTGCTGGAAAGTCTGTAACAAGTTGGGCTCGCCAACACGCGCTGAATGGTACGAGAGCCCGAAGCATCTAGATCGCAAAAAATCAATTGTCGATTCGGCAAGGCCGTCTCGGCCTGGATACCCTCTTTTGAGAGCTTCATCTGATCATTCGCTCAAGAGCCATGAGCCATTGAAAGCCAAAGAGACAGAAGCTGCGGTGAAGGAGCAAGAGAAAAATGATTCCCTACAAGTTCACGCGGTAGTTAATATCCGAAAACGACTGGGATATCTCACCACGTGGGAGGCCCCCTCGTCAGTATATGCTGCTTCCATTGCTAAAGCAATCCAGAGCGTCCTGAACTTGACTGGTTTGGGGGCAAAGACTACCTTTATTTGGTATGTTGACGTTCAGTTCGCGGAGGCCAAGTCGGGGCAAAAGAGGCTTGGCAAGCTCAGACTTGTTGCCAACAATAAAGGCACTCAGGAGGAGCCATCATGGACAACACCAAAGGAAGACATCTATGCGATATTGTCGTTATGGATGTATCATTTTAAAGACAAAAATCAATGGGGTCCTGAGGAGATTGAGGAGCATCGCTTGCGTTCACTCTTTGAAAAATCTGAACCTACCAGAACGCCATTTCGTCGCGTGCTTGGTCCGGATTCTGAAGTTCTCAAGGCAGATCTGGCTTGGTGGGCTGGCGAAGTGGTCGTAAATGCTTTACAGACGTTCAGCTGGGAGAAACCCGACACTCTTCTAAGCTTGGGATATGGTTATCAAAGTAAGTCTGAGGCAGAAGTGATTGATACTGAGCAAGAAGCTTATCTTTTCAGAGCGTCGGATAGCTCGCGAAGCTGGCAATCCGCCAACTTGCTGTGCTATGGTTACGAACGTCTCAATGGAGAGATTTCTGGCACAACACTTTTTTTCGGCTTTTATGTGGGAAATCGCAGACCACATACCAGTTCTGGAGTCTGCTACTACTGTCGATTTGCAAAGTCAGAGCAAATTCGACCCTCAACTCCCAAAATGGAGTTCTCTGAGACTTGTAAACCAGACGATACAAGAGATGGCAAAGGCTGTTGAAGGTTCTGCACTGGCCACTCTAGAAGATGCTTACACTCTCATAATTCCACCTCTTAGCGCTGCCAACAAATTGCCCAGCGAGGCATTGGTGGAAATGGTTCGCCAAAAAGCGATAGAGAACCACCAAGACTACCAACTGGACAAGGCGTATGAATTGTATCTTCAGCTACTCATCTTATGCGATGACAAATTGCTGTTGAATGAGAAGTTTGTCTATAAATCTGTCGCTACCGCCGTTGATTTCTTGATGACTACCGACTCTGTGACGGTGACGGATGAAGGAGTAGCGGGAGACAGTGACCCACAACTAAGAGAAGCCAAATCCGCCTTGATCAATAAAATAACAACAACGAACCTGAAAACAATCAGCATCAAGCTCATAGATCTGTTCAAGAAGCAAAAGCGCCACAATGGCTATAAATCAATGCTCCCTTCGAAAGATGAAGATGAGAAAGACGATCAAATGGAACAGACCTCACAGAAACCAAAAAAGAAGGACATTCGGCCTGCACAAGCTTTCGGTACGGAGTTCGGATACACAGCGCTTCACAACGATATTTTTTCGACGAAAAGCAATGTGGACAGGGACTGTGAGAGTTGGAGATACCTGAAAACAACAGACATACTTGGGTGGACTCCGCTTCATTATGCCGTAATTTACCGCCCCGAAGTTGCATTGGCAATGCTTTCAGAGGACAGTGCCTTAGCTAGGAGACCGAACTTGGCCGGCTGGACCCCTTTACATTATACGGTCATGAACCACAGTGATGATGGGAAAACCCCAGCGACCACGGACTCCAACATAGATGACATAAAATTGAAGTTGGTGGCTCAGCTATTGAAGGCATACGGCGGGGCAGATTTAGGAATTGATGGGATACTCCCATTGCATTTGGCAGCAGCATCTGGAAACGAGAAAGTCGTGACTGCACTGCTTAACAGCCCACTTCACAGAAAAAAAATCAGTGCAGAAAATTATTGGGGCATGACACCTTTGCATTTTGCTGCGATTAAAGGGAAAGATAAGATCGTAAAGCTACTCCTTGATCGAGCAGCCAAAATCAATGCGCAGGATAAGTTTGATAGGACTGCACTTCATCTCGCGGTGGAGAAAATCCAGGCTACAGTCGTCACAAGCCTTCTCGAAAGAGATGATGAAAATGTCAACAAAATGAAGGACAAGAGCGGCAGAACAGCACTGCAGATAGCAGCGGCAATGGAGCGCGATGTGAACGACAAATTGGTAAAAGCGAAAGCTAATAAAGCCAGCTTGATGAATAAGTGGAAAAAGGAAAATTCGTTGAAAAAGCCTATTGATGACAATACGCCCGTTAGTGGAAAGGGGGATGCAAAGAATGCCGAGATTGCTGCTAGTGGCCGAGTAGGCATACTAAGCACCTCAAAGCTCGGAGATGGCATTATCAATGATGCAGCTCCTGTTAAAATTGATGAGCTACCGGAGAAAGAAAGAAATACCGATGTAGAGGTACAAAAAGGCGAATCATCAAAAGCCCCGAACAAAGCAGCAAAACCTAAGGAGAGGAAGAGCAGGCAGAAGCTCTCCAAAAACTTGGAAGATTTGGAGACAACATTTGAGCAGCTTTCGAAAGAATCGAAAAATTTACAGAAAATAATAGAAAAGCTGCTGAGCAAGGAAGATCTGGCAGCGGAGGGTGGTAAGCTGCTTCTGTGGGCGGCCAGAGAAAGACTTAACACCACATTCAAGTTTTTGATAAGTAAACGAGAAGTGGAGCATGATAAGAAGGATCCTTATACTGGACAATCTGCTTTGCATTTTGCAGCGAAAGTTGGATCTGAGGGGATGGTTCAACTTCTTCTACATAAGTGGACACCGAAGATGGTCAACGCGAGAGATTGCACTGGGACAACTGTGCTGATCCTTGCTGCCATAAGTGGATATAGCAAGATTGTCGACCTTCTCCTTGATGCAGGAGCCGACCAAATGATATTGGATGACGAAGAGAGACTGGCTATTTCATGGGCCGTGGAAAAAGGTCAAGTCGCCATTGTGAAACGGCTTCTTGATAGCGATAATGCTTTTTGTATGAATCCAAACGCTGTTGACGGCAATCCGCCTCGATTGCTCTTAGCTCGAGCAGCTGAAAAGGGCAACTTAGCCATGGTTAAATTGCTTTTCAGCAAAGGGGCGAAGTTGGACCAGAAGAACAGCCGGGACCACTCTCCAATGTATTGGGCTGTCTCGTCAGGTCATCCAGACATTGTCGAATTATTTCTCAAGACAACACCAAAACCAGATGTTGATGAGCTTAATGAAATATCCAACCCGCCCTCCACCCTTCTTGCAGTAGCTATAGATGCGGACCAACTGAATATCACGAAGCAACTCTTGAAAGCCGGGGCGGATGTTAGGAAAAAAAGTGGCAAATACCAGCAAACCCCGTTGTCTTTCGCAGTAAATTCGAATAGGCTGATGTTTGTCACCCTACTACTTGACAATCCTGACAATCCAGATCACTATGCCGATACCGAAGAAGTAGATCGAGATGGTTGGACACCTTTGTTATTTGCTATATGCGGCGGGCATCGGGAGACTGTCAAGCTGCTCATCTCAAAAGGTTCTTGTGCAAGGATCAGTAATAACGGAGAGAAAAGCGATCTTTCTCTTGCTATTGATTATGGTGACGATGAAATGGTGTCTGAAGTACTCAAGAATCGTCGTGGAAAACGGTCACAACCACATTTGGACAAAGCAATATTGTGGGCAGCGGAGAGAGGAAACAACGAGCTTGTGGAGCTGCTCTTGGATAAAAATGCTAGCCCAGATGCGAAATGTATCCGTAGATCCACACCTCTGTTAAAGGCAGCCAAAGGAGGGCACGTGGATACGGTTCGACTGCTGTTGAAATGGAAAGCAGATGCCAATCTGTCAAATGAGAAAGGCGAGACACCGCTCTATTGGGCATCGTACAATGGGTTCGAAGACATCGTGGTTGCACTGCTGGAGAAATTTGAAGGAAAAACGCGCGCGGATCCCAACATTCGTACCGCGTCCAACTCAACAGCGTTACTGGCCGCAGCCGAACAAGGGCAAGAAGCTGTAGCCGATATGCTATTGAAAGCAGGGGCAAAGATTAATGTGAACAACGATAGGAACGAGACTCCACTCTACTGGGCATGTTCGAATGGGCTGCTTTCAATGGTACAGACTTTTTTGGAACTTGAAGCTGAGCCCAATATCGTATCCAACCATGACTCTACTCCTTTGCTGCAGGCCATTGAGTCCGAAAACACGGCAATAGTAGAGCTACTGCTAAACAAAAAAGCAAATTTTGCAGTTGCAAATCCCAAGGTCTGCTCTGCTCTAATTCTTGCAAGCTCGATGGGCGAAACAGAGGTAGTGAGAAAACTACTTGCTCTGGGCGCAGATATCAAGGTGCAAGATCAGGACTTGAACACGCCTCTACACCAAGCCGCGCTCAATGGCCAGCTGGAGGTGTTAATCTTACTTCTTGACTTAGGAGCAGATCCAGAAGCAAAGAATAAGAATCTGAAATCTCCATTGCATTATGCAGCCGAGGCTGGACATGTGGAAATCGCGGAATATCTTCTGACAAAAACCAACCGACTAGACGAGGAAGACGAGAACGGTAGAACACCGCTATCACTGGCAAGTGAAGGTGGGCATGATGACGTAATAGAACTTCTCTGCAGCAAGAAGGCTCGTCCTAACTCCAAAGACAAGAACTTAAAATCACCGATATCATGGGCAGCAAATGAAGGCGAAGAGGCTACCGTGAAGCTTCTTGCCAAGTGGGGGGCTGAAATTGAATCTAAAGATATCGATAAACGCACTCCCCTATCGTGGGCAGTATCACAAGAGAACATTGCAGCTGCGAATGTGCTACTCGCAATGGGAGCAGAGGTAAATTGCAAAGATAGTAAGGGGCGAACTCCACTGTCGTGGGCTGCATCTGGTTATCAGGATTATATGGCGAAGAGACTCCTGGAAGCGGAGGCTGATGTTATGTCTTTGGATAATGATGGCCGTAATCCACTTTCATGGGCTGTATCAGAGAGAAATGAAGAGATGGTGAGATTACTCCTTCAACATAAATCGAATGACCAGATCGCTGCCCAAGAACATCCCGAAAGCGGAGGCCAAACTGTGCTGCATCGTGCAGTCGAGACTGGAGACGTTGATATAGTTGGACTGATTCTGAAGGCGAAACCAAACGTGAATAAGGCGGATAACATCAAGGAGACGCCGCTCGGGCTGGCTGCACGGAATCCCAATCAAGATGTGATCTTCCAACTTCTCGAAGCCGACGCTGTCCCCAATGTTCAGGACAGTCTTGGAAGAACTCCTTTTTTCTCAGCTATATGCCTGGAGCATGACTTGGCTGCTCTGGAGATGTTAGACAAAGACCTCGATACAGAGAAACATCCTCACTTCTCTAGGACTCCTCTTCAAGAAGCCATATGGCAATATTCCTATGATATTGTGGATAAGCTATTGACACGTGGTGCTAATGTTGCTAGTAAGGATACCCAGGGAAGAGATGCCTTCCACGTGGCAGCGGCAAGGGGCATGGACCACTTGCAACTTTTAGTTGATAAAGGACTTGATAGAAAAGCCCAGTTCCCAATCACATATGACCTACAACACCGACACGCACTTCACCATGCGGCATGTAGTCAAAAGATTTCCGTGGTTAACTACCTACTCGATAGATATAAAAGACCAACTGAAACTACAGCTTCAAAGAGCCAACCAGACCACGAGTGGAGAAAAATATTGGGTCCTGATAATGACGGATGGACCCCTCTACACTGGGCTGCAAAAGCTGGGGATATAGATGTTGTTCAAAGATTCCTAGATATTGGCGCAGATGCCACCTTGAAAGAGAATTTGAACAAGTGGACTCCAGTGCAAATTGCACAGTTTCATGAACAAAATTCTGTCGTAGTAAATCTCAGACAACATTTAGAGAGTCTTGGGGTTGAGTCTAGTAATGAAGAAGTCATACTTCCAGGCAAGGTTGATGATACAAGGGAGTGTGATGGATGCGGTATCTATGTGAGTAAAGTACTCAAAGTCAGAAGATAGTATAACTGACATCTAAGCAGCCTATTTACGGTATTTTATATTCTTGTACTATTTGCGAGAATTTCGATTTCTGTTACAAGTGTAAATACAGCTCGGATAAAACTCATCCAGATCACAAATTTAAGCAGGAACCCGAACCTGAGGAGGAAAGTTAGCTGTAAGAGTGTGTTGCTTTATTGGATATCAGTCTTTTGAATTCTACAGGGACCTTCGACTTGAGCCAAGGCTGTTTTTAAACTTTCTACCTATTGAAAGATAAAAAAGAAATTGATGCGTTTGATATGCTTCTAAGTTCCATAGCGGCGCTTGACAAGCTAACTTCTACGTCCGAATCGCCCTGGTTAAGATAACGGTGTAGTGGTCTCCTTTATGGGCAATGGAAGGAATACCGACATTGTCCATGTAGCTGCCTTAAAACCATTAGCTTTAGATGCCGAGAAGCACTCGGTAGCTGAGGGAGTTTCATGTTAGTTGCTCGACTTTCAAAGAAAATGGCACTGGAATTTGGAGATAGGATTGGCTAGATAGAGAAAGGGGATAAAGAAATGGGAAGTATATCTGCCAAGTTGCGATAAGAATAAAGGTAGAAGTATCTACTACCTTGGCAACAAAAGGCGTAAGCTTTTCGAGTTGAGTATTCGTGAACGCGGATCAGCCGACAGGTTATAGGCGAGGACCGTATGTAAGTACCGCGCAATTCCAGTGTTCATAGACTACAGCACCTCGGAATAAGCCCCTAACTGATCCTTTTGCCAGTATTGTTTGGGTATCAGTGCTGATTCCTGCCTTGCCGGGATCTTCATGGATCTCTTAAAGCTACTGCATGTCTCTCCCTTCAACCAGCTGATCCTCCGTCAGTACAGCTTAGGTGCCAACATCGGTGCAGCACTGCCTTGCTAGGATTTGTATGAATCTCCCAAACCTTAATGAATCCATCTCGTAGCAGTCAGCAGGTACAGTAGCCAACGAACTTTCTCCGTCGCCGAGATGAGTCTGTCTGTCCACGAAGCACGCCTGCTCCCCTTAAGCTGCGGAGGGCGTGCCAATGCGGCATGCCAATGTGGCCTGATCCTGCACGGCGCCTTGTTGATCAGAAACACCGAGGCGTTGTATTCGCCGTGCTTACTGTAGCTGTCGGTATATGTGAATAGGTTACAGGTGACATGTATGCACAATAGGGACAAGCTCTATAGGCTACAGTAATATAAGGCTCCTTTGGGGCCACACCTGAATACGATCATCGATTATTATAACACTAGAATTGTAGTACGTGATCGCAACCCCTATGATACTAACAGTAGCTTTGCTCCTGGGAAGACTGTGCCTCGTCTCGTATGAAATAGTAGAATGTAGAAGGAGCTGGGAGCCTAAACGCTGACGGACGTTGGACTCGTAGCACCGTTTTTTGGTACCTTTCTAAAGAACTATGTAAAGCTCTGGTAATACGCTCAGAATATTGAAGTCGTAAACTCGTATGCGAGCTGGATTGTTTGAGGGGAGTTGAGGAGAGTTGAGGAGAATTGAGAGGGGCATTAGGCGAGGCCCCTTCGGGTAAAAGGGGGCCTAAATCGGCTCCGACAAGGACCTTTAATAAATGTGAAAACTTTATATAGAGATAACATAGAAACTATATCCCATCCACTCATCTTCGACTCACCGTTACTCGGCATGACTCACCTAAATTTGCCAGTAAAGCAGCTCTGCTCTCCTTTCCGAACAGCAACGGATTTTCTTTATGTTAGGATTGGCATATGATAATGAGCTGTTATCACCCATGTATATAGTGCCGGTGCCATCCTGATAAATATGATGGGTTTTTTCTCGACCATTTAACGGCTTGATTCTTGCCCTCAAAATGAACGCTTTGTCGTTCTTGTTGTGCGGAGATTAGTGAATTAGATCTTTGCCTTTTCGGTGACTGTTTTGCGTTAACTTCTTTCAGCCAAGGACAAATGTGAGAGGATCCAAACAGAATTTTAACGCTCCCATCTCCCCAACTTTCTAGATTCGAGTATTAGCTAGTTGCATTCCGTCATCTGATATAGAAACAAACATACCTTAGCAGCTCCATTTTGAGAGTATGTATATGTTGCATCCTGCCAAGGCTCCAGAAGCTGACTCTTATCATAACCAAGCTAATTAAGAAACCAACGTGCTGATGATTTGATGTCACGGGAAAACATTGAGACTTATTGCTGGACGAGCTGAGGAATGGGTGAATAATCTTTGGGAGAAAAGATAGGAGGAGACGAATCTAGAGGAGATTCGTTCTTACATAGCCGGTGTATGGATTTCACAGCTGCACCAAGTACGTACCTATCTTCCGTAGAGTATGGCCTGCCATGTTTGAGCCAGAGCCAAATATACTTTACCGCACCTTACTTAATGTACTAGAGAGCCTAGAAGTTAGTCACTTACAAAAACGTTTGTAGGTAATGGGAAGCAACTAATTATTCAACTACTTGGATGTATATAGACTGCTTTCACTGAGCACCACGTTATTGTGCTAGCAGTGACGTCGCCTGCTGCAGCAAACAAACGCTCCTACTACTTACCAACACGACATAATACACATCTAAATTGATGTCTGCCCCATCCAATTCACCTCCATCGCCATACATCTAAAGCTCTGGACACATCAACGAGCTCAACCCGAACCATGGCTAGCAGCATTCTCCGATGGCTCTCCAAGTTTGGTCGTAGAAGTCCGTCTCCTCTGAGAAATTTCCCAAAAGTCAATTTCGATGTCATAGATAGTGCGCAAAAGATCGAGGAAGAAACGATCCCGGGTTATGTGGCTGCCCGCTATTACCCAGTCAATATTGGTGAGGTGTTTGCTTCACGATATCAAGTCGTGGGGAAGCTTGGCTTCGGAACCTTTTCCACTGTCTGGCTGGCACGAGATCTCAAGTATGTTATGAAAAGAGCCTCTTTCTACCGGAAAGCTGCTGACCAATACAAAGCCAACATCGTCATGTCACACTGAAAGTATTTATCCATTCCAAGGCTATCGGCAGCGAAGCCGACAATGAGCTCATAATGTGCGAGAAACTAGGTCAAGGTAGTAGATTGCATCCTGGGCGCGCCTCGGTGCGAACAGTCCTTGACGCTTTCAAGGTGTCTGGGCCTGATGGAGAACATCAGTGTTTAATACATGAGCCACTATGGGAAAGCGTACGCACGTTTCTCGCTCGCAATCCCGTAGGCAGACTTCCAGAAGTGATTCTACAAGGCGTCTTGAGGCGAGTACTTGAAGCTCTAGACTATTCTCACATAGAGTGCCATATCATTCACACAGGTAAGCTTCGTAAAAGAAACATCAATTGAACATTGGGGACTAATACTTCTCCATAGATATCAAAGCCGACAACATTCTGTTCGAGATTGACGACGCGGCCGTCTTCGAAGCTTTTGAACGAATGGAATTGGAGGATCCATGTCCTCGAAAGATTGAAGGCGATCGAACCATCTACACTTCTCGCGAATTACAAATACCTAGGCGCATTGGAAAGCCAGTCTTGTGTGACTTTGGCGTAGCAGTATCAGGGCAGGTGGCACATGATGAAGATGTCCAGCCAGATATCTACAGAGCGCCTGAAGTTATGTTAAAAGTACCCTGGGATTACAAGATTGATATTTGGAATGTCGGAGCTATGGTAAGCGTCTGCATGATCAAAACCCCATCCAAGAATAATACAAGTTGCTAACGATGTTCTTACTTGTAGATATGGGATATTTTTGAAGACAAGCATTTGTTCCATGGCATAGATCCAGAACATGAAACGTACCGCACTCGTGCTCATCTAGCCGAAGTCGTTGCGCTTCTAGGGCCACCACCGCTGGATTTTCTTCAGCGGGGCAAGCTGAGCTCTAAGTTCTTCGATGAACAAGGTGAGTCTCTCAAGCCAGCCCACGTGCTACCATTCTTATTTATCAACTAACGAAATCCTCCACAAGGAAATTTTCAAGGCGGTATAGACCTCCCAGCACCAACTTCATTAGAGGATTCCGAAGAAAATTTAGGCGGGGAAAATAAGAAGATGTTTCTCCAATTTGTGAAGTCAATGTTGGCATGGGCCCCGGAAGACCGAAAGACTGCGAAGGAGTTGCTGAAGGACCCATGGCTTAATAAGATATATAAGTAGTTGATTCTAGGAGCCTCCTCTAACCACAGAACTGTATACCATCGTTCGCAGGTCAGCGAGCTACTGCTAAGCCATCTTAATTTCGAAGATCTCTCAAGAATTCCACATGGTGTCTTGGAAATGTGAATTTGAAACATTGTTTGAACTGAGTTTTACGCATTCTGTACCTGGGTAAGTGAGCAATTATTACCATCTTACTTCTCACTTAGCAAGCACTACTAGCAATCGCCATACTTCTGCTACTTGAAGTTAGTCTAGCGCATTTCAACATGCTTTCTACCAAGTGAATCTGCAACACCAACCTACCCCCAAGGAAGCAAAGTCCTCCGGGGTCCAAAATAAAAATTTAAGCGATCGCCTATCAGCGGACGGCGGCTGCCTGGTAGCAAACCAACAAACCCGCTCAAAACGTCTAGGCTACCATACACACATGGCCCTCGAATCAAGAAGGTAATTAGAGATAACAGGGAAAAAATCAACTATAAAAAGAACTCGTTACCCTCTCTTTGCCCCTCCTCAAAAAGTATCCACAATCCACAATGCCAAACACAACAGCCACACAAACCGTGCTACAAGCCCCCTCCCTCCTAATCTCAATCCTCTCCTTCCTTCCGATAGAAGACCTCCTCACATCGGCACAGCGCGTGAACAGCCAGTGGCGAAGTGTCATTTCGACCTCAAGCGTGCTACAACAAGCCATATTCTTCAAACCTCGGGGAAGGGGAACTGAAAACGAGCAAGGGCAGATCCCAGCCATGAATCCGCTGCTACAGAAAGTATTCAAGCCATGGTTCAGAGTCGTAGGTCGGCGGATCAAGGAGCAGGCCGATTACGCCAACGATCTGTCGTTCTCGCTGTGTGGCCTAGGAGAGAGTGCGATGCGCGCTGATGCGTCGTGGCGGAAGATGCTACCCGTACAGCCTCCCGCGACAGTCCTGCGCATCGTCAAGTTCAATCCGACAGGACTCTTAGCGAAAGCCGGCACGCCACCAGGTGAAGTCTGTGAGCTGGCTTTCGAGGGTGGAGTGAGGATGGGGTTGCTGTATGATCTTGCGTGGGAGACGGCTAGCAAGCCGCTTGGGTCGTTTGCGTATCTTTGGCATATGATTCGTCTGGATGAGCCGAAGATGGAAAGGCGGTTTAAAGAGTGTGATGAAGTCACGCTGATCATGGATCTGTCTATGCCCTTGGCAGGCTCGTTGAATTTCATGAAGCCGGAGAATAAGAGTTCAGCTTATGAGGAAGTCGAGCTTAACTTTGAGGCTGTAGATACAAGAAAGCTTGCCCATTTGGCACAGATGTGTGTTAGTGGTTGTAAAGAAGGGCATCATCTAGATAGTTGACGGTACGGATTTGACTGGCATTTTTATTTTCGAATAAGAAAGAGTAAACATACATGCCCAGACGATCAGAACTGTTAACAATCATGGCTACTTAAATCGGCATTTCCATTTTTTTTTTCTTTTTTTCTTTTTCTTTTCTGCACAAATCCTTTGACGAAACAAGTGAAAACACAAGGAGAGAACAATCACACACTACCCAATTGCCTATTCTACAACGATCAAATTCCCAGGAGCACGCCTCCTCGATATCGGCGGGAGAACATGTGGAGCTCGAGGAAGTGCATCGCTAGACAAGCCATCATCAATCGCAGGAGCCTGGGCTGCAAGAAGTGGTGCCAACCCCGGTACGTCGAGATTGAGAACAGGGTCAGCAAACTCCTCGAGGAGGCCTCGAAGACTCTCGTGCCCAAAGTCATCGAACCAATCCCTCGCAGTCTGACAGGTTTTTACCCACATGGAATACAATTCCTGCTGAGCCTTGGGTTTCTTCTTAACGACGAGCGTAGCTGTAGAACCCGAATATGCTTCTGATTCGTGGTTTTGGATTTCATCAGAGCCGTTTAGAACTACGTGAAGGTGATGCCTTGTGGCCCGACTTGCTCTGAACTTATAAGTGATCTGTGAGCGGCTTTGAAGGAATCTGTCGAGTTGAAGACAATCGCTACATCCACATCCTACTTCACTGCAGGCCCAGTCGCTTTTTGGAACCTCTTGTCCTACATGGCGCGTAACATAGTACCCAAAGATAACTTGGAACAACAACCTAAATTGGCCTAGTTGATGACCAACTGCAAGTTCCACGTGGAAAAGCCTAACAAGAATGTTAAGACAAGGCAGCAGAATTTCTGCAAAGTATGATGTATCGATGGACCGAGCTTGGCGACACATGGCCTGTATGATTGTCCTGAGCTCAAAATGGCGGCTTGCCGAATGGCATTTCCGCAATAGAAGGGCAATACTGCGAGCATTTCTGCTGTTCTCTGTAGATGGAAGGCCATGCGTCCTCTGCTCCACACCGATCGACTCCAAGTTGAAGCTTCGGACAATGTACGGGATAAATTCGTCGAACACTGTCTGTTGGTCTATAACTACTTCATCTTCTGAGAGATTGAGTCCGCGGGATTCGACCACAAAGGCGATGAGCATTGCGAGTCGATTTGTCTGTCGACGCACTCTAGATAAGACCCTATCAAGGTTTAGCTTCCAATGTTTGCCAAAGTAATCGGCGGTCTGATCGCTAAGCCATGCCGGTAGCAAAAAGGATATGTGACTTACAAAGAGGGCAAACGTCTCGCAACAACGGCCAACGTAGCTCCATCCTGCCCATAACGATGCTCCATGCTTGCCACAAGAAACTCGACCTGTAAATCACACCAGTCTTGTACGGGTGCTGGATCATAGCTGTACTGGCTAGCAGCTGCATCCATTCCCTCGCTAAATCTTCTAAGCGCTTCATATCTTCTCTCAAAGCTTGAGAACTTGGAGACTTGGTGTGAGACGCTAGATACCACAATCAACATATGTTCTAGAATATAAGTTCCTAACACTTGATTTTCAACTGAACATGGTTTTCGGAAACTTACGCGGGTAGTAATGTTAAAAGGTGAAATCTGCCAAATGCTTTGCCAATATCCGTGTACATTGACATACACAGTTTACCAGAACAAAATTCAAATATCTCAGAGAAAGTTGTCTTGTCGCCCAGCTTCACAGCTTCAAGAAGGATCTGTGTAAGAATATTGTCAGAAAAAGGCTGTGGTGACTTGAGCTGTGCTTTTGGCCGATCACTCCATTTCTGCATGTAATCGATCACGACACAAGATAGTTGTCGAAATTCATCAGTGATAGCCCGACGAAGCACCTCATCAAGTGTGACTTGGTATTTATCCCGTAGCCGATACAGCCAAAACAAAGCCCTGTAACTAGGTTCTGAAGACTGATCGATGGCATAATTAGCTTTAGAGGGACCAAAAAAGAATTCCATTTTGTTCGTAGCAGGCATGATTATCGCCACCTTGAAAGTCATTAGCATAAACTATTGTATGCGTTAAAATGGGGCATTTTACCGTGCAACGAAATACGTGTACTGCTTCTCCATTTCCACCAACGTCGTGGAATTTCTGACTTTCTGGCTCTAGGTCTTCAAATGGATCCTCTAGCATGAAATCCTGCTCAGAGTACCTGTGTTGGGTAGCTGCAAGAGAGCCATCCGGATCCCTCACTTCAGTCAAGGTTATATTCCGCTCAAACTCTTCTGTGATGTAGTAAGTCCGTTGTGAAGGGTCGTCCTCGCTGTCATACTCGTCATCTTCACAGGCACCGCTGACAGTAAGCTCAAGCTCTGCAAGGCAAAAGTAAAATCCAGTATTTGCACAAGCATCAGCCAGAAGTGATGCAATTTTCTTGTCATGTCCAGTGAGCGATGAGCGACGAAGGTTAGAGCCTGAGTATTGGCATTGAAGCATATAAGCCAGCGTCTTTGGCCTTGAAGCTGGAAATGCCGTAAACGATAAAGGGTCGTTCCACCATGTCAGCATAGTTTTGAGGTTACTTATTTCAGTGGTAGAATTCCCCGCGGACTTCGTCATACAGTCTCGTGTGTGTAAAAGATCATAGGTAAGAAGTAGGCGTTTGCCTGCTGAAACAGGCTTGACCTTATGAAAAACATCCGAAAACCTAGCAATAAATGTGTAAGTTCATGACCAGGCAAGACAATTACTAGTGCGTTTGTTGCTTAAAATTATAGAGCACAAAGATAAATGGGATGGCGAAGAGAACTAAAGAGTCTTTTCTGTTCTATAGAAATGGAACAATTGACTAGGCTTTTCGGTACTTACGATGCTATAAAGGAGTATCCAAACTCGCAATTCTTCGAAGGATCAAAGACTTGGTTGCGGTCTCGATGCCCAACATGTACCTCGCCACCTGTGTTGTATGAGGGAAGAGAAATTTCCAAAGTGCCAAAATGACGAGGTTTATTCCCGGGCCTATGCCGAATTAGTTTCTGGATGTCTGGACTGCAGGGTTGGGGCAAGATCGCACTGTAGATGGGCCGGCAGTGAAGAATCCTCTTCATAGACGGTCAAACTCCTCAGCTGTGCCTGTATTCCTTCGCTAAGTGGATTTATCCCCAATCCATCGCAAATTCTTGTCGTTACAGTTTTCAGTAACTCAGTCCAGGCTGGATTTGTTGTTCGAAAATCGGACGGAGGTAACTCCCATACTTGATGGCAGTCGTTGACGCCATCTCCATGGCCAGATGTTCGGCGAGCCAGATTGATCATAGTATTGGCGTCGTGGTCAGATAATGGTAGCCCAATTGCTCTGCTTCCTTGAATGGAGATACCCGGATTAGGTGCCTGGGGAAGATCCTCGAAGATTGCAAAATTCCCCGGACTTTTCAGGTTTTCGAGTATCCCATGGATACCATCCTTCAAAGAGTCCAGGTCATAGAGACCGAGTTCTGCTGCTTCGTCTACTTCGTCATCTGACTCCATATCTAGATCCAGTACGGGTCGAGGAGGAGGAGGGGTGTCTGCCATTGGATCGATATAACTATACCAACTGCATATAAGTGTGCAATGAGAATGTTTGCTATATTCTTCTGTGTTACTGCATCAGTATATATTTTATGAAGGGAAGAAATAAGGGAAATTGGCTCACCAAAAACTCGTGATGAATCAGACTAGAAGTATAACACTGACCGGGCGCAATGGTCTGAAGCACACAGGGAACTCAAACAGCCCCTCAACGCGAGGGGCATCGACGCGTTTATAGTACGTCATCACGTGAGTGAGGTATTGAGCTGGATGTGTTCACGGAAAGCCTCATTCTGGGCGAGAATGCTGCCTAAAATGCAAATGATCGGAATCTGTGCGAGGAATGCTTGTAAGAGGAAACGCTTTGATGAAAATGTAATGAGGGTGTTGCGATCAGGAGGGGCCGGAACGTTGTTCGAGCTGGCATTCGGGAGTTGGTGTTGTCGATTTCACAATTGGCTTTAACGAGGAGCGGGGCGGAGCGGAAAAACCCCCCAGCCCCAGGAAAGTGTGATATCATCAACTCGTAACGACCTCTTCCAGCTCTCTACAACTCACGATATCAAATCGTCCATTATGGGTTCCTCGGCCTCGAAAGCTGCGCGCACTGCAGGGACCGCTGCGAGGAAGTATCCGACTCGTTCTCCGACATCAACAACGACTACGAATGCCGCCGCGACTCGAGCAGCGCCTGTAGCTCCAAGACCTGCAGTCCATGCCGAGGCGCAAACAAGCAGCTCACGAGATAGCAGTATGTATAATGCACAAGACCGCACAGCAGTCAGGCAACTAACGATGCCTCTCCAGATATCAGATTCGACTCTTCGGACCGGGACTTAGGGCTCAATGCGCGACTGTCAGAACTGGGGCCGGTGCAGCCAAATCCGACACAGTCAAACTCATCCACCTTCAACGCGTCTTCACAGGCCATGAATGAATTCCAGCCTTCAGCCTCCTCGCCCTCGCAGTCCATATTTCCCTCGGCGGCGTCGAATCCCGCCGTCACGCTACTCGCCGCCCGATCGAAACTCGCTGAGCAGGCAGATGCTGAGTTTGCAAATATTGGACGCCGTGGGGCTAAGAACAGGACGTTTCTAGACGTCAACACTATTAGACAGGTGCTGTTGCTCCGTGATGAGAGGGGGGTGCCTCCTGAAATCATTGAGCGGCAGTTGGGATTGGGAGCTGGTGTGGTCAAGACGTTAGGGCCAAGAGGGATTGTGAGTGCTGCTGGGCTCTGAGGTTTGAAATGGAAAAGGATGTATGCATAGCGAGGCGTTCAATTGGGGTATTTGGAAGGCAGAGGCTATAAATCAGATAGCTGAGCTGTATTATCACGAAGGTCGAGATTCTAAGCATGTTCGTCAATGTATATAATGCTGTACATTGTATTTTATATCAGTATACTTTATATCAGTAGCTTGTACGGAGTAACCGGGAGCTGATTACTCATTCTTACATGAAAACACTTCTCCAATAACCAATTTCATCCAACATCACTGGTGGTTTTTATTATTCACAAGTCCGACTTTTTGGTATCTATCTCACAACCCGTGGCAACCAATCCTCACCTCCCTTCCTATCTTCCCCCCCAAGAAACACAATCTATCTGAAAGTGGGGAACCAAGCCAAATGATACTTCTCCTCTCAGCGCCAGCGCCCTTCGTCCCCTCCCCATCCCCGCGGACAAGTCAAAGTCTTGACAATCTTCGAGTCCCGAAAGCAAGCTAGTCCCAAACAGGCCATTGCGACGAGAAAGCGAGAAAGCGGAGAAAAGGAGAAAAGGCTAAGGCGACACATCCAGCAGGACAACATCAAACTAGAACCAGAACAAGCGTACAATTCCCTTGTTTTCCGCTGCTTGAGTGTGGGAGATTGGGATTGATTGGGCCGGGTATTTTCGATTCCGAGGATTTTGTTTTTTGGCTTGACATTTATCTCCTGCAGTGAGGGCGGGTGCATGTGAGGATGTAGAGATAGATGCCGCGTGGAGACGGAACTGTTTGATAGTGGGAGTGAGGTGAGTAAGGTATAAATAGAGAGGGGTGATAAATTGGAAAGGTTTCCCTGTTTGTACAATTGCTTTGAAGAATTATACAAAAACTGTTACAGAGAACCAGACAAATATTTAAACATCTCTTTCTTATCCAATCATGGGACAATATATTTCTTCTCCCTCCAGTCCAGAGCAAATCTCAAACAAGAACCCAACAGAGCCACGTCAACTCACACGGTTCGACGCAAACGATGCTTCTACAACTCCCTCAGCACTTGTAGAGATAATAAATCGAGACGGAGGAGTCATCGTCGAGAACCTGATCAGCCAGGAGCTCGCCATGCAGATCAAGTCGGAACTCAAACCACACTTCGATAGCGACCGCATTGATCTGTCCGGGTTCTTCCCTTCAACTACGCAGCGCGCATCGGGCCTGATTGCAATTTCTGAGGGTTGTTGCAAGCTGCTCACCGTCCCACTGTTCATCGATGTTGCAAATGCTATACTCACATCCAAGTTTAGCTTCTGGCACAGTCAAAAACGAGTGCATGTTTCAGGGAAACCGACTATTTCTGCCACTGTAGGGTTTCGTGTTAATCCAGGTGGGAAGCAGCAAGTCTTGCATAGGGATGATACGTATGGATTTCTTCGCTGTATGTAATCAGAGCTCGCTAATTTGAAGACGAAGTGATAACCACAATTCTGATATGGAAAAGCCGATGCTGCTTGGTTGCGTGACCGCTTTGACGAAGACCACTAAAGAGAATGGCGCAACGGTGGCTATTCCTGGGTCGCATAAATGGGGACCAGAACGCTGCCCATATGAGTACGAAACTGTTCCAGCCGAACTGGAGCCTGGAAGTGCCTTTATCTTTGTCGGAAACTTATATCATGGCGGTGGGGGCAATACAACAGTGTTCGTTTGCATATATGAATCTCAGATTCGGTACTAACTTCTTTGATAGTGACGAGGTGCGTGAAACAGTAGGGATGTTTCTGTGCCGAAGTATATATCGCCAAGCCGAGAACCAATATCTCATGGTACCACCGGAGAAGGCAAAAGGGTTGACACCGCAAATCCAAAGATTGTTAGGCTATGGCATTTGCGAGCCAACCCTAGGTTTCTATAAATACCAGGATCCGATGAAAGTGTTGTTTGGTGTTGAGGATGAAGAAACTGTTGACCTGTAAGCAATAGAAACAGTTTTGTTATGCTTGACGCACAATAAATGCACGTTTGATCATTCTTCCTATCATGGGCCACTCCTTGAAAAGTGGCCATGCTTGCAACACTCGCCAGACTTTATCCTTGCTCAATATACCATAAAAGTACGTCCGGCACGTGCCTGTTCTCTAGCAAAGTCAATCCAGTTGAGAGAAGTATCCATTTCAAGTGCCCAAAAGGCTTTCAGGAAACTGATGACCTGCCATCGATCAAGAGGCCCTGTCATCTTGATGATCTCCATAAACTTGAACTCCACAAATGCTTGTTCTTCTGGACACCCACGTGACTCGGTCCCAGCGATGAATAAGGGCCACACAAGGTCTTGTATGAATGAGTTATTCTTTCCTAGAATCCGAATATGTTCGAATATAGTATCTCGATATTGCCACGCAATTGTGTGGGGAGCAGATCCACCTATAATAACCTGATGACTATAAATCAACCCAACATGATGATATAGATCAACAACGTGAGCAAAGTCGCGACGAGTTTGAGGCGACCAAAATTCCAAAGATTGGCCAAAGTTTAGAGTCCTCTGTTTTGCCCGCTCGAGTCGTTCATGCAACGCGATCAGGTCCTCGGGGGAGCCTTTGCTGCCAAGAGGTCGACGTCGTTCAATATTAGTTACTTGCTGATAGACCATATGAAATTCGATGAAGACAGAATTGTTGTCATGGGCGAGGGTATCATCGGCATTGTCGTAAGTGTCTGCAAAGGTTGTCATAAAAGCACAAACACTAGGAACAAAGAATTCATGCATGAGAAATTTGCTCGTGTCGTCAGGAGGCGTTGGCAGGTGCACTGTATTTCCCCAGCGCCTGATCATAGTTCGTGCTGCCCACAAGTGCAGCCGCCAATGGGTCGATCCCGGTTGCAGCACTTCGAGGTTGAACAGCATTAGTGTTGTCGCTAGCACACTGTTTGCCGGCTTGTTGTTCACAGGCACTACTTCAGAGCCAGCCTCATGATTCTCAGCCTTCAACTGATTGGCTAGAATTTCCAAGGCCTTATCCCGATATCCGATCGACAGTGCAAGACTTCTCTTGGATAAAAGAGTCTCGGATTCGGCCTTGAACGACAAGTCCCCAGCCGCCAAGGCTAGAACAGAGAAGAGCAGTGAAGGCGACTCAAGTGCCAATGGAAGGATGATGTTCCGGAAGGGATTCTTAGAGCTGTCAACCCAGGCCAGTCTCGGTGCCACATCATGGTTAAAATGATGAAGCATACGTCGCACCACCGGCTGCATCAAGAATTCGGATGCCTGGGGAGGGCATAACGAAAGTGCCATTTCCATATCATACGTCGCTGTGCCTCGGATATCGTAGGCTTCAGGAATCATGACTCTGGTGTCGACATCCTCAACCACTTCGGGTTCAGGTTCTGAGGACTGTTCGGTGGGGCTCGCTCCACTGCTGCTACTGCTGCTTGAAGAATCTTCAATGTTCGGGATCTCAGGGATAGGGAATCCTCGGCCTTTTTGCTTGCCTCGACTGGCAACGCCCTGAACCCATTTCAATGGTACATTGTAGCCAGGACAAGGCAGGTCGCGGTCATTGCATTTCTGACATGTTGGCAGGCCTCGATCACACTTGATCCTGCGTCTATTGCACGTCCGACAGTCTATAGGTATTTATTAGCTAGGGCCTCGTATATATTTCGAAGATTGTCTCGTACCTTTAGCAGGCCTTGCCGGGTTATCTTTGGAGCCAGGAGACATGACAGCCTACACAGACATGGTCATCAAAAAGGATAGTGCTGTAGCAAAGTGGCAAAACGGCAATGGCAAGAGGGCGGTTTTTTTCAAAGCTATACCTGAAGCTGTTGATGCTCGATACAGAAGTATAGACGGTGATCAAAGCGGCCAAGAGAGTCTTTTATGAGATGATAGCGTGGAAAGCTCTTGTTGGACGACGATTCGGACGAGCTGCAGATGCAGCCTCAGCGTCGTCAAAACGTAAAGATAAGATAACGATAAGCGGCATGCCGGGTCATCTCGCAGTGATGTATCACGTGTAACGTGAGAAGCAGATATATTACTTTGGCTTCATATACTGGCTCTAGGGACTTCTAGCTCTAGAATTTTAGTGATGAAGTGAGTAGTTGTTAGAAGAGACCATGAATATCGATTGTACTGGTTCGCATCACGTGACATGGCCTAGAAGCTGGATAATGTGAATAAATGCGAGCTGGGCAAACAGGGGAGACGTGGGGCCGGGGGCAGCCGGAATACCCAGTTTGGCATTCCGCTGCTTTGGCGGAGAACGAACCGAATGTGGGGTGAGCTCTGTGCATGGCATGGATAGATGGATGGATACACCGGAATAATGATATGAGCATCTGGAGATTTGCATTACTATTGCAGTCAGTAGTTACTGACAGCACTTGATCCTTTTTACCGACTCAACCATCAGATGGTCACACTATTCAAGTCTCTCAAGGTCATGGTCAGTTGATAATGTTCTTGTGCCACAAGCCACCAAGTGCAAGTGAGGGGATGAGGGGCAGATGTGAATGACGATGACCCCGCCTTGGGTGGCAATAACCTCATAAACTCCATCGAGGCCCGAGCAGAAACGAGCATCAGCACATCCTGGGGAAGGCCCAAAGCGACGGACCAATCGTCGCAGGCTTCCGCTGGCATTTGCTCGGCCCAGGAACGACTGATTACCCAGCCAAGTAACTTTTGGCTGCGTGGCTAGAGCCATCAAAGAAGGAACCCGGACCGGGATGAGCTTGGGTAGCTTCTGCTAGTCGATAAATCATAATCCGTCCTCCTTCCCTTCTTTCCCTTTTTTTTCTCTTCTCATAGCTTCACTCTTTCTTGAACACTGCCCAAGTTGCTCCCCTCTCTTTCTACTTCACACACTTAGTACAGTAACCACACATATTAATTGAACATACAAGACACCTCAAAAAGTCTTGCACAATGAGTAATACTCTCCGACTCCTTCCCAGGGCAGCTGGTCTAGTTTTTCGAGCACCAAAAGCACGAATGCCGCCAGCCCTGTCCGTTCATTCTTCACCAGCCAGACCACTTACTTCTATTTTCTCCTCAGCTTTTTCCACCGACGGTCCACCACAGCCTCCCAAAGAAGAGTCGACTGTTTTGAAGACTGGCGAGGGAGCACCAACATACTTGGGAACCTCGAAGCGATTGCCCGAGTTCAATCTCATCAACAAAGTGGTTCTGGTGAGCGGTGCCGCAAGAGGGCTAGGCTTGGTCCAGGCCGAGGCGCTGTTGGAAGCCGGTGCAATTGGTGAGTCTGATTTGTCCAGAGAAAACTGCAATAGTACTGATGATATATAGTCTATGCGTTGGACAGGCTGGGTAAGTATGGGTAATGTGTTGGTTGGTTGTCCAGAGACTGACGAATCGGCTAGAGGAACCATCGCCTGATTTTGCCCGCATCCAAAAACGAGCCGTTTCCGAACTAGGAACGAGTCTTGAATACCGGCGCATCGATGTTCGTGAAGTTGCCGAGTTAAACAAGATCGTTGAAGAAATCGCAACCAAGCACGGCCGCTTGGATGGCTTGATTGCGGCAGCTGGAATCCAACAAGAGACGCCCGCGTTGGACTATACAGCTGAGGACTGTGACAGGATGATGAGTGTCAATGTAACCGGATGTTTTATGACAGCACAAGCCGCAGCCAAACAGATGATTCGATTCGGGAACGGAGGAAGCATCGTAATGATTGCTAGCATGAGCGCCTCAATTGCTAATCGGGTATGTAATCCATCCCACTTTCGGGCATGTAGAGCTGACGTCTGATAGGGCCTCATCTGTCCTGCATACAACGCTTCCAAGGCGGCAGTTCTCCAACTTGGTCGCAATCTAGCAAGTGAGTGGGGTGTGTATGGCATTCGCGTCAACACTATCTCACCAGGTTATATTGTCACTGCTATGGTAGAGGCACTGTTCGAGAAGTTCCCGGAGAGAAAGGCCGACTGGCCAACACAGAACATGCTCGGTCGCTTAAGCAAGCCCGAGGAGTATAGGGGAGCAGCTGCGTTCTTGATCAGCGATGCAAGTAGTTTCATGACTGGGTCTGACTTACGTATGGACGGAGGGCACTCCGCCTGGTAATACGGAGTTTTTTATTGGAGGAGTAAAAGGCGGCAGGTAAATTTAATCCCTGAATGGATGAGTAGCCCTTTGGAACTCCCTGACAGGATAGTCGGGTTTAACGTCAAATATTCTTGAAAAGGGTCACGCGAGCCAAGAAAATGCAGAGTGTGTTTAAGTGAAATTCTCATCATCGTTTGACCTAGTAACAGATTCGTACCACCCGATTATTCCCCCCAGATGCACCGTCCTCCCAGTTTATGACCGTCTAACCCAAAGCTCCAAGATAACCAACCAATGAGATAACGGATGAAAAGAGCTTATCTAAGCTCTTGTACATCTAGTAACCCCAAGCAGGGTCGAAGCCGGAGGTGCAAAGGCAGGCATAGTCGCTAAGAACAAACGTCAGCAAAGGCAATTCATCGATAGGATGAAGAAACCCTGAAGAGTTGATTAAAACTTACCCAACAGTGCAGAGACCGTTCTCGTTGCCTTGACCCTGGCAGCCAGGAGTGCAAGAAGATTGAGCATCGCACTCGATGACACAGAGAGGAACTCCGTCCCTAAAGCAGCCGCATGTTAGTAAGAAGACCCAGAACAAGAGTCTGACAGATGAGGGAAGGAGCATACTTCTCAACACAGCGGCTGTAACCGTCAGCGCTGGCAGCGCAAGTAGCGCGAACGGCGTCGGAGCATTGGCCGTCAGCCTTGGGGATCTGGGCGAAAGCCAAGACGGGGAGGAGAGCAAAGAGGGTGGTGATGGCGAACTGCATGGTGAAAGATTTGTTGGTTTTTAGGGATTACTGGTTTATGAAGCTGAGAGAGTAAAAGATAAAAGAGATAGTTGTTGAGTAAAGACTGTGGATCGAGTTAGTTCTTGCGATTAAAGAATGACTGGAAAGTGAGTGTGGATTAGAGAGATGATGATGAGATGGTGAGGAAAGAAGAGTACTACAGGACGATACATGCCGGGTTTATATAGAGATATTTTGAAGACTTGCTGAGTTGGAATCTGCGCCAATTACACTTTTCCCTACTCACTCCTACGGCACAAGGGTTTTCGCACCATACGGGTCTGAAAATGTTCTAGAATTCCAAAAATAACACGCCTCAAGAATAAGGAGGAACGAGGGCACTTCTTGGAATGGAGCAAACACGATGTACTGCAGATCTATCCATCACCATCATGTTCCTCCCCGTATTGCAGATCCATCTATCGACCGTACTAGACAATCCCTCCACAGAGATACAGCACGGTGCACAGTGCACACGCACACGCACACGAGCATTCTGTAGTTCGTAAGCGAGGACTTGGGGGTACGATGTAATCAAAGCACACGTTTGTGCCACCATGATGATAGTATGATACCGCAAATGATCTGCAGCACATATCAATGCACAAGTCGCAAGTTTGATCCTGCTGGATTTTCCGGCCAGCACGAAAGATGAGCAGAACGCTAAGCGAGCACCAGCACAGCCCTCCCGAGATCCTTCGACCCGCTCGCTCGCTCGCCTCCAGTAACTCCAGCTTTGATTTGCCTCTCTCCCCAGTCCCCACCACCACGAGATAAGCCTCGCCCACCAAATCCTTCAGCCTTCTGCGGAATCTAATCTTGCCTGTCAGTGCCTGCTGCACAATTCCGAGAGTTCCGGAACGGGACGTATAGTATGTTCGTCTGATGTTCTTCTACCGAGGGCTCGCTCGCTCCTTCGGGCTTTGGACCACTCCGCGCTCCCATTCTGCCTTGGCGCATCTCTTGTATCTGGCGCGTTTTGTCGTTGTGATGGGATCACGGATCGTCTGATTGCACAATCCTTCTCTTGTCTTCCTTGCCTTGTGGATAATTCTTTTAATGACGGCTTGGGAGGTTTTTTTTTATTTTTGTGAATGCGTTTTGTTCGTGTCGGTGGGAACGCGTAAGCGGTTGAAGGAGGAGGATTTGATTGCCATTGTGAAGGCTTGCGGGTTTGAGGATTTGCTTCTTCGTTTTGGCCTTTTCCCGTCTCCGGACTTCGGTCTGGTTGGAAGGAACTCGCGTTGAGTAGCAAGTGCGTGCCCTTGAGGACAAGTCTGTTGGTCAGTTATTTTGTTCTATCGCATCTTTCGCTTTTTGTGTGGTCAAGTACCATACAATTGTTCCGAAGTAGAATGCTGAAATAACTTGACTGAATACCCAAACGGAGAGATCTAGCGTACTCACGTTCCATCATTCCCCAAGCAATTCTGGTCTTCGATGCGTGCTAAAACGCCGATACATTTTGCAATCCGGAAGCAAAAGTGTAAATAGTGCCAGCACTGCTTCACCCATCACCTTTCACTTCAATATACTTCTACTGCTCTCTTTTTTCCTTGCCCAAAGTTCCCACTGCTCTCCTAGCTTGTTATTATTCAAGTGCTCAGTCTCTCGCTTTATCACAGGGATCCATTCCATAGTCTTTAGTATATGTTTCGTGCCTTACCACCCTATAACTGTTATTGTAAGTCAACTGTGACAAACATTGTTGTGATATGTTCTAAGCATATTTCTGGGGCAACCCAACTTCCTCTCAATATGTTTACGCCAGCCTTGTTGAAGGGAATAACACACTGGAATGGGCATGAACGTCCTTTGATGCTATCATGTCAGGGGTAGACAGCCCTGATTTCAAGTAGGATATGTATACCACAAATATGAAACTAGTTGACCTGCTTTATCTTTGATGTTCTGTTAGCAGTCTCATACTCACAGATGATAGATGCTGGGATAATTTGAGATAATAGATTTTACATAATGATTTACATCTAATCTACATGCCAATTATGCGTTACATGTGGAGCAAGAGAAGAAATTGGCATACAGTAAGCTTGTCAGAGAAGACTCTTAGCAACATCGTGCTTTCACGCCGAGGCGTAGAAGTTGTCATGATTCGGTCACCTAGCACACTTGAAGAGTGGTATTACTATGATGTTAGACATATTCTAGGATTTGTTTCTCGGCCAATCCAAATGTCAGACCTGATTACCTTGCCGGACCGAAATTGGAACGTCACCAAATTGCAATTTGAGCTTGCGCGTAAGAATAGTATATTGATATTCAATGACACATGTACACAAGAAATGTTACATATACCATCCACCTTGACTATAGTTCTCGTTTTGACCACTATAATTCGAGTCGAGTTCGGGCGAGATTATCCCGGATCCGCTACTTCTTACATTTTGTGCCGTGAGCAGTAAGACTTGATAGCATTGCGTAGCATATTGGCCACGTAGATAATTCGGCGAATATCGGAGGTAGGTTAATACCTTGATAGAAAGAAGGTTTAGGAATCGTGGAGGTGGCAGGCACTCTTGACAAGTGCGTGCTTGAAATGTTTGTACATCGGTCGCTTAATTTTAGCATCCAAGGTATCGAAAGTTGGAAGCAGATATGATATCATGATTACAAAAGAAAAAGTAATATGAAAAAATCGTCCATGAGACTCCATAAAATATAATATTACAACATAGCTTGACTATAAAGCAGCCTAAATAGTTCAAAACTTTCAATCAATTACAATAATCTCGTCATCGCTTGGGCGAGCTGGAACCTTCCTGGCTCGCGGTTGGAGATTACGATTCTGGATGTTGGTAGATTCAAGCAGTGCAGGCTCTGAATTATTGGAAGGCTGGACAAGATGAGCCAACCTGCCTACGTTAATTGTGGCTATATCTTCATAGAAATCGCCAACAAGGGCCTGAAGTTCTGCCAGACCAAGCTGATTGATACGCATCCCAGCCCTCTGGTGGCGAAGTGTCCATTCATAATGCATCGTAAACTCCCTCAATGTCTTGGTAACAATAAGAGTATAAGGGGTTCCATGGCTCGCAT
Organism: Pseudofabraea citricarpa; assembly: GCA_029641185.1. Taxonomy (NCBI): domain Eukaryota; kingdom Fungi; phylum Ascomycota; class Leotiomycetes; order Helotiales; family Dermateaceae; genus Pseudofabraea; species Pseudofabraea citricarpa. The sequence continues at coordinate 1,226,674 of JAPWGK010000008.1, forward strand.
TCACCATGCATTGGTGCCAGTGGAGTATCTTGTCCCGTAAATGATTTCGTCGTCCCTCTGCCAATTTAAAATAACCAATTGGTTTTGATGGATCAACGAGAAACTGGTCGAGTTGCCAGCAATCGGCACAACCGCATCCTCTTGGAAGCCGCCTCCAATCGTTGGGCTGTGGCGGCTCGAACCCAACAAAGCGGACGATATACGAGCTAATAATATTCCGAAACAAGGAACCAAAGCTGTGCTTTTTAGATCCATGGTCCTCCCGTTTGAAGATTTCAATCAAGTTCTTCAATAATGGTAGGTAGATCACTTCGAATTTGTCGACTGTGCAAGTCATGCTCTCGGCAAAAAGGCGCGCGGTGATCTTTGCGATGTTATCTGTTAGACCGTATTCGCAGTACTTCCATAACAATGCCGCAATCTTGCGGTTAATTTCTGCTGCAGAGTCGTATGCAGGGTTAGCGTTTAGCGGCTCTTGAGGAATATTGTACGACCCAGAGTTCGTCATGGTCCGTTTATGGGGATTCGCCAAATTCTCAACAGAGATACTAAACAAATCAAGACTAAATATATCTGCCAGATCACAGGCTATATCTTTGAAAACAGTGATTGCAGCGTCTCGAGGAAATAGTTGTTGGTACGGTCGGTCGGAGTTGGAGATTTCATCCGCCAGTGCATTGAGGTATTCGACAGTCATAGTAGTATTGTGCACATTTCTCTTCACGCTAGGCAAAACGCTTTTTCGATTAGCAAAATTCCAAGCAAGAAGCTATAGTTTTCTTACTGGTCAAATGTTGCTTGAAGATCCACCTTATATGAGACGGTAACGAGTGAATACGCGTCCTCGCGAGTTCGTAACGCCGTGGACGCCAACGCAGCCAAAACTTCCCCCTTGAACCATTCTGTAAATCGAGTCTCGTCTTCGAAGGATGTTTTGATTCCAGATACGTCTATTCCATTTTTAAAAGCATTCAAGATCGTCATCTTATGAAAAAAGAAGGAACGCTTAGCTATTTCAGCGCTCAATCTGTATACTTTAATTAGTACATATATCAAATAAAGTGAGTCACTTACAGGGGAAAGATAGAATCGCCACCATATCGCGACAACGCAACAGCGACAGACTCAAATACCCAAGACGTCGAGAGTGTAACGTCTCTCAATGACATCGGGAAGAGGTCGAGGAATATTTCCTTGTTGTCGATGTAACGAGTGAAATGAACAAGGTCACATATTAACTGAAGAGCAAACGGTGGCTGAGTTGATAGATACTGCTCTTTCCCCGCTTTGGAAATCCAGGATCTCATATGTCGTATGGCCACATGGCAGAGTTTCTCAAATCTTTCGATATCCTCTGGCTTAGGGGTGTGTCCCAATTGTCCAGTGAGATGTTGTAGTTCGGCTTGAAATGCTGGTGACTCTTGGCCGTTGTGCGGAATGTCTCTAATAGGACTGAAGAAGAATTCTGCCAGATGGGTACGAGGAACTAACAAAACTATCTGATCTTTCGTCAGTTATGAAGCATGTTGATTAGAGAAGGTCAATATACTGTCCGATAGTACACATTTTTCGTCGAAGGTTGGCCACCAGGCGGACTTTCTTCAAACTCCCTCTCGTCTGGATCAATGTCCATAAATGGTACAGCGTGGATGAAAAGTTCCTTATCAAAGTTCAAGTGTTTTGCAACTACTGATCCGTCCAATTGTGCAACATGTTCGAGTAGATATTTGTCTTCGTGCACTTCTTTAATTTCGTGAGATTCTGTTGAATAGTGACTCTGATGGTCCCACTCGTCCATATAATCGTACGCATCTGCATCGCAGCCACCCGTGACAGTCCTTTCAAGATGGCCAATGTAAAGCTCGATCCCACTTGCTTTGCACGCCTGTTCAAGATTGGTTATGACTTGCTTGTCATGGCCCTTGAGTATGTCAGTATACATTTCTGCTTCTTTGGGGATTTCGTAGTTATGCTCAAGCATGTAAGCCATCGCAGGTTGCTCCTCGAGATTAGCGTTCTGCTTCCACGATTGCAACAGAGACTCAAGTCTTTGTATGAGACTTGTTGAACTTGCAGTCAATCCCTCACTACGTAGATTATCATAGAGAAGCTTATATGTGATTGTAAGCCGCCGACCCGAGAGGATGGGTTTGACTTCGTGATCTGCATCCAAAAACCTTTTGAATGACATATTAGCACGTATAAAGTTTTAGACACAAAGAATAACTTACCAAGCCAAGTAAGAATTATCGAATGCGGAATGCTCTGAAGGGTTGAACATTTCTGCCTTGCCTGAATGGCGGATACATACTTCTCCTCCTTCGTGTTTTGAAGGCAAGACAATTAATAAGGTGCCAAATACCTGATCAGCTACCTTAAGGCTAAAATTCCCATCAGACGGCAGGACAGAGCACTGACATGGAAGTCCTCACCTCATAGAAGTTGGAGGAACTGCCCCCTCATAAGATAATATCATGTTGTCCAACTCGGCATGAATAATATTCCCTCCTGCGGCTATGCCCAGTCCTCCAGTCACTTTCTTAACAAGCGTATAGATTGTATCCTTCCATTGAGGATTCTCAAGCTGGAAATCACTGGCTGGAAGTTCCCAGACATTTTCCCGGCTTTGTTTTGGAGTTTCGTTCGTTAAAGTATCATTTTCGACCCTTGCCAGGCGGCTAGCAGCTACAAATGCTTCTGCGTCACGATCGGATAGGGGAAGGCCTATACCACCACCATTTTTTAATGTCAGGCCTGGGTTAGGTGGGCTCGGAAGGTGTTCAAAAAGGGCGAAAGCACCAGTTGTCCGGATACTGTCAAGGCATTCTTCCAATTCAGCTTTGAAGGCATCGTCGGACCACTCTGTGCCTACACTGCTAAATCCAACTAAGATTTCTAGTCCTGACTCGGACCCGGATTCGGATTCAGATGACGAAACCTCCACAAACTCCGCCATTATCGCGTCGCGTCGCGTTTATGCTGCTAACTTAAAGCTGATGGCAACGTCAAGTAAGAAAAATTCACGACATTAAGTTTATTTTCCTCTATTGACTCGACTGAGTATGAGGCTTTAGTGTTGTCTGAAGTGTAATCGGAGCTCACTTTCTGGTCGAGCGATGATTTGTTTTGAACGATAAGGATGTCACAGACGCGTCGCGTACAGGGGCTGAAGTACGCATACGCTTTGATCGCCTAGTCACGTGATTTATTTATGAAACCTCTCGCATTTGCTATCTGTATTCCATGCATGTTCATGGAGGCTAATCAATGCTAATATTTGGAAGAGATGTTTTTGCATTACAGTACTCATTATGGTAGTGATAAACATGTATTGAAACAAAAATTTGAAACAAAGTTCATCATTAAGCGACAGACTCACTCAGAATCCACCTGGATAACTGACTGATCCGATGACGAAGTTGATACGAGATATTCGAGTTTGCATCCAGCATAATAACCAATAGCCAGCAGATTCTCGATAAAAATATCAATAATATACATACAATGTGCAAATATTGACAACAAATATTCCTAGTCGAGAACAATGACTTCGCTGTCCAGACGAGGTACTTTCCTCGGTCGGCTCGGCTCTCCATGATTGGTGTTATCCATGGCTGGAGCCAATGCTTCCCTGGTAGACTGAGGTAGTGGACCAAGATGAGCCAACTTGTCAGCTGCAAGGTTAATAATATGTCCATAGAGAACAGGATCGCCGATTAAAGGAACCAAATCCTCACCAAACTGTTGTATTTGAGCTGAAGCAATCTTGTACCGACTGTGCCATTTCGCATAATTACGATTATATTCATCATTAATCTTCGTGATGATGATTCCATGTGGAGCGCGTCGGTAATTCCTTTCTTGTATTTGAAAGCCCGTACTGGGTTGTAATCTGGTACGAATGTGTCTTTGCCGAACCATGTTCAATCTGTACTCTTCTGATTGCACATGTGCATTGGTAAGGAAAATATCAAGGGCTCGACAATCTAAGCAACCATCTCCCTTCGGCGGCCGAGCCCAATTGGTTGGTTGGACAGGCATCGTTGCAACATAACGTACAACATACGAGCCTAGAATGTTGCGAAACAAGCTTTGGAGGCAGAGCTCCTTCAGCGAGATGCCTTTCTCTTTAACAGCTTGGAGAAGATGCTTGAGCATTGGTATGTATAACTCCTCAAATCCTTCCACAGGGTAAGTCAGACTTTCAGCAGATATATTGTTGATGAGCTTTTCCAGCTCGGAGGTCAGGCTATATTCGAAGCATTGACAAAGCAGAATAGCAATTCTTTTGCTTTTTGGTTGTTCCGCTCCTGCTCTCTCGGGTTCTTCTTTCTTTGCCTTCTGGCCGAATTGGACCGATAAGAGGTTGGATAGTGCAGGTTTGTTCCGCAACGCTTCAGTAGGCAGCCCCGCAAAGGCTCGCAAAGTGAATATCTCCGCTAAGTCAGAGATCACATCCTTGAAAATAGTGCGAGCAACATTTTCTGCGATTCCTGGTTCGTCCTTATTACCACCCTTGGTTGATAAATTGATCAGGAATGTAACAGCCATTGGTACATGATGGATGTTCCTTTTAACGGCTGGAAGGATGCTGTTTTGCTTTAGTAAAGGTCAATTAAAGCGAGCATGAATCTTACTGGTCGAATACATCTTGAGATGGTAACCTTGATGAGAGGGTGGTAAGATAAAACCCCTCGTGAATAGAACGCACCGGTGTTGAAGCCAAACTTTCAAAAATCTCACTTGAAAGCCAAGCTTGATAAACCGGGGCATTGTCAGTAGGATAAGCCGAAATGCTTTTGTTAAATCCAGCTCTGAGATTTTCAAGGATCTGGGCTCTTTGGGCGTAAACATGAATTTTCCCAAGAGTAACGCTTAGACTATGCTGTCATTAGTACATGTATTATCACAAAATTGAGACGCATGAGTTCTTGCGTAAGGCCGCTAAGAATGTACTTACCTGGGTAATTTGTAATATAAATCATACCGCAAAAACTGGGAAGCAATTACTTGACATGCTGAAGCCATTGTTTTAGGTACAGTATTGGAACAAATTTGGTATAAATCAAGAAAAATGTCTTTCTGATCAATGTAAACTGTTGCCTTCATGACCTGCACTAAAACCTCGTCAGAAAATGGCGGGTGTGGAGAAAGCTTGCGATATCTATTAAATCCCTTTAGTTGCCGAATGACCATATGACAAATTTGCTCAAGATGATCCCGAGCCATGGTAGAATGTGGATCTGATTTCAAGGCTGACGTATGTTTTAGGATTTCCATGTCAATGGCATTCCCGTGATTCCTACAAGAATCGAAGAAAAATTCGGCTCGGTGGCTCTTGGGCATAACTAAAACGACCTGAGAACAATCAATATTGTCATTTCTACGGTGATGAAGCGTTTACATACACTGGGCCGATAATAGTGTGTTGTATCGCAGGATTCGCCTCTCAGATAATCTTCTGCGTCAGGCTCCATGTCGTCAAATGGATTACTTTGAAAAAATCCTTCTTCCTCGAAATCTAAACTTTTAGCAACAATTTCGCCATCAAGTGATACTACATTTTTAAGTGTGGTATCTCGATTATGCACATCCTCTATTTCATGATGTTCATTGCTTGATCCGCTACTATCCATACCCGAGTCCTCATCATCATAACCCCACGCGGATCGATAGTGGCGATGGCTGTTATAGTACGACTTGTGAGTACAGCTATCACCCGAAACCTGATATTCCACTTGAGCAAGGTAAATGTTGAAGTCGGTCTGCATACAAGCTTGCCGTAAGTTTGCTACGATCTGTTGGTCCCGACCTTCGAGTTTGTTAACGGATAAGACTTCTTGGCTTGGCTTCAAATATCGGTTTTCGAGTATATATGCAAGACCAGGTCGTGAATCAAAATCTGGATGTTTCTTCCACCAATCGAACACAGATTTGAGCATTGGCACAGTCTTAGCACAATTTGCACTCAGTCCATCATGTCTGATGCCTGTATGAATAAGCTGGTAGGAAAGAGCAAGACGACGACCAGAGATTACGGGTTGCAACTCGTGTTTTACATCAGAGAACCTTGGAGCATTATAGTTAGTCAAAGTGTCAGCAGTCTAGCCATGTGTGGTAAATCTCACCATGCTGCACACATGTAATCATAGTCAGAATAAGTTCCAGATTTCACTGTGACCTCTGCGTTAGTAAAACTTATGTCCCCTCCTTCCCTCTTAGTTGGAAAGAGAATAAGTATCGTGCCGAATGAGTTCCTTTCGGTTTTAGAACTGCAGTGGGCTTTAGTATGAAACTTTCATTGGGAATGCAACATACTGTTCAATACACTTAGAAACAGCTCCTTCCTCATGCAATAGCAGTTTATCCAGCTTCACGCTTATCTGTTTTGCATCCTCCGATAGTCCGAGACGTGTAATGGCCCTTTCTACAGCTACAGTGAGGGATACCTGCCAAAGCGGATTTTGCAACGTGAAGTCCCCTTCACTAAGCTCCCAAGTCTTTCCTGAACTCAGATCACCTGCACCGATTTTGCTTATTCTTGCTCTGGAACAGGATTTTATAGCTTCTGCATCTCGATCTGATAAAGGCAACCCCACAATCCCACCACACTTCAGCGTCAATCCTGGGTTGTGAGGATTATCGAGACGGTCGCAAGCCGCAAAGTCCAAACTCTTTCGTAGACCAAAGAGGTAATCACAAACAACTTCTTTGAATTTATCTTCAAAGTCTTCATCAGATGAATCTTCATCTGCTTCACTGGGAGCCAACTCAGAATCTGGTTCGGAGGGTGGAGACGACACCTCGATTATCTCTGCCATTGTCGCGTCTTGCACGCATGAGCGGAATAGTTAATGTAAAGTCGACACAGCTTTTAAATGGAACGAACTCGGATTCAGCTTTAGTTTCTCGTGTGTTCTCTGTAATCCGATAAAATTGGAAGTGGCCTCGAAATAGCCACTGAATTGGGGTCTCAAGTATTGAGCTTCATGTTGTTGAGACGCGTCGCGCCGGCGGGGTCGACATATCACATGACACAAACCTTAAATTTCGCTGTCACAATTATTGTCTCGGAATCTAGAAGACTTGAATTTTAATTTAGGACTTCTTAGTATCTAGAATAGCTTTTCAATTTGAGTTTGTTTTGTTCTTATATGACTTTATTAGCCCAGCTTTCGTTGCTTTTTAAACTACCTCACATTGCTCTTCCACGTACCAATCCCGTCTTATTTTAGAAATTTCATATACTTTCTGGTCATATTTCGAATCAAGAAACGCTTCTTTAATTTGTTTTTATCTAACTGTGGTTCTCAAGAAAAAGAAAAGAAAATTGCATATATTTTGCTTCATGAAGTTCAGAGCGCCTTTAAATCCGGCGCAAAATAAGCGAGCAAAAAAGGGCCAACCAGGTATCAACTCCCGATAGATTCCAAATCCTAAGAAAGGCAGATATTTCCTTCAGCGATACGAAGAACATGGCCAAGAGCAATATAAATCAGCAGGGCAATACTAAGAAAATGAAATTTTAATACGACAATGAAATTACAGTATCTGGACCTGTGGCCAGACCAAGTCAGTTGATGATTAGGGAGATATTTAGGCTCGATCCCTTGCCAATCATCGGTTCAAGGCCTAACAGTCCCTAATTCTCCAGCGATCTCCCGCTGCAGTGAGAACTGCCAAGCTTATAACCGATATCCCTTCTGATTCCCACAACTTTTAGCAGCGTCCTATACCCAGCTTTAAGCCTCCTTCCTGTATCTCCAGACAAGAGGACATCATTTTTTCGGGCTTTTCAAAACTATTATCTTCTTTGGGCGGAATGTCTGGTTGAAGTGCATAGCAAAAGCACGAGTGAACGCAATCCAAGCCAAGCTTGCATAAAACACAGAAAAGTTGGTGTAGCCGATAGCGTAGATAACCAGGAGGCCGAAGAAAAAGACGACTGATCTAGGTACGATGAATCCTGCGCAGTAGATATACGTCAGTGATTATCTTCTTATCTCCTTTATCTCTGCGGACAAGTCACACAGGCGCGATGAACTTACACATACCAATGAAAGATTCGGCTTCATCCTCTATCTCCTCATCAATGCCAGAGGGAGGGGTGGGGTTAGGAGGCTCAGAGCCACTTCCCCCAGACTCTGTATTGGACTCAGAAGAATCATTGCCATCGTCGCCGTATGGGTTATGATCAAATTCATCATCGCCATCATCAGCATCCTCACTCTCATCCAAGTCATCAGGCATATTGTCAGGCGTATAATTGATCCAACCAAGTTGGTCATTGGATTCAGAGGATTCTCCCGCTCCATTATTGGCATCTAAAAAATCAGTAATGGTCGGTACTTTGAATGCAGATGCATGAATCCCTGGCTCGGAACTCTTCTGAAAATCATTCACCCTCTTGCTTAAAAGCCAGATCAAGTCAGATTTTGGGTTGTCTCGAGTAAGTTTTGCAAGCCTATCTTTCAACGGCAAGCCCTCGAAAATATTCACGAGACGTGCATAGTACCGGCTTGACATTCTGGAAGTAGGTACCGTCCGGTGGAACAAATCCCAGGCTATTTTGTTCCAGAGCTCGTCGTCGTTCTTGCACATCACCCTTTGGACCTTGGAGATCTGGTGTGTGGTTTTGCTGTTTCTCATCTCCATCTTTGCCAGTCTGTTCTGTAATTGGCTCATTTTGGAATCCATATTTGTGAGTTGACCTTGTAACTTTTTGACCTGTACCTCCAAGCTGTCCGCCTGCGCAAACCTTATCTTGTCAGCGCGAGCCCTTCCAGCTTTCGATTTGGCGTAATGGTTCTTCAACTCCGCCATGTGATGTCTTCCATCGCTTTTGGTTTCGCTAAGATAGCCCTCCATATTCGCTTGATTCTGAGGCTGTGCTATTCTCTTCTCCGGGTCCTGAGCCTTCTGTCACAATTGTTAGTGTTAGTTCTCGGTATTGGGATTAAAATTATTACCAATAACTTCTTCTCCCGATTGAGATGATGATTGTTCGCTGTTTTGGGTTTGCTTGTGTTCTTAACAAATGCCTCATCAATACAGATGGTAGAAGGATCCACCGAGTCGCTCGGTATGGTCTTCATTGTTTGCTGTAGGATTGTTGTTGGGTGACGAGCAAGGACTGAAAGAAAGCACGAGCACGAGGCCTATTTATGAATTTTTGGACTGTGCAGTCTACATTCTGTTAGGGCTACTAGCTAATCCTCGTCTATATAATCTAGCCACGTTTGGTGGTTTGCTTTAGTAGTTGTGGCCATGTCCTGTTGTAGAAGTTTAGCGAGAGTCCGGTTCGTCCTGGTCAGGTTTCAGCCAACAGAAGTCAAGAATTTAGTGCGAAAATTAAAATAGGGTCTAGGAAGCTGCAATTTATAACGGCCTAGTATCTTTTTGCTGTCTGGATTTGTAGTACGCTATAAGTATTTCCGATTTGGGCATGGGATTGCTCGCTTATCCTATAACTTACTTCTTTATGGCAGTAGATGTAACAGGGGTAGTTAGCACATTGTTGAACCTAGTGGGGAAATGATATATTTGAAGGTTTTAAGCTACTTGATGGCATTAGGTTCGTACAAAGTGTTATATTACAAGGGGGGATGTGGATTATCATAGTGAAAGGAGAATAAATGAGGCTGTGCATGGGAAATCTTGCTTAATATAAGACCTTGACTACCTTGTGAATCTAAACCTCGATAGGCAATAAGTTTGAGCCTAACTACGCAGACTCCTAAGTCTTCGAACTTTTTGCCATGCAGATTCAATCCTTCCCTCAAGGTTTCTTAGCCGAATTTGGCTCCTCTATGTCCGTACAGTGACTTAGGTACCTTTCTGACTTTTTATAATCAATACCATGATTCAAGTATCATTTCAGACACTCCCTTCATGCTCCTCTTTCCACGCACATAAATACCAACCTATTCCGCAATTTCAGATTCAAGACTAGTCATTGGAAATTCTATATAACCGCAGAAAGAAAAACAAAGTGAGGTTGACCGTAGCTGACTTTAATTCCAATACATCCATCTCTCACGCTCAACTTCATACCAATGATGACTCTTTACACCTTACCCATCAAAGCCCCACTTTATAAGATTCCGTTGCCATTCCAAACTCTGTTGTCACTCATCCACGAAGCTAAAAATTCCCTAGAAACCTAATTATCGACAGACCATGCTAAGCATAGATAGTTATCCAGGTGCCAGCGAGCCGCTAGCAACCCGTCTAGGCAAACTCTCCTGATATGGTTTCGATGCTTTGAAACTCCATAGGCATGACTTGCGCTGAGAAGTGGTTGGAAAAGAAGGGTGGTTAACTCAGTTGAAGAAAATATGATATAGTGCTTGAAAGGACGCAGATGGGAGGGCTGAGTAAAGTAAAGTTCCCCAGGATTCCTTTCTAGACAAGAAACAAGTTTTCCATGGCTACTAAATTACGAACCCAAAATTTCAAACTCACCTTACCCAGCATGAGACACGTTTCTTGACACAACTCCTCCTCTCGGTAAGCGAGCTGGAAGTATCCGCAGAGGTTCCAGACTGGTCCATCAAGGCATTCATTCTGTACTTTCTTTCCTTCTAAGTACATACCAGAAGGTCATCTACTTTTTTTGGTACACGTGCCGAGTTTAGCGTAGAATATATCAAGGTTCGTCTAAGTGGCCCACGCCAGGACCAGCGCTAGAAGCCAAAAGTCCTCAAGGTAGAAGGAGACGAGCACGAGCACGAGCACGAAGGGACGGCCGAAATTGAATTGTAATAAAATTAGCTGCCCCACTATGGAGGGTAGATGTCTTTCTTCTTCATCGCACGGTGTACTAGCCCCCACTCCTGCTCTAAACCCAATCGATGTTCGAACAGATATTATTCTCGAATCATTATATCCACAATTTCTAAATCTATCTAGGTTAATCACCTTATAGATCTATCTGTCTATGCCTGCTCGTCACCATTTATTATTCGTCGTATAAACCAGCATATCTTGCCCAGCCCACCAAAAGATGACACGAGGCAAGGCCAGGAAAGGCAAGGCCGTTAACCAAAAGCCCAAATCCAAAAAAAATTATATACAAGAAACCTCCCCCATTCCCACTCCCATTTCGTTAAACTTCCCAACCAACTCACCTGATGACTTTTCGGTACGCATCTCTCCTCGAGATGCCCACCTCACTAAGCACGACCTGCTGCCCGCCAGTGATAGAGCCGGGACCAAAATCGGGCTCTCCACCCAGACTGCCAAAGATATCGCCGATGTAGTTAGTAGGCTGAACGCCAGCGTGGAAGCAGTCCTGCCAACCCTGCAGGATACCGCGGACGATCGGGGTGCCAGCGAGGTAGATATTCTGGATGGCGGGGGTGAAGGCGCCCTGGTCAGCGTAGAGCAGGTTATCCTCGGACGAGAGGCCTGGGTAGGGGCGGTCGAAGTCGGAAGCGGTGCGCATGATGATGATGCGCGAGAAGTCGACGAGGCCCGAGAGGGCGGCGCGCATCAGCGACTCGAGCGTCGCGTTGTCTTCTTGCGCCGTCATGCAGTACGTCCCCGACCCGTTGGTGAAGAGGGACGTCGTGTTCTCGAAGGCCTCGCCCAGCAGCGTGCCTGAGAAATATACATCCGACGTCGCTACGTCGCAGGTGATGATGCTCGGCTCGTGCGTGGCTGCTTGGTACATGGTTACGTTCTTGTCCGTGTAGTGGGCGCGGTAGGCGATGGCGGCTGATGAGTCGTTCAGTGTTGCGGTGGATGCGAAGGAGACGGCTATGTCACGGAGCGCTTCGTTCACTTCGAAGACTTCAGTGCCGTAGATGCTCGTTGGATACTCGTCTGGTGCGTTGGAGCCTTGTGCGAAGTATCCCGTGCTCCAGTTGGAGGGCATATCACGAACGTCGAATTCATATTGCAGTGCGACTTGGACTGCGTACTTGCTGAACGCTACATCGGCTATGGATCCGTATTTTGGATTGACACCAGCGATTCCGGCGATCAGGAAATATGTCTTGGTGAGGTCGAATGCTGGGGAGAGCATCAGACTAGAAACCGTGGCGGCGGCATTAATCTCTGATTCCCCAGTGGTAAATTGACAGACGGAACCATCGGCCAGATAATGAGCATCTGGAAAGAGAGGAGAGAAGCCTGGAACACTAATATTTTGTGCTAACAGATCCCCAATCGATCCTTCAGTCTCAGAATTGTCATACCAAATATCCGCTTCGGGTGTGAACTATAAGACATCAATACGGATGTTCATGTAACCAATTAAACTGAGCTTACCATGCTAATGATGAAGACTTTAGGAGAGATCTTTCCTGACTTTGAAATAGTATCGTTGTCATATTTCTTCTCCCATACTGGAGTAGCTGTGACAAGTGCCGCACTCGCAAGAGCACTAGCGACGACAGAGAAATGCATCTCAACGTGATTGGAACTTGAAACAGATCACAAAGATATATAAGGGGTGTGTAATAACGCGCTTGAAAACAGAAAGAAAGGGAATGAAAACTTATTTATATTTTCCCAGCCATGATCGGTACCAAAAGCTTATCCTACCACTTTTACAGAAGCCACCCTTGGCCCTGGCGGGGTAAGTAGGATGCAAGATACCAGGTGTTGATGCACAGTTCACGAGGTGGTCCGGAGTATTGAAATGGCAGGGAAAGGCCAATGACAAAACGGTACTCGCCGATGCCCATACTGATTCTTGTATGGAGAGGTAGTGGAAGGGGGAGAGTGACACATCCCAATGATGTCAAGAAACCATGATATGGTATCTTTATCCTTGGAGGAAGCGGTCCTATTACTTATTAAAGAAAAAGGAGTGGCTCCAAATTTCATCGCCGAGATACCGGGTCCAAGTCGGCACTTTGTCGATCCCGTTGCTTGCTTAAATCAAGGATTCGTCTCCATGTCAACTGTCAAGAGAGTCGAAGATCCACACCGAGTAGTTGATCTTGTGAAGGTCGGCGAAAGTGCCTCGATGTTGAATTGAGCAATGTTGAGGTATCCAAGACAATGGTAGATATGTACTTTATCCCCGGCCTCGTGAAATAGCAAGGTAACGAACCACGACACCACATTGATAAGGATCTGCAATCGCATCATGAGCACGAGGAAGAGCTTGTCAAAGCCTCGTCATCATCGACTCCACGCTGGAGATGAGAGAGATAAGGAGAATTGGTCTCGGCAATTCAAAGCAAGCGACCGCTGAATTAGTAAATTGACATGGAGGTCTTCGGTCCTCGCCAAAGGGAAGCTTTGGTAGAAAGTGAAAATGTACTTGCTCTGCGAATGCCTGTGCCAAATTTTGCGACAAATCTTGTACTCGAAGAGATCTGGTCATTCAGTCTTAGAATTGCTTGCAGGCAGGACGCAGATCTGCTGCTCTGACCGATCTTCTGGAACCACAGATGCAGCAACCCGCCGCCATGGAAAATGCAAGGACCCGCAAGAGGAGTTGGTCAAACCATGGTTCTGGAATGACCGAGAGGAGATGACAGACAAAGAGTTAGCGAAAGACTACATACCTAGGTAATCAATCGGACCAAGTGATTGCGTGTGTCAATAACAATATTATTATTTAAGAGCTTCAACCCCAATGCACACTGCCGCTTATCAGCATACCACTCAACGCAAAGAAAGACCGATTGCGAAAAAATGCCCGAGAATGCCGGCCCTACCACCACCAAGAGAAGACCGCCAAAGACCTGTGCGCCGATGCTTTTTAAAACCGCATTACTAGATCTCCCAGACCCAATCACGCCCTCTGGGACACAAGATGCCTCTTTTGTTTCCTACCGTCAGAATGAGGGTGTGGACTGCTGCAAATAACATGACAGTCCTCCACCTCCATTTCATGCGCAGTCCTAGTTCTAAAGCGGCCAAGATAATGAGAGGATATCCTATTACAGGCCTCGGGACCACCGGAAAACACGAACTAGTTAATGAATAAACCTTGGCTAGAAAGATAGCCAGCTTTGCCAGAAAAGTTAAAGTTGGGGCATTTACTTCGCCCCATGAATACATGTAGTGTCTATACACTGTTATGCGATTCATGAACGAAGAGAAGGGCGTAGATGGGGGAGCCATCAGGAGTGGTGGTGAGTTTGTTTTCAGTATAGAGACTTCAGATTCATTTTGAAGTTGTTCATTTGGAGACGCCAATGGTGACCCATCTGACGATGCTTCTTCAATGTAGGCCGATGACCGCACTCTTCGTGGTTCTACTCATGTTAGCCATCGAAGAAATAATCGTAAATTGAGTGAAGTATACCTTTTACCGGACTTGCAGGTGGCATAGGAGAATCGATGGAATGAATTCTCCTTGATGCGAGCCCAGTATTACCAGCATGCCTTCCATGCTGTGTTGGATTCTCGAGGCCTTTCTCGGTCCTCAACGCATGAAGAATCTCAGCAGCACTTGGCCGGTTGCCAGGATCAAGAGCGAGAAGTCTCTTCAAAAAATCATAAAGTTGATTTGGTAATTCAGGTCGTTCTCGCCGTTCATCTTGGAAGCCGGTCCACATACTGATTTCGGCCCTCAGCGTATCTAAATCTTCAAATTCCTCCTGGATGTTATCAGCACTCTTGTATGGCAGTCGGCCAAAACACATGAAATAAAGGATCATCCCCAAACTGAAAATATCAGACTTGGTGGTAAAGTTTCCATACCGACCTGAAGAATCTTGTTTCAAAACTTCAGGTGCGCAATAAGAAATGGTACCCGTAGAGCCGGTTGATTTTCGAACGACATTCTCAGCCTGAACCTCCCCAAAATCACTAATCAGGCATCGAAACTCATTGCCATCCCTGTGCAGCAAGCAGTTACTAGGTTTGAGATCTCGATGAATGTAATTCGAGGCGTGGAGGTGTGCCAATCCAGATGTGATATCTTTGAAGAACGAATAGATTTCTTCGAAAGTTAATTTTCGCGTCGATCGCATATCCGGACGATCAGATTTCCCTCTAGACCTCCTTCGCATTTGCGCTTTCAGCTGCTCAGTCGTCGACGTTATGACAGGTCCAGGACCTGCTATGTAGTGTAGCAAATCTCCAGAGTTGCAGTATTGCTGAAGAATGAAGGCGCATGGTATTGAAGGACCAAAACGATTCAGTTTGACGTCCTCGAGCCAGACATGGCGGTATGAGACTAAGTTGGGGTGGGAGAGTCCCTGAAGAAGCTGGACTTCAATTAAGACCTTCTCCAACCAAGCATGATCATCTCCCACCGGAACTCGTTTGCATGCGAATTGACCTAGTTCCATAAGTATTCACTCTTTATTTTGAAGCCTTGTACGAACCTAATGACACACGATCAAGCTCATGTCTAACCAATAACACTACACCCTTGCCACCCCTCCCAAGCTCTTTCTCCTCAATAAAGAAGCGCGTGAAGTAATTCGGACTGAAGGCTTCTTTCTTTATGCTATGCCCACTCTGCAATGATGGCGTGCTTGCGACAAACTCAGCTTCTGAGACTGACCCTCCAGTACCAACTGAAGAAGACGGGAACGCAGGCTGGACCAGTCTCCGGATAGGACTGGAAGGGGGGTCATGATCATCTGCAGCACCGTGGGCATGCTGCAGCATACGAAAGTATTCCGGGCTTATAAAGGGCGAGGGAGAAGATCGTTGAGGGGAGTGCTGGCGTTGCCGTTCGGGCGAAGAGCTGCGGATGGGTTGGTGACATGTTGGGCAATCAGTGAGACTGGTGGATGCGCCGCGTAAGATCAACTGCTGGGTTTGGGGATCTCGAACCACAATTGCATCGTCATGACGACTAGGTAAAGAAGCTCAGTTAGCAGAGCCCTTGGAGTATATCTTCAGGTGAGAAATTGCGCAATTGCACCAACTGTGACGTACAGGACGATCTCGCGGCTGTCGCGCGAGGAATATGGGACAAGAGACATGGGTTCTCTAGAGTTGGCAGACAGGTTGAAGGCTCATTGCTCTTCTCAATCATGTTTTGACGGGAGTGAAGATATGACAGTTCATGATTATTGAGGACAAAGTCTTTGGACGGATGAATGTTCTGCGGGGTCTTTGATGCCGGGCACAGTGAGGCGTACTGTAGATCGGATGATGTGGTGGTGGTGGTGCTTTGTTGTTGTGTCTCTGATGATGATGATGATGCTGATCCCCGAAGCTTCACCGGCATTTCCCCACATTCTCGCTAAAAGGGGAGAATCCCATTATTGAGCCTCTTCTTCCCAACTCTTACTTGGAAAATTCGGATGATAGGTAAGGGGGAGAAAAGACTAATTATGTTTGTGAGAGTAGGGAAATTCGCGAGTCATAGATCGTAATTATCGTGTGTTTGCTAAGTAGGTACTTGTTCTACGAAGTCAAGTCGTCGAGCTAAAGTTAAACTTTTATGCATGTTGTCAAGGGAATGGATGACGTTGGAGAACCTTGAACCTCCAACTAATGACACCAACTGTTTAGGATCTAGGATACGAAGATTATGATATTAATATAAAAGAAAAAACCATCTCTGCCTTGCCAGCAAAAGTAATCCTACGAGCTTTTTTTCAGGTTGTATGAATATAAGGATATCAGATCAATTCATTCCGTTGCCAATGATGACGCTCGCTTAAATCTAGAAGCTGATCTGTTGGAATGTTTTCCAGCAAGATTCGAAGATACAAAACAAACAAATATCGCTTTTTTCTAATATCAACATAGTACAGACACATAATCTACTGGCTACCTACCTCTCCATTGACATAATCTCTACACAGAGCAAGACATGATAAACTTAGTTGGGGATCGTCATGTCATCTGCATTCCCTAAGAAGTTTCTCGCATCCTATCATACTACTGAAAGAGAGTTCCCAGGTGTTTTAAAAATGTCCCCTCCAAACTCCTCTGGGTATCCATTCGCTGTTACAGGCCCAAATGTCAATTCCTTCCAGATATTATCTTATTGTGGTGGTGGTACATTCCGAGCCAGAACTCGGACGTTGTCAACTAAGCCTTCTATTAATTTCATGTAGTCATTCGGTTCTCCTGCTGCTGCCCTTAGACCTTGTTCTCTAACGGCTGCAGTAGATATTTCGATTTCGAGTTCGTGTTCCTTCTCCATCTTGTTTACACCCTATAAACATAGTTAGGAATAGACCCTGGGTTCAAATTTAGACAGACTTACATTCAAGGATGTCACTTGCGTGACTTGTGTCAGATCAATCTGATAGTGAGATTGAGTGTAACTCAAACGATCCTTGTTCCGATCAGGGATCCGAGTCCCTTCTGCAGCAATCAGCGCCTCAATATCCCCATCGAATCTCATTTCAAGATTGACGCTTATTCGGCAATCAAGTGGACAACTAGGGTTGTAGATGTCGATGTCGGCAACTCGAGCTTTGATAATTTTGGCTAAGACTTGATTGTTCTTCTGATCATGCGTAACTCGAACCTTGACCGTGTGACGCGGATTAAGTTCAGCTCGAATGGCTGGAGGTAAGTTGACATGTGCGTGAGGAGGAAGTTCATAAAATTTATCTCGTTCTCTGCGGTGCAGGTAGGCGATAGGAACTCTTTTCTTAGTCTGACCTGGGTTGTTTGGATGTGTTTCGGTGACCTTTGCGTTCAAGAACTCATTCATGCTTTTGTGTTGTGACTAGCACTAGAATTAGCAAGAAATGCGACGAGTAATTGTTGTTACGCTTACCTCAGTCATAGAACTTTTGAAGCCCACTCGTCCGTTCTCCGTGAGAACGCATTCAGATTCAACGGGTAGGTAATATCGCTCGTTTGTGTCTTTATTGATAAGCTGGCCCAGCTTGGCTTCAATCTCAACCTCAACACCACTAACCTGCAGCTCTCCAATGTCTGGCCGTGAGACAACCTTACGGTACAACCAATCAGCTACAACCTTGCTTATTTGCTCTGCTGGTTTTATGCCTATGATGCTCTCTTCCCACGGGCCCAGTAAGCCGTACGCAGTAGGATCCGAGCCAGGCGTGCTCCGAGCTGCTACAGGTGACACCTGCCGATGTCCATTCGTTTCTTGTTTTACGTGCGCGGGTGGAGTATGTCCTGTTCCAGGTTGCTTCCCATTCACTCTTGTATTCTGCGCAGGAGCACTCTTAAGTCCTTCTTTGGCGCTGCGTGCCCATATTGGTGGTTCGGTGTAGCGTACTTTCTTTTTCGAGGGTTGTTGTGCTGGGGGTGCTGGGGCAGCAGCAGAGTGAAAATTGCCGTTGATCTGGGGCTTAGCCACGGTGTGGTAGTCCATCATCTGGCGTTGTTCAATCGGGCTTTCGCGATCGCTCATCTTACGTTTCGCAGAACCCGTATTCATCTCTTCGCTTTGTTCCTGCACAATCGAAAAGGAACCTCTCGAATGGCTTGGCGTCTGACTTGGCAATCTTGTTTTAGGACTGACACTTATACTCCGTTCCCTCTCGCTCTGTGACCTTCGAAAGGAGTCGCTGTTCGAGTTTCGATGGGAATCGTATGCACCCGGTGTGCTCGGTGGTTTAGGTATGGCCGCAGGTGGGGGAGGTGCTGGAGACGACTGGTATTGTGAAAGAGCTCCACTGGACATGCCACGTTGTTGATAAGGGCTTGTAGGCTGCACAAACCCACCCGAGGACTGCCTCTGGCCTTGCAGAGGGGGTCCTAATGGCGTGGCCGGATGAGAATGTTGAGATTGTTGTCGTTGGTGCTGAGGCAGCTGTGAAGGCGGAAATTGGTGTGCAGATACAGGACTGTCTTGCGGGTATTGGCTGAAGAACTGCTGCTGGCTGTGTGCCGACGTGGGAGTCGAGATGGAGATGGAGGATTGAGATCGTTGATGCTGCAGATATGGATGCGGTGCACCAGGTATTCCTACGGGAGGGGTTTGAGGAGTGGCCGAGCTCTGCCTATGTGAGTTATGCTGTTGAATGTGTGGCGGTGGAGCGGGCTGGGGGTAGCTGTCACGGTGAAGTTGCTGTTGTGATTGTTGCTGTACCTGTTGTGGGTGCTGTTGCTGGAGCTGCTGCTGTTGCTGTTGCGGCGGATATTGGTGATGCTGAACAGGACTGGGATGGCTCTGCGGAAAGGGGTATTGGCCTGGGCCAGCGCTCATTGATGAGGTTGGCGTCTGGCGATAGGGCGATTGAGCTGTATACGAGCCGGCCGGTGAGCGCACATCGTTGTGTTGTGATGTCTGGAGTGGTGGTGGAGCACCAGGCCGGTTCTGATAGCTGCTGTTGCTGCTCCCTTGATATGCGGTTGGCGAGGCGTACGGCCCACTTGCAATGATGGCTGCTGGATTCGAGGCATAGTCTGCTGGCGATGGTTTGCCCGGCGAGGCGTGGGGCGGAGGATAGCTGTATTCTCGAAAGCTCTGATGAGGAGGCGGCTGGATGGGAGTGACGGGCGCGACGACCTTGGACGCAGAGCCCTCGCCGCCCTCAGTGTTGATGATGGAGCGGAGGTCCATGTTTGCGATTTGGCCTCAACCACCACCGCACAACGCACGACGCGCGCCCAGCTCGGGGCCTGCAGATGCGATGACTCAATGACTGCCCCCAGCTCGAGACCATCCGCCTGAAGATATATGCCGGCGGGTCGAGCGTCAACGAGGGGCGACGGTGTCGAGTGATGCGGGCGCAAACGGGAGGATGGACAGATTGAATGCGCGAACCGGGGGGAGGAAGGTCGAACACAGGTCGCGGTCGCAGGCGCAGGCGCAGATCAACAACATTCACACTCGGCGGCGGGGGATGACGATATATATGGGGAGGTATCGAGACACGAAATGGGTGGACGCGATGGCGGGTGAGTATGGAGGTTTGGAGGTTTGGAGGTTTTTTGGTGATGGGTTGCGGGTTGCGGGGAGAGACCTTAAGCTACACATATAAATTTTGGCAGGAGAGAGGCTCGTTGTTGCTGTTGCTCCTGCCTCCTGCTGCTGCCTCGTCCTCAAACGACACTGCCCTTCCCCTGAACAACCTCATAAGAGCCCAATGCTGCCTCAATCATGACCCCAGACCAGGAGTATACGTTATCATCATCATCACCATCATCATCGCTGGAGACACGGAAAACCCCAAGAATCTAGAGTTTCTCAGTATCAAAATGCAAATGATCCTACGAGCTCAGCAAATGCTATTCTTACCTTTGCCGGCGTCTGTTCGAGTACCCAGGTACCGCACGCGTTAAAGTCCCGTGACGTGCTGATGTAAGCCCCGTCCAGGCTGCGCGACACAAGCTCAACGAGGTCGGTTGACGTGTGTGCAGCTGTGCCTGGCCAGCCAGCGAAACAACACTCTTCCATCATCCACCACCCACCACTCCAGACCCCATCATCACCTCCCATTTCCTGCCATTGTGTCTGCGAGAAGACCATCTTGCCTCTAATAACTTGTACTACCACCACATCCGCCATCATGCCCGGCTTGACTTCAGCTTCGGGCGTGCTGGGCTTCCTCTCAGACGAGGAGCCTGAGCTCAAGGTCTTTGCTCTGCAGACCTTGAACGACGACATCGACACCCTGTGGACTGAGGTCGCGGGATCTGTGGGCCAAATGTGAGTAGAGGATCTAGCCAGTGGCCATGGAAACACATCTGGAAGCGATGCCATGGTCTGCGATGGGCTCGGCGACTGACATGCGCCTTCTAGTGAAGCTCTCTATGAAGACGAATCTTTCCCCGAACGACAACTAGCATCCTTGGTTCTTGCAAAGGTCTACTACCATCTGCAGGAATACAATGAGAGCATGACCTTTGCTCTTGGTGCCGGGGACCTGTTCAAACTCGACAATGGAGGCGAATTCGAGGAGACCATCATCTCGAGGTGTGTCGACCAATACATCGCCGTCTCTGCTCAGAGCCACGCCGATCCGCAGCAGGTGTCAAGAAAGGCTTCAATCCCCGCCTTGGCCACTTCCTTTGCAAACGGTGCAAACGAGGCCAATGTCACGGCAGGCCTTACCTCTCCGACAACGCCCTTCTCTCAGTCCACCCTCCCATCCAAGTCGCTGCTATCAAGGACATCAACGGATACTTTGCTGGAACCTCCGGCTCAAGGGCTCGGGTTGGAAGGGAAAGGGATATTATCCGACTTAGCTACCCAAAACAAGCTGCTGAAGGTTATCGAGAGACTCTTCGAGAGTTGTTTACGCGAGGGCAGATACAGACAGGTGGTGGGTATCGCTGTAGAAGCACGGAATCTCGAGGTTTTGAGACGAGTCATCAAGCGGGCTAGCGATGACGAGAAGAAATCCCGAGGGAAGCAAGTCGAAGGTACCGCAGGACCAACCGAAGAACTGATGGAGTATGTGCTTGATATTTGTATGGGTGTGGTACAGGAACGTGGACTTCGAACACAGATATTAAGGTTGATCCTCGACTTACTGAACGACATTCCGACACCAGACTACTTTTCTATTGCCAAGTGTGTTGTGTACCTCAACCAGGACGAGGAGGCTTCTTCAATGCTGAAAAGGCTTGTTGCGAACGATGATCAGACATCCACAGCTATCGCATATCAAATAGCGTTCGATTTGTACGACAACGGTACCCAAGAGTTCCTTGCCAAGGTCATCAAGTCCCTTCCAGCCCCAGTTGCAAAGGAGGAGCCTAAGGAAACCCAGGAGCCAAGTGAGACTGACCAACTTTTGAGTGAAATGAACGACAGCATCCCTGCTGCTTCTTCAGAGAAATACTCTGACGCTCATCTCGAAATATTTACTTCAATTCGCAAAATCCTCGACGGAAGCGAAACTATCAAGTTGAACCTCGAATTTTTGTATCGCAACAACCATACTGATTTGAGCATTCTCAACAAGGTCCGGGACAGCTTAGAGGGCCGTAATTCTATTTTCCACACAGCAGTCACCTTCTGCAATGCGTTTATGAACCAAGGTACCACAAATGATAAGTTCTTCCGTGACAATCTGGAATGGTTAGGGAAGGCAGTCAACTGGTCCAAGTTCTCAGCAACTGCTGCTCTTGGTGTTATTCATCGCGGAAATGTTACTCAGTCTCGGAAACTCCTTGAGCCATATCTTCCTCGACGAACTGCTCTTGCTGGATCTATCTTCAGTCAAGGTGGTGCCCTTTACGCATATGGTTTGATTCATGCAAACCATGGCGCTGAAGCTCTCGACTATTTGAAGGAGCAATTCAACGAGGCGCAAGAAGAGGTTATTCAGCATGGTGGTGCTCTTGGACTTGGTATCGCAGGCATGGCTACAGGTTCCGAAGAGATTTACGAGAGCTTGAAGAACGTGCTTTACACAGATTCCGCCCTGAATGGAGAGGCTGTTGGATTGGCAATGGGTCTCATCATGCTCGGCACAGGAAACATCAAAGCTCTTGAGGATATGATCACCTATGCTCACGATACTCAGCACGAAAAGATTGTACGCGGTCTCGCTATCGGTATGGCCTTGATCATGTATGGCCGACAAGAAGGCGCCGATGAGCTTATCGAAGGATTACTCAATGATCCTGATCCAACACTCCGATATGGTGGTATCATGACTGTCGCCATGGCTTACTGCGGTACTGGAAGCAACAAGGCTGTTCGCAAGCTTCTTCACGTTGCTGTCAGCGATGTGAACGATGACGTGCGACGTATCGCAGTCATGAGTTTGGGTTTCATCCTTTTCCGCAAGCCTGGGAGTGTCCCACGTATGGTTGAGCTTCTCTCAGAATCGTATAACCCACACGTACGATATGGAGCAGCTATGGCCCTTGGTATCTCTTGCGCTGGAACTGGTCTCGACGAAGCTATTGACTTGCTCGAGCCCATGATCAAGGATCCTACTGATTTCGTACGACAGGGAGCCCTGATCTCCTTGGCTATGATCATGGTCCAACAGAACGAAGTGATGAACCCCAAGGTTGCATCTATTCGCAAGACGTTGAAGAAGATTGTTGGTGATCGTCACGAAGATGCCATGACCAAGTTCGGTTGTGCATTAGCATTGGGCATAATTGATGCCGGTGGACGTAACTGCACCATTGGCTTGCAAACTCAAACTGGGAACCTCAACATGGCCGGTATAGTTGGTATGGCTATCTTTACGCAATACTGGTACTGGTTCCCATTCACTCACTTCTTGTCTCTGAGTTTCACTCCAACGTCTATGATTGGTCTTGATCACGATCTTGAAATTCCAAGCTTTAAATTCCACAGCGCTACCCGTCCAAGTCTCTTCGATTACCCACCTGAGGCAGAGGTCAAGACTGATGAGGCCCCAACGTTGATCGCGACCGCTGTTCTTTCAACCACTGCTCAAGCCAAGCGGAGAGCACAAAAGAAGGAGCGAGCTCAACGTGGTGAGGATAGCATGGATGTTGACCAGACTCCAACGACACCCAAGACGTCTGCACCGGCTGATGATAAAATGGATGTTGATGAGAGCAAGGATAAGGACGAGAAGAAGGAAGAAGGGGAGAAAGAATCATCTCCTTCTGAAATTGCGAAGAAGAAGTTGGAGAAGGAGAAGGTCGGCTACGAGATTGAGAACATGTCTAGAGTTCTTCCAGCTCAGCTCAAGTTCATCAATTTCCCAGCTGGCCGATATAAGCCAGTCAAGAAGGTTAGTTTTCTAATCCAGCATTTTCAGTACTATGCTAACAATTTTACAGCCAACTGGAGGTGTCATCCTACTTATCGATACCAAGCCAGAGGAAGAAAAAGTATTGATTGAGGAAAAGCTTAAGAAAGCCTCGATCGAGAAGCCTGCAGCGGGAGCCGTCCTTGCCGAGCCACAACCTGAGGAGAGTGGACTTCGCAGTATCCATGACGCTTCTGGGGCCGCAGCAGCGGCGGGTGTCTTAACTGCAGTGGATGAGGATGAAGAAGGGGCAGAGGAGGCTCAAGTGCCACAAGAATTTGAGTACTTCTCCGATAATGAGGAAGAAGATTCTTGAAGTTAGACTTGTAATATTAGATTTGCATTCATGTTGGGCCTTGATATAGGTTCAGGCGCCGATATGCTTTGAATGTACATTATCAGAAAGAGTTCTAGAAGATGGGATTGTGGTGAAGCGTGAGTTGGCTGATTATGAGATTGTGGCATTGTGGCATGAGCTAGATTGATTGATTGATAGGCTACTGACGGCAAATGAATGCCCAAAACTTATCACGGGTTTGCTTCCCGTTCCCATTGCCAGGTAGGTGGCTGGCTGAGCGTCCAGATCTCACGCCACCATTTTTGAGGTGGTTCGTTCTGTAGCTACTAGGCTATAAGAAGTCAATATCTTGACCAGCAGTTGCGTATCTGGAAGATAACTACATTAGATGTCATGAACTGAGTCGATAGGAATGATGGGGCAAGGGAATGAGGGAATGAGTATATAGGTTGAGAGTGCCCGTCGTATCAAGCAACAAGAGTTTGACGTTCCTGGTATTGGTGGTATTGGTGGTCTTGGATGTTTGTTTGCGTGAAGGTAGGTGTAGGTTCTTCTGGTGGTCGGCTGTCGGTTAGGTTTAGCGGGGTTCGATGGAAGAGGGTCGAGGCGAGGGTCGAGGCGAGGGAAGAGGGGATTGATAAGGATAGAAGAGAAGGGCTCTTTTTGACTTTAGAGTACATACCTGTGATAAGCTACTGTACTGTATAGCAAGATCGTGTCGGGCGGCTTGGAACACAATACTAAAATGTGTCTCTTTTGGTCTGTTTGGCTTTCTTTTTCTTATCTCACGAGAGTGGAGTAATGATTTCACAACCCCAGACTCGGCAAGCTGGGTGGGGTGGCCTTGATTACAATGCCAGAAGTACAGGGTTGTCTCATTGGGCCAGCTGAACCTTCTGCTTTGAGTTACTTTATCCTTCGTCTTCTTGTTGGTTTTGTTTTGTTCTGTTTTGTTGGTTTCGCTTTGGCTTATCTGGGTGTCCTTTTTGAAGCGATGGCAGCTTGTGATTTTGGTACCGTAGACACAATAGAGACTTGAAATTTGGCAATGCAGCTTTTACAGCTATATCGAATCGAACCGAGGTAGTTGATATCTTGTTTTGTCTTTCTTCACATTCCTCCTCCCCCTTTTCACATATGTGATTATCCAATCTTCCAATCAATAGTTGGATCTCGACTATTCCTCTCTGGTCCTTTACAGTACATCATCTCTTCTGCAACACATTCACATTCTAGACCATCAGACAATCATCACCCCAACGCCACAACTTCACATCTCTTCTCGCCAGATTCTTCACAACAATCCAAGTCAGCTTACAATGAAGCTCTCCCAAGGTCGCCTTGTTCCGTCCCGCCGGGGAGTCAAGGCTTGTGAGTTAGTGTCACTCCACCATGCACAGCATCCCTGGTCGCCATGATAAGAGGCGTCCCCGTTATTCGCTGTCGCCGAGACCCCCCAACCACCGTAAGGTGCAGTAACTGCCGCCACAGCTCGGCGTCGCTGACGAACGGTACCACAGGCACAGTACTCTACGGTACGGAGTACATCGTGGTACCACAGTCCCATGCCCATGGCAGCATCAGCCCCATGGGTCTGGTCACTCAGTCGCTATCTTATCCGCGACCTCCAGGGCTGACAGATAGCAGCTACCTTAGCTACCTATATATGAGTTGGCCGCCGGCCTGTCTTCTGATTCCCGTCTTGCGCTTCTCGCAGTCATTCAATTGATTCGTGCCATTCTGAGATCCAGGTCGCTGGCTTCGAATCGGCCATCGTCAAGATGAAGCCTATCCCTTATGTGCCCAGTGTGCAACAGCTCAAGGAGCGCTCGACGTCGGTCAAGGCCTGGCGGTTGCCAAAGCAGAAGTCGGCCCTGGCTCCTGAACATGTGTGGACCAACGAGGATATGGACCCGGTGAAGGTTGAGAACCAGACGTGGACCCTGTGGACGTGGATGGCGTACTGGGCGACCGACACGATCAATCTGGGGACGTGGGAGACGGCATCGAGCATTATCGCAGTCGGCCTTACGTGGAGAGAGGCGATCCCGATCATGGTTGTTGGGACGAGTTGCGTTGCGATTCCTATGGTAAGTATCCTTTCAACGCTGAAGCTTGTCGTTGTTTTCCCTGTGCTGACTGCCGGCTCACGCTTAGGTTCTGAACGGTGCCATTGGTGCTAAACTACATATCCCTTTCTCCGTGGCCATTCGAGCTTCCTTTGGTTACTACTTTGCCTACTTCGCCATCGTGTCTCGTTCCATCCTGGCTATGTTCTGGTTGGGTATACAAGGAGCCAATGGAGCACAATGTATCACCATCATGATCGAAGCCATCTGGCCGTCATACGCGAACATCAAGAACCATATCCCCGACGGCCAAGGCATCACAACTCAGGGGATGATCAGTTATTTACTGTTCTGGATCATCCAATTGCCTCTCCTCTTGATCCCACCAACTAGATTGAGATATCTCTTCATCACCAAATTGATCGCTGCTCCTATTACGGCTATTGCGACCATGGCTTGGTGTATAAACAAGGCTGGAGGCGGTGGAGAGCTTTTCAACCAGACTCCAAAGGTCAGCGGAAGTACATATGCTTATTTGTGGTTAAGTTGTATGTCTTCAGTGACGGGAAGTTGGAGCACCTTGGCATGCAACATTCCCGATTTCTCGAGATATGCTCGGTCCAGCCGAGGACAATTCATCCAGCTTCCATTCCTCCCGCTGATTTTCACCGTCTGTGGTAAGTTTCTCGTACAAGTTGTATAAGTTACATAGGTATACATACTGATAGAAAGTCAGGTGTTATGGGAATAGTAACCACCTCAGCAACGCTAGTCATCTACGACGAACCGATGTGGAATCCACTGGATATCATAGCCATCTGGCTACAAAGCGGATCAGGAGGCCGAGCAGCAGCTTTCTTTGCAGCGACATCATGGTACATCGCCCAAGTCGGGACGAACATCACGGCAAACTCCATCTCCGCCGCCAACGACCTAACCGTCCTCTTCCCACGGTACGTGAACATCAAGCGCGGATGTATCATCGCCGCCATCGTTGGCGGTTGGGTCATCGTGCCCTGGAAGATCCTGTCGTCAGCATCGACCTTCCTGGCCTTCATGGGCGGATACGCCGTCTTCCTCGCACCCATCGCAGGCATCCTCGCCTCGGATTACTGGCTGGTGCGGAAGCAGAACCTCGACCTCCCAGCTCTGTACAACCCCGATGGGCGATACCGCTACAACAAATCGGGCATCAACTGGCGCGCGATGCTGGCCTTCCTCCTCGCCGTCGGCCCCAACATCCCCGGCCTGGCATACTCGATCCGCGCCCCAGCAGACGCGACGAAGCCCAACCCGGTCAAGATCACCAACGGAGCGAGGAACCTGTATTCGTTCGACTGGCTCTATGGCTTCGTCGTCAGCATCTTCGTCTATACCGCCGCTAGCTATCTCTTCCCGCCTAAGCAGACCCTCGTCGACCAGACTATCTGGGGCATCGATGTCGATTCGGCCTCGTTGAGCGAGGGCGGCATGAAGAGCGAGCGCGATCTAGAACATGATGGGAAGAAGAAGAGCGGTGCTGTCGATGTCGATGTCGTGGATAGCGGGACGGGGTTCCATCACCGCGCGGATGAGAAACACATCGCCATGTAGAAGCGAAGACGGTTTTCCTACTCGCCTCTCATTCTCTAGAAGGTTTCTCGGCGGCTTGATTTTGCATTTTTTTTGTTTCACTTTTGAAGAGTTGGAGAAGTGCGGGCTTTTTTTTTTTAGATAAGGGAAGGATATTAGATTTCATGACGTGAGATGTGATAGCTACCTACCTACCTATCTTGTACCAAAAGAATGAAGATTTCTGTGACGGTTAGAATTATTGATACCTCCCACAAGGCTTCTCGGGCGGTGCTTCTCGCTTTACTTTACTTTCTTCTTTTTCTTGCTAGGTGCAAAACAAGATAAAATCTAGACTTGTGTCAAGTTGAAAATAATACTTACTAGCTATACCGGATCTCCCTCTCGATGTGTACTTTCTCTTCCCTTTTTTCTTTTCGTTTTCTCATGTTTTTCTTTTTCTTTTTTTTTCTTTTCTTCCTTTCCTTCGTCTTTTGTCTCATTTTACTCCCCTGTCTCTCTTCACTCCTTACTCTAGACAAGGAGAGCAGGATTTATCAATAGTGAGGTTGGAGAAGAAGAGGGAGAGGGAGAAAGCAAGAACCAAAAGTCCGAATCGAGAAAATATAAAAGCAAGTCAAGATTCCAAGATAAAAAAGAGAGATGCCAACGTGGTTGAAATCATTTAGACTTTGAGCAGGTGGGTATATAGTCTACGAAAATACGTGGACTTTTTGATGATCTCCGAAAGAAAGGCAGGGTTAGCATTGCGTGTTTAGCACAAGGGAACAGCGAGCGAGTGAGTGAGTGAACACGAGGTGTAAGATTCTCTTCTCTCTTCTCTGTCGTCGCTTAACTTAAAACTTCAGCGAAGCAAAGCTACCACCACCATGCGAGCAAAACCAACACCTCACTTCTCGCTTCTCAGAACCACGATAGCTATCTGTTATTGCATAGAGCCAGATGTGTTTGCTCGTCGCATCTTCACAACTCCTCGTGATGGCCCCC
The DNA here is from genome assembly GCA_029641185.1 of Pseudofabraea citricarpa. Classification (NCBI taxonomy): domain Eukaryota; kingdom Fungi; phylum Ascomycota; class Leotiomycetes; order Helotiales; family Dermateaceae; genus Pseudofabraea; species Pseudofabraea citricarpa. The sequence goes on from JAPWGK010000008.1 coordinate 1,255,155, forward strand.
GATCTTCTCATCCTTCTCCTTCTCCATACTCCCCTTCTCGCCTGGTACAGCTCCCTCGGCCCCCGCGCCTCCAGCCGAGCGCAGGATGCTCAACAGGCCAATCTCACGGTTAATCTCGTCTATCCTCTCAAAGTCAGCCTGTGCAGTTCCCTCGGATCCAAAAATCACATCCATCTCTTCGAGCGTCAACCTCTTGGTCTCGGGTACGAAGAAATGGATAAATGCCGCGCCACCGAACGTGAGGAGCCCAAAGACGAGATATGTGCCGTACGAGATACCAGAGATCATGTCGGGCGTCACTTGGCCCACAATAAAGTTGTTCATCCAGTTGCTCGATGCACCGAGTGCGATGCCGTATGGTCGGTTGCTGAGCGGCCAGATCTCGGCCACGATGATCCACGCGCAGGGCCCCCAGCTGTACCCGAAGTGGATGACGAACAGCCAGACCATGACGACGGCCGCCCAGCCTGCGGCTGTGTGTTCGGCCCACGAGTTGCGGTTCTTGGCAACGATTACGGCGATGATTATGTGGCAGGTTGCCATGCCGATTGCACCGACTACTAGCACAGGCTTGCGGCCGAGTTTGTCGATATATAGGACTGAGGGGACTTGTAACGGTTAGTGATGCGTGTCAAAAAGAAAAGTGAAGCGTGCATACTTGTTGCAATAAACATCACAATTCCCACCACACCCGTAGCAAGAAGGGAGATGGTATTCGATGATAAACCCAGCGATTTGAAGATTGTTGGAGCGTAATATAGCACAGCGTTGATCCCGGTCCACTGTTGGAAGAACATTGTAACTGTTGCAACGATGACACGTTTGAACATGGCTCGAGTCTTGAAAAGACTTCCTACTGCTACAAACTGAAGCTTGAAGGTATTCCAGGTGGTGAATTCCCGAAGATGCGGCCAGTGCTCGGCTACAGTTCGTTTCTCAAATAAACTCTGTGCTTTGATCTCGAGGAATTCAAGCTCCACTAACTCATGGTCCTGGGGCAGACCGCGGAGACTAGCAAGAACGACTCGGGCTTCCTTTTCGCGGGAATGGTGAACTAGCCACTATGTGGGTGAGCATTAGCTTTGCTTTTGTACTGAAAATGCTGAGAAAATATGGGAAGGGAAATTGTCCATAGATCATGAACTGCCTGCTCAAGCAGCACCTGCCGTCATAGGGCCGCAATCGGCTGTGCGAATCAATGGGGCCATGTCAATCTGAAAAGAAGAAGCACAAAAATAATACGTACACGAGGGGAGAAAGGCATGAAAGCCATGCCGACAAGAAGAACTAAGGCTGGGAAAAGTTGTAAACAGATTGGAACTAGCCAAGCTGCATCAGATTGTGTTTCTCCAGTGCCACCGATGTAATTCGTCCCGCTATAATGGTCAGCGACGTAGCTAGTAAATAAAGAAGACACGGCATTCTTACTAGTCAATCCAGAATGATATCATAATTCCAAAAGTGATAGCGAGCTGTTGCAGAGCAATCAGAGATCCTCTGACTTCCGGAGGAGCAACTTCAGCATTGTACCTATATTAGTTAGATATGAGTGAGGTGATTCAAGTCGGTTTCTTACATGGGCACGATCATGGATAGACTTCCTACTCCGACTCCACTGAGATATGTAAGTATACGTCTTCGCAAGAAGAATTCGGGATTTTACGTGACAAATCGACCACCGAGAATGGCTGAATGACCAGCTCTGTAGAAAATTAGTACTGCGCATAAATAAGGCAGACACAACTCACGTAATTGCAGTAGCTTGAACAATAACACCAATAATAAAAACCCCAGAAGCGACAATAATAGCATATTTTCTTGAAATAGCTTCAGCCAAGAAACCACTTAGAAGCGTACCGACCCAAGCTCCAAGTTCCAGAATCGATGTCAGCCATCCTTTCTTGGATTGATCCTGAGGCCGATCTCCAGCATATGTGCCCATATGAGATTTGAAAGTGGTCATGGTCAGGATTCCTGAGAAGACTCCTTGGTTATAACCTGAATTTGCACGTCAGACTTGATTAGCGTAAAGTGGGAGGGGCAATGCTACCGTAGAGGAGCCCTCCAATGCAAGCGAACATCGCAATGCTGAAGACTCGAAAGTTCTTTACTAATGCGGCGGGGCCACTTGCTCCCATTAACGTCTGGCGACGATGAAGAGCTGCATCATAGATGCCAGCTGCTTGATGACCTGCAACCATCTTGCGAGTTGCTTGCTACTGGATTGAAGTTGTTTTGGTAAATGGCCGTTTACATGCAGAAGAAATTCTTTAGCGGAAGAGAGTTATATATGCCGGCCACAACTCGAGTACCCCAGATTCTAAAGCTTCAGCTTGAGTTCCGGTTAAAGTGATGGTTAAAGTGACACCGAACGAGTGAACGCGATGGTCGCATCAGCAAACGAATTATTCACCCAATTGGGATGGATGGTGCACATCATCGGTGAGTTCTGGCGATCCACATGAGAAGGTAACAGCTCGTCTAATCACAAGTAACATGGCTCCGGCTAAATGCAATAATGCGGCACTGGTCTGGGTACTTCGAGTAGCTCACTGGGTATGAATGACTGTCGCTATGATATGACGGCTGTTATAACGGTATATTTAGGAGAATTGCGGTAGAGATGAGCTTATGGGCCGCTTCATCTGACTGTTTATTCTCCGCATCTCCAGAGTTCGCTTAGATGGTGGACGGGTCACTTTCAGGCTAAACAACAAATCCTCTGGTTGAGCTCATTGCCAGATAAGGACGCATCAGACCATTTTGATTGATTCAGGTCACGCGTGGCGGTGTTGCTACCGAGAGCTCATCCGTCTGCCGCAGAAATGATGGCCAGAGGGTCAGGGTACGCGACGGTATGCCGTTCTCGGTCTCCAACATGATGATGGCTGAATTGGCCCGACTGGTGCTTGTCATTGTTGGATGACCATATCCTGCATGTCTTTTGCTTGCACCTAGGTCTGGCCACGGCTGGATCCATCTGAGGATATACTCGTAGTAGATGAAGAAACAGAAGCAGAGAATCGACTGTGGGTGGGAAGTGACTGGATGTGTGTCGTCTGCGGGTGGGTGGGTGCTATCGAGCAAGTTCCAGGAAAGGTGTTGGAGTTGAACAAAGGGCTCGAGCCCAAGGGAGAATCTAATGTTAGGATATATGCATCCAAGCAAGGTGAAGATGTATGTGATGGTGATGGTGGTGGTGATAATGTGATGTGATGATGATGATGGGATGGACGGCTCGGATGGCTAAAGAATCAGACGAAACGGGACAACGGAAACGGGTCCATCGTCGGCGAAGCGATCACGTGCAGCAACCCAACCAACAGTCCCGTGACACACGCAAATAGCAACAACGGAGCAATCGCCGAGGAACGCTTCGACCACTCGCCAACAACAACATCACCACACACGAGCGCCTAAAGTCCCCACCACCTACACCACCACAGCAGCAGCTCGCCCAGCTATGTTTCAGCAGGCGATCTGCTTCTACATGCTGCATACAAACGGACGAAGATCTCGCTCTGCATCTCCATCTGCTCGAGGGAAACGGCAGTGAACGGGTACCTTGCGGTTGACGCCACCAGCTGCACGGGCTGGCCCAGTTATTTTTGGCCTGGGGAGGGATGGAGGGATGGCGTAGGCGCCGAAGGAGTCTGGCAGATGTCATGCTAACCGCCGAACCACAGCTGCGGGAAGGCATATTCACACTTTCACACTCGACTTCTCGCGCTGGAAGAAATGAGACAACCGCCAACACCTCGCCCCCGACCAATGTGCAGCCAGCCCTCAGAAAAGTTCTGGGGATTTGGAGACCTCGCGGCTGCTGAGTCGCCGTTTCGCAGGGGTGCAGAGAGCAAGAGTGCCGAACAGGCACAGGAACAGGAACGATGTCTAAAGAAAGAAAGACACACAAGTTGTTTGTCCAAAGAGCCTCTCAAGTGTGTGTTTCAAAGATGCGCGACGGCATACATACCGTCTGTTTGAGCATGGGTTCGCAGCTTCTTTGGGCCTCGTCTCCAGAGCTTTTCCTTAGTTTTAGCCTTGGGGCGATCCCTTGGGATGGGCGTCAATTATGAGGCTATAAACGCACCCAGAAGGCTCTTTTTTTAAGTGCTCTCTCCATATACGCTCTTGGAGACAGACGGAAACAGAAACTTCGAAACTTGGGATCTGGAGTCGCTCTTGTATAAAGCAAGCTCCACAAGTCCTCTTTCACGGCCTTTTTATTTCATTCATCTCATCTCATCTCTTCTCATCGAGTCAATTGGCTTTGCTTGTCTGCTTCTGAGATACCCCAGTATACATACTTCATTGTCCTCGCTTCGTCTTATCCAATCACCTTTCTTTCCACTACAATAACCATTACATCGACCAAGTCCTTGATAGACTGATTCAACTTTTATTCTCCATTCTGCTTTTTGATCAGATGCCCAAAGTCACTCGGGGGAATCAGAATCAAGGGAACCATCGAAGCACACCACTCACCGTCGTCAGTAATAACGGGGTTCAAACACGTCACAGCCGAATCATTTCTCAGAGCAACAACCAGATCCAAGACCTTAGCCAAGACCAAAACCAGACCTCCGACTCAATGCCTCAACTCCCTTCATCCCACCAGCACCAGCACTCGCACTCGCACTCACACTCGCATCAGGCCTACTACAACACTGCAGCCATGCAGCAGCAAGCCCAGCAATATGCTGTTTCTCAGCAAGGCTATCCAAATGGAGGCCCAGTACAGCAACCCATACAATACCAGACTATCCAGCCACAGACTCAGCAACCTCAAGCAACACATTCACTACGTGCATCTTCAGGTGCTTGGACCGCAGCTGATGACCAGACTTTAATGGCTGCACGTGCTCAAGGAATGGGATGGGCGCCTATCCAATCAACATATTTCCCTACTAAGACTGGCAAGTAAGTACATTCATGATTTTGTCCCTCTTCTCATTCCAGAAGTCACACCTCAAACATGGAAGAACAAGTGCTAACCAACACAAAGTGCATGCCGCAAACGCCATGAGCGACTCCTGGAGAAGCGTAACGCTGATGACTGGGATGGACTAAAGTTGGAGAAACTTGCCCGTCACTACATGAGTATGCGCAAAGAGATATGGGGTGGGCTAGCCGCTGAGACTGGCGAGAAATGGAATGTCGTAGAGGCGAAGTGCATGGGATACGGACTGAAGAATCTGGGAGCAGCAGCACGAAGCGGAAGTCGACGAGAGAAGGTCAATGACCTATCACGAAATGGTGGGAGATTTGAAGATGATAGTGGATTGGGCATGGAAGAGGAAGAGGGATTCAGTGATGTGAGCAATGGGAACGGATTTGCTGCGTATGCAAATGCCGGGTTGATGACCCAGCATCAACAGCAACAGGCTGCTTATGATGCACACGGGAGATCAGCACAGCAGCAGCAACAACAATATCAGCAACGATTGGCCAGTATGGACATGGGCATTGGATCCATCATCAATCGACCTAATTAACTCGCCAGCGGAAACAAGCCAAAGGGGAGGGGAATCTGGGGCGGTGGACTGACCTGAAATTTGGACGGTGTAATCAGGAGTTATCATTACATATTCGGGGGATTTTTTGTTTTCACACCGGCGTTCTTTTGGTGGGAGGAGTGGATCTTTTAGAACAGAGAGAAGTTCTTGTTTTTTGTTTTTGCGTTTCTTTTTCTTTATGTATTTTCTTGTTTTTTTCTTTTGTATTCGTAATGTACAGATGCGTTACTACCACTACTCATGCCTTCTACTTATACACTCACTTGGCTCCTGTAGTTACTTAGGTATCTTGCCTTAACTCGCTCAACTGAGCTTTACAAAGATCTTCCTCTTCTTCTGATAGTGATGTCCTCTTTTTACAATGCAACGTAAAGAATTCCTTCCTTTAAACACCCGCTACCCCCTCCTTATCTCCTTCCCTCTCCTCCCTTCTTACTTTCACATATACAAGAAGTCACATAAACAGAGCATGCATCTCCTACCCAACAAACACAGAACCAAACAAGGCTTCTCGAAAACAAGAAGCGAAAGAAATTAGCGAAAGAAAAAAAACTCAACGGGATGGTATCGGTAATATGACTTTCTGCTCCTCCTCATCGTCTTCCCACTCGTCCTCATCCTCCAGGTCCGGCTCGCCAACGCCAAAGGCCGCTCTCCACACTCTTTGCCACATGCCCTTCTTCTCGACCATGGCCAGCACGAGTAGGCCAGGTAAGTGCCACACACTAGCCCAGAACAAGCTCCTCGCACTTCCCTTGTGGCCCTCCAGCCTCCAGAACCGATAGGCCTCCTTGACCAACCACAGATTCAACGGGGTGCTAGCGACGGCAAACGACCATTCCGTGACACCCACATAGCACAGCGCTATGCAAATCGGGAGAAAGGTGAGACTATATCGGAAAGCGACGCGGCCGTTGCGAGCGGGATTGACCCAGCTGAGCATGCGGTAGCCGGCATTCTTGTATTCATCGCGAATGGACCACGAGAGAGCCATGAAATGCGAGAATTGCCATGAGACCAGCAGTGAGGCCAGGATCCAGCCGCCGATGCTCTGTTCCCCGAATAGCAGCTCGCGCCAGTCACCTTCGCGCGCTGATTGGCCTGCGGCGGCCGCCCAGCCCATCAATGGTGGGATTCCGCCTACGATGGCTCCCACCCATGTATTCAGTACCGAGATTCGCTTTAATGGCGTGTAGACTCCCGCATACAGGGCGATATTCAGGCCGCCTAGAAAGGCAACTGTGGGGTTCACGCCGTAGTATAGTAACGCGGATCCAACGAGCGCACTGGCGAGCGCATATAGAGCTGCTCCACGCGTCGAGATCAACCCTCGTACGAGTGGACGGTTCTTAGTGCGGCTCATCATGGCATCCCATTTTGGTTCGTATAACATGTTAAGTGTGTTCGCGCTCGCAGAGCAGAGGAAAGTTCCGGTCGAAAGGAAGAACAATGTGAGGGTACTGAGGGACGGCGTATCGGTCAGAGATGGTGAAAGGATCTCTGCAACAGGGTATAAAGAGTATGGAGCCATAGCAGTAAGAACTACAAGGACTGTAAGACGTGGTTTCGAGAGCGCGAGACATGACGAGGCGATTCGGCGGAATGAAGACGGAGGTGCGGATGAGGCTCGACTAGTAAGTGTATCGGAGGCATTCTGAGGAAGTACCAAATCTGCTGCAGCTTCTTTCTTTTCTCTCTGCCGTTTCCGATGTGGTAATTCCTCTGTGTCTGCTTTCGACGTCGACTTCGCTATCGCTTCTGGATCTGTAGCTTGGGCATGATTATTTCCTTCCCTCCCGCCATTGAGCTCCCCCTCTGCGACCGGTGTGCTGACCGCACCTCTCCTCGAACTCGCTCTTGCTTTCTCAAGCAACGAATTGGCCGAGAAATATCCTGCGCGTAGTCGTGGTGTTGTGTTGGCGGCCCCGGCAATCGCGGTCTTGAGGTTGGATGTTTGTGAGAAAGCTCGTGTTAGCCTCGCTGTCGCCGTTCTCTTACTGGACTGGTGCAGGCATGCCTGGCAGATTGTGCTGAGCCCATGAGATCCAAACACTCGAGCGGGAGTGGATCGTATAATCATTGCTCGTCGTGGATTCCTTTGCTCGACCGTCTCCCTCGTCCTATTGCTTGGTGCATTTTGATTTCACGGCCTGATGGTTCGGAGCGTGGTATTATCCGTCCCGAAACCCGTGCGCTTTAAGCGACCGCCTCCCCTTTCCGAGGTATGTCACGTGTGATCATCTAAATAGAGTGAGACTCCTCATTTCTTACTTCAAGCAAGGGTAAGACAAGAACGGGCTTGGCTTGAAATGTCCACAATTATTGATTATCAGGATTTCATTATACCAATACATGCCTCTTTATGTAATTATCCGCCACTCTAAAAATATTCAAAATCATCTGCCAAACAGAAAAATCCCCAGCATTTAAAACCCGCTAGTTTCATAATGGCTTCTCTTCCTCAATTCCTTGCCTTTCCAAAAGAAGATCCAAGGCACGGGAAGGAGGAGTAGACTAATAAAAGCAAACACGCTACCAGCCCATCCAATACCAAGACCATCGTACATCTGCAGCGTGAAGAGAGGGAACGCGGCTCCGAATCCATATCGTAGGATACCATTCGCTGCAACAGCTGAAGCGCCATTCTTTGCTTGGTATACGTCTACGAGATATGTGGTTGCGCCGAGAAACACTGCTAATGTTCCCCAGCCGAAAGGTACGCCGGCTAGCACAGGAACAATCCAGTGAACGCTCTCTCGTGGGGACCATGCAAACCACTGGGTAAAGTATTAGCATATTAACGAGTGGGAAAGTGTGGGGTAATAACATACAAACAGTCCTATGGGTAGTAGGAAACTTCCAAGCATGCTTGCATAGAGTCGATGTTCTGGAGCTGGGTTTCCATTTGCTTTAACATATGCTTTTCGGTAGAGAGTTGCGTCGAAGAACCCGAAAGAGCCGACAGCACAAAAGAAACCTAAAGCCGTGTTAATTTCGACATATCGCGTTGATAATTCATGGAATTACTTGCCCACAAGCAGACCAATGAAAGTTAGACCAATTTCTTTTTGGTTGAAGTGATAGACGGATTGGAAGACATAGTTGTATGAACCGAAGAAAGAAAAGATCATAGCGAAGGCGAAGCCGGTATACAAACTGATGAGCATAACAAGTGGCTGATGTTGTTAGTAAAGATTGCGAGGGACGTCAAGTATCAACCTACCTCAAAGACTGTCATATGGAGTGGCCGAAGGAGAGCCGTCTTCAAATTTTGAACGAGTAATTGAACATCTCCTTCTTTACGCTCTACCTCACCTCCACGCCTTCTTTCTCTTAAAATCAATAACCGTGTCTTCGAAGTTTCTTTCATGAAGATGGCGGCAACACCAATTGGTGCAGCGATCATGAGAATAACCCACAAGGAGTATTTCCAGTCATTATCATACTGCGCAATAATATAGGCTCCAGTCAAGGGGCCCAACGCTGGACCAAGAAAAGGTGCAAGAATGTAAAGTAGTGCTGCTCGACCTGCCTTGTCAGGCGGCCAGAGATCTGCAATGGTTCCTAGGAGTTATCTTGTCAGTAACTGACAGATTCGTTGCATGGATATTACTTACCTGCGCCTACGGCCAGTGCTGCAGATCCTCCAGTCCCAGCCAAGAACCTGAAAATTATTAGGACTGCAAGATTGTCGGCAGCACCAGCAATGGCGGTAAATATAACGAGTAATGGTAAACTTGTCCAGTATATCACTCGACGTCCGTATAATTCTGAGATGGGTGCAGCTAGAACCGGACCAACAGTAAAGCCAAGAGTATATAATGATAGTGGGAGAAGTGCAACCTCTCTACTGATTCCGAATTGTTGTTGGACGAAAGGAATTCCCGGAACATAAGTCGAGGTACCGACCGTGCTAGAAAGCTGTTAAAGAAAGACAAAAGTAGTGATTAACTCAGGCCCACTTACCACACAAAACCGTACAAAGCAGGGATAGCCGTGTGGAAAATGCGTTTCCATAACGGCCAATTCTTGGGATTGTCTGGATCTTCAGCCGAATCCCAATCCAAATCAGCGACTCGAGTCGGGGTTCTGTGAAGAGCAGTGGCGGGCAAGTTGTTGTTTGCTTCTCTAGGAAGCTCGGGTTTTTCTATCTCGACTGAGCCCGAGGTGCGGTCACTATCAGGCAAATCGTTTCGCTGAAGTGACTCTTCGTCCATGATATCGTCGGCAAACAAGTACAAGAACAGAGAGGGAGAGATAGACCTGTCTAAAATTAAATAGCTACAAGAAATTATGGAATAGGAAAATGATCTAAGTAGGAGAAAAGGAAAAATGAGGCGGTATAAGGCGACTTCATACACGCGCTCTCGGTATCAGGACACAGAGTGCCGACATGATCTGACGGAGATGGATTGCACCGTGGTCAAGCTTCGAGTCTCCACACAAAGGCCAACTGGACCTCGGGTGACCGCTGTACAGCTCTTCATATTGGCTGGATTCTGATTACTGATTACTGATTATTGAACAGGATAAGATGGCTGTGAAGGATCTTGCCCAAGTCACGACTCACGGGCCACGGACAAGTAAGCGGCGGGTGCGTGTCGCTGCGCGTCGATTGAAGGTACGTCCGTAGGCCATCGCCATCGCCACATCGCCATCCTTCGAGTCAAAGTTAAGCGACCGAGGGTGGTGTGTTTCCATTGTTGTTCTACCCTTACGCACGAAAGAGTTCGGCTACTCGAGAATAACGTCACATCACGACAGGACCACCATCAGCGCCAACATGTGATCCGACTTGGTCATCAAGACCTGGTAGAGGGATGGATTTATTGGTCATACTTTTGCACAGCTCACATTCGGGGAGACTATCCTCCGTGTTTCTTGACACAACATTATCACATGATATATGATCACGTGGCACAGCTCACCTTACTTACTGCCTTAGATAGATACCCTTGCTGCTCTTGATGTATTGATTCCATTCTGTTTTCTGCCATTCTACTCTCTTGCTATAAGTTTCGCCTCCCTCGCGTTCTAGGCTTGGTGAGATTAGCGCGCGCTTGATGGCGCTTAGGAATGCTTCGAATTCCCGGAATGCCTTGTGAGCGCGACAACAACAATGCCATCCTCCCAGCCTGCAATGCAATGCAAGTCTGCAACTGCAACCTCAACCGTAGCCGCATCGTGAAGTCACGTCACATCAGCTCTTGAACGTCTTCTTCTCCAACAGTTGTACCTAGCTGGTTCTGAGACCTTATTGAAAGACTGATGGCCCAGCCGTCAAGAAACGCTATAGTGGAAGGCACAGGCGTGATGGAGACACAGGATTCAGTGAACGAAATATGCATATCCATTGTTTACCAATGTCTCAGGCTGAGAATGCAAGTGAATCCCCTTTTCTTTCGCTGTTATCCCCATCTTCTTACTGTCCAACCTTCACCTTTTCAAACTCTCCAGCTATCGCTTCTCCGTCATGCCGCCAAAGAGTGCGAAACCATCATCAAAGAAGCAAAATGCCTCCAAGGGCGCTCCTACCGGCGTGAAAAAACCTCCTCCAAAGACGCCGGTCAAATCCAATTCAGCAGCGGGTGGTAGCTTATTCTCATCCATCCTTTCCAGAGCTCCTTGGTCAGGCGGCAAGCCAGCGCTGGGAGAAGAATCACCAAAAAAGCAGACAGAGACCACCAAGGAAAGCCGCGCGCAGGGCAATGCTGCTTCTAATCCACCATCAGCAGCTGCAGCGGCCCCAAGGAATAACCCTCAGAGCGCATTTGCCAATTATCTCACTGCTGCCGAAAGAACAAGGCTAAGTACCGCCCGATTAGACGCCAAATTTGATAGGCAGCGAGCAGCGAGAAACCACGAAATCATTGCAGAGAAGACACCAACCCTCATCTTCGACATGGCCGTTAAAAAGAGTTCCAAGGAATTTCAGAAACAACGTCGAAAGCTTCGTGACCGCCTGAACAACGAGTCTGTCCTTGAGGTGCTGGATGCCGAGTTCACACCTGCTCAGAGGCAGCTTCTCACCCCTCAAATCCACGAGGGCGCCATAACTGAACTCCAACGTAAAAATACAGTTGCCTATAGGACTGCATTGACGACCGCTTTTAAAGGGGAGAAGGATAATATCGCTACCAAATTCGCCATGGCAAAATTTGGCCTTCCCGTGGAGCCAATTACAAATTCAAACTTGAGGAAACTAGCGCTGCTTATGCCTGGCACTGATTCTGATGATGACGATCCCGATGATACCAACGAAGAATCCCAGTTTCGGAGGATCACTTACTCAGAAAAGCCTCTGGAATTTCTAGAAGGCTACGATGAGAGGAGCTTTGGTTTTCCAGGGATTCGACCTACAAAATCTACGCTAGGACTACGTGGTGGTGCAGGCTCGCCATCAGATCTGTCTGACCACGACCCTTTTGCTGAGGAAGGTCTGATGACACTGTATACCTACAACGGTGTCTACCGTTATCTTGATGACATCAACGCAGACAACCTGATCCTGCTTGTTATGGACCTGCTCAATCTGCGTGCCACCTGCTCCTTGACCATCGATTTGATTGAATTCAACGAAGAGGATTCTATATTCAGAATCGTCAAATCCGAATCATTTCCTTACGTGCATGGAGCCTATTCACTAAAACTTCAACTTTTTGATGAGGCACATGTGGATGATACATTAACTTACCTTACTCAGTCTTACTCCAATCAATCAGGCTTTGCGCGAGCCTTTTTCATTCGTCGAAATACCACAGAAGAACCACAAAGCTTGACACCGCCAGATGAAAACCCCGAAGATATCGTTGTACTTGGCCACGAAAATGCACGATCCTACTGGAAAATTGCTTCGAATTTCCGTGGTGGTGTCGGCATTAATCAAGTCCAAAGCAATTTCGAACGCGCGATTTCACGACTGGGAGGCAGAGGTGGAGATTTCTGGCTTGAAAATTTCAATCTTGGCTATGAAAATCACGAGGCATCTTTGGATCTTTGGGAGAGTACTATCAAGGCTGTCGAGAAGTCAGATCGCTTTCTAAACTACACGCTTTCCATTAAAATACCACCCGGTCTTAAAGGAAAGTCTTTGCTAAAACCATGTGGCATCCGTTTTATCGGCCAATCAACGGCAAAAGATCCTTTACAATCCATTAGAACTAAGTTTGCGTTCTGGGATTTTGGTGACTTCAGGGGTGCATACAACAACATAGTCAACGCCGTTGAATCTACTACTGGGCCTGGAGGCCGTAGCAAGAAGAGCGTTAAGATATGGTCTAGTCCGCGATCTCGGGAGCTTGATGATGGGTCACATCTCGTAATTTCTCTGGATCTTAGTGACGCTATTGAGGCAATACGCCAACTCACTACGTGGGCTACGACTTCCCTGGACCCCCAAAAAGATATGCAAGATATACCTATTTGGGAATTCCGGCTTGAATTTACCGAGTTTACCATCCACGACTTTAAAAATAAACGTCATAGCACAGTCTGGAAACCTGGTCAACAGCCAACCGTATCATCTTTTAGAAGAAGTCTGTCAGGACTCTTTCGAGACTTCGATACAAAAAGTTCTTTCAGGATTCACTTCAAGAACGATAAAAATATATTCGTCTGCCCATCGCAAATGGATGAGAGAGAGTGGAGAATGTTCACATTTGACTGGTTCGAGTCTAATGAGCTCACTGTTGAAGCAAATACCGGAGATGAATATAGTAAGTGAACCTACATCGGACAAGTACGTAAAGAAAGCCGCTAATTATACTGTGCGAAGCTTACCCTCCAACATGTTGGGGACTTGATTACGACGATTTGAAACATTATCCATACAAAGACTTTTCACTTCCGCGACCTACGCAGGGCCTAGAAACCCTTTTCGGAGGCAACAAAGCTAAGGCCGATGCCTTTCGGATGCAAGCAGCCGCTGATACTGAAGCTGACCAGACTGCAAAGGAGGCAGCGGATGCTGAGGCAATGGCTCGACAGAAGGAAAAAATTGAAAGGCAGCAAAGAAAGGACAAGGCTAAAGCGGATTTTGATGCCGTTCTCGCTGCCGAAAGCGCTCCCAGGGACCCTCGGCAAGCTTCGAAAAATGCAGCCGAGCTACGTCGCATCCTGACGTCTGGTACAAGGGAGGAGAAAGCCAAATGGTACGCCCAGAAGGCCGAAGCAGATAAGATAGCGGCAGCTGCAAGACTTGCTGAAGAGGAGTCAGACTCAGAACCGATTGATCATTCCGTACCAAAGTTTCGAGTGCCAAAGAGGAAATACATAAGAGCTCAAGCGCAAGCGCCAGCGCCGACCTCGTATGTAGACTGGCAAAGACAGGACACATGGAGGAATAGCCTTCGTCAAGGGACCTACACAAAAGATCTATCTATCGTTGAGTACGGCCTGGATTCAGTAGCTGCTCAATTTGGTGATATTCGGGAGGCCTCAATCTTTGCGAGCCACTCGTTGCCTACTGTCTATCATCAACATTGGAGTCAAACTGAGGTCAGGAAGCTTACGGAGGAGAACCAAGCTCTAAAAAATGCAAGCCTTAGCCGAACATACATCTGTCCGATCTGTACCGCGGACTTTTCTGGTTTCGACGAGCGGAAAAAGATTTTACACTTCCAGGAACATTATCTGCAATGTCTTAATGGTGGAAAATGTCCCCTATGTGACTCAGAGAGATTTGCGACCTTCAGCCTCCAAGAAAGGAAAGATCACCTTCTTGGTCACCAGACTGACTTTAAGAGGAGAGTTGATCTTGCCGAACGACACCATCTGGATTGCCCAGTTTGCCATATCAACATTTCATATGATGAATTTCCCGGCGCAGCTGGGGTTGTCGAGCATTTGGGACAACATATACCTGATTTATATAAATTCTGTGATAGGTGTGGGACCAGTTTGCATGAACTATCAAAGGCAGCTGAGGACCATCACGAAAAAAATTGCACTTTCGAATCTTTTCCAGAGGATAGAGAACAACCCGAAGAACTTTGGAACAATGAAGGGATAGATCGCTTTTGTAAGTGGTGTGGCATTGCATTGCCCCCACATCAAAGTGCCGAATATCTTGAAAAGCATTCGCAGACTTGTGGATTTGACCGCAGTACTGGTATTGACAGGTTTTGTTCGAAGTGCGGCTTGAGCATTATCAATCACAACACAGATGCTAAATATAATCACCGCGAAGGATGTAAGCAGCCAGGCGGCTTCCACGGGAAGTTTTGTCGGATATGCGGTGTCAAAACACAGGATTTAAGGGAAGATGCTCAACTATCTTTGGAGCATCATGCTAATTGTCGCTATCAAAGACCGTTCTGGTTGCTTGGCCAAGGTAAGCTGAATTGCCTCTTACTGATTTATAAAATGATACGACTTAAGCTAATTTACTTCTTTCCACTTCACAGAGTTCACCAACAGAAGGCTTAATCTTAAATACAAAGAAAGATCCCTCTCGGAAAAAGAAGCACGTCTGGAAGATCAAGAGCAGAAAGTTGCGTCCGGCTTAAAGTTATGCCCGTTCTGTCAAGATCAACTGCCTGAATCCGCCGCGGATCAACAAGAGCATTTAAATCTCCATCATCTGTCTGGGCCTACTGTTCCGAATCCGTACCGGCTTTACAAGAAATGTCCTGTCTGCCAGGAAACACTGCGCCTAGTAAGGAGTGAACAGGACGCTCACTTCAAAGCACATAGATTGGGGACAGGCACTACAGGAACAAACGCTACTGCCTCTTCGTTACAAAGCTGTCCATTGTGCAAGGAATCCCTTAAGGCTTCTCCAAGTGCACAGAAAGCACATTTCGAAGCACACGCATTACTGAAGCATTGTCCAGTATGTAATGTAGCTCTCGGGATCTCTCCCCATGCACGGAAAGCACATTTCGCTACACATGCCAATACACAGTCTTTGCTCAAGCAGTGTCCAATATGTGATGTAGCCCTCGGGGCTGGTTCAAATGCGCAAAAGGCACATTTTAACACACATGCATCAGTCCAGATCAGGTGCCCATGGTGTAGGGAAGGCTTACCCGATTCTTCAAAAGCCCAAGAAGATCACCTGAGAACTCGACATTCCTCCCAACAGCCATTGGATTGTCTGATTTGTGAGAATAAGGCAGTTGATGCTAATTGTGTGAGGGAGCATTTCAAACAGCATATGATAAAAGCAAGGGAACTCGTGGTTATAAGCAGCGACGTAAATCCATTACTTCATCAGGTAGGCAGCGTTATTGATGACGAAATCAGCAAAAGAACCATCGGGCGCAGTTTTGCGGGATTGAGAAACGAAAATGCTGCCAGACAGACTGTCCTTGCTATGCAAACTACAGCGTCTCAGCCACACAGCAGTCCGCAATCTACTTCAACCAAGACGCATGGACAGACACCGGCAGTATCGTATGATCAATTGCTAGCGCATCTAGACAGGGAACGGCCTCAAAGGGCCAGAGTTTTCTCACGCAGCCCAGCAAAGAGTCAACGATCAAGACAACCCACAAAATCCGAATCTTCTGAGGAAGACGAAGATGAACAAGATACGTTTCGGATTCACAGCCCAGCAAAGAAACCCCATTTTACAACTCCAATTCCGGATATGAGTTTCCAGCCCAGTGTCGAGGATGATTCCGAAGTTGAGGTTACTCGTATCTCGCCTCGCAAGAGAGGTCGTCCTCGAGCCATGTACCCCCCTACCACAACACCTGTTCGTCGATCTACTCGTAGTGTTAGCGCCACCCCATCCCTTACTTTGATGCCGGCCAAGAGAACGGCATCTTCCAAGGTTGTGGAGGAGGTTCAGGAGGAAGACGAGGATAGAATCGATACTAGTGGTTCAGTGGATGAGCAAGCACCACCCCCTAAACGGGCTCGCCGCAGCCCGACGAAGAAGTACACAAAATAAACCATCTGCTGAAGCCAATTGGATTGCCTTTGTTTTCATTCCATTGCCATTTTTGGATCTATTTTGGTTGTTGACTGCTGTTGCCAGTCAGTTTCTTTTCTTGATTGTTTTACTGATTGGATCTACCTTCTCTGGATCGATTGGGACGAGTGGTTTGAGGTTGCTCCAGCGAGACAGCAATATGTGAGAGGCCATGATAATCTGTAGCTGTGGGGAATTTGTGTTTCTTTTCTCTTGGATAGTCAGCTTGGTAATAAACATTGATGTTTTCTTGTCCTTGTTCTTTTGACTATATCTGAGTGGTTTATCTCAATTTTGTGAAGCACCGGAAATGAGTTCAGATGGAGGTGGCCAAAAAGGCATGTAAAACAGATGCTGGTAATGATCTTCCATTATCCTCCCACAACGATCCGTCAAACCAGTCACCAATCCTAGATTCTCGCAACTCGATGATTCATCCTCGGATACAAGTAGTCAAACACAGTCGACCGAGCACTCCGATTATGGAGTATCCCACGATGCAGATCCCTCTCTTGTCAAATCCGAGCAAGCGAGCGTAACACAAGTATACCAAAAATCTCTGAGATGAAGCACATATGAGAACTAATGACAACAACACATGTTCTAACAGCAGGAACGGAGGCTGAAACGAAGAATAAATAAGATGTGCATGGAATTACTGCAACCACGGTGTAAGATCGCAAGGCACGTAAACACGATACGCACGTTCATATTCACTCCATTGTAATGCCCAACATCTTCTGATACTCTTGAGAACAGGATCTGGCTCACAGTTTTTCTCTTAGAAATTGGTTCATGATCGAGCAGGTATCTATATCTACTGAGCACTCTCGATTCGAGCTAACGCTTGTCTATACCACAGCATACCTCTTGGATCTACCCGATGCATCTAACAAACTGTGATGGAAGTCAGCAAAGGAAGCCAAGCCGAAGAAAAGATAGGAAGCAAGAGAGAGGAATAGGGACATACTCCCAATAACCCCATTAACAGGAATATCAATACTGGTGGTATAGCTGGCGGCATCACTCAGCAGATAGACATAGGCACCACCGAGCTCCTGCACCTCGGCCAGCCTGGGGATGCCGCGGTAGTACTTCAGCTGGGTCTCCCAGTCGGCCTGCTTCTCGACCCAGTACGTCATGGCCGTCTTGACAAGGCCCGGCGACACCGAGTTGACGCGGATGCCGTACTGTGCCCACTCGAGGGCGAGCGTGTGCGTCATGTTGCGCACGCCGCCTTTGGACGCCCCGTACGGCGTCGACGGCACCACTTTGTTCGGCCGGTACGATGCCATGCTCGCCGTGAAGACGATGGACCCTTTGATGTTCTGCTTGATGAAGGCTCGCGCTGCGACGCGCGCCGTGTAGAATGCGCCGAATAGCTGTTGTTGTCACTTAGTATGGATGGATAGATGGCATTGCTCGCTTCTTCTTCATCCCCATATACAAGCACAAGCACAAGCACAAACACAAACTCCGACACCAACACGAAAGAAAAGAAAAAAGAAAGAGAAAGAGATCGTACGTTCACGGCAAACAACCCCTCAATCTCCTCCGTCGTAAAGTCCAGCGCACTCTTGTGATTCGTGCGTCCGGCGTTCACCACCACGCCATGCAGGGCGCCCGCGTCGGCGAGCACCTGGTCTACGGCGGCTGCGATGCTCGCCTCCTTCGTCACGTCGGCCTTCAGCGCGAACAGCTGGCCCGGGTAGACTTTGGACAGCGTGCTGAAGTCGTCGCCCGGCTCGGCGAAGTCGATGCTGTAGACTCTGGCCGCCGCGTTCGCGAGACAGCACTCGGCTACGCCCAGACCGATCCCGCGGTTCGCTCCTGTGACTTTCGGGCGCGTGTTAGATTCTCTTGACGCGTGTGAGTGGGAGGGGGAGGGTCTTACTGGCGATGATCTTCCCGCTTAGGTTGATCTGTGTCTGCACGGGCAGGTGGGAGGCTGTTGTCGCTGTTGATGTTGACGCTGATGCTGATGCTGATGTTGATGAGTCGCCCATTTTCTTTTTGGAGCAGAAGGCCGCCGAGACAAGAACGGAAGAAGGGAAGGAAACCGTAAACTAGGAGTTCAAGAAATAAGAAGTTGATGGTCGGTTTTAATCGAATACTTAGGCGATATCAAGATGAGATGAAGAAAATAAGGATGATAATCTGTATAAATCCGAAGAAACTCGACGGGAGAATCAACCGAGGGATTACCGACATAAGTAAGTGAAGATCCCTTTCCCTCGACCTATACCTCCGCCTGCCTCCCGGCACTTAACCTTCACGAGCGTACTCGTTCGTGGATTATCTAAAGCTAGTAGTTACTAGGTAGGTAGCTTTTCCGTCGTCGAAAAAAACCTGGCATTCCCGCACCGAGACGAGGGTTCCTGCATTGACCTTCCCCTCGCTCGTTTACGGATACCCGGATCTGGCTTTGGATTTTGATCTATGCTTAATTACTGATCATGACGATGGGCTCTGTTTTGCCCGCCGAGGGGTAGAGTGGGTGGTTCGATGAGGTCGGGTGAGGGGTAGAATAATGTCATGTTCCCTCGTCTCGGGGGCGGCCGCGGCTCGTTTCGAGGATAATATGGCATAGTCAAGATAAATAGCCGATGGATGATAGATGGGGAAAGCTTGGTGTGGAGATGTGAGTATGGGGTGGTTGTTACAGTATGACGAGGAGAGATCTGATCTGATCTGATCACATGGTATAGGTTGGTGACCAGGTGGAGATCTGTCTCGTGAGCTGATATTTTACGATTTACGGATTCGAAGTATGTCGAGACTTGTAATTTGCTTTGAGATATATTAGGATAACCTTTGGATGATACACATCACGTGCCGGCATCAAGATATCACAAAACCCAGCGGGCACGAAAAAGGACTCTACTCAATCCTAAGTTCTATCTTTTAAAGATAGACCAAACCCCGGTCTCCGATTTCCCAGGCTCTGCAGACCTTCCTCGACCATCCTTCAGAAATAAACCCGCTGTGATGAAACCCACACATAAGAAGAAGAAGAAGAAAAAGGAAAAAATCAAAAGAAGCATAAACGCAGCCCAAATGCCAATAGGATAAATACGCAAACCCCCCAAACTCAACCCATCAAACACACAACAAAAGAATTCGATCTTATGGTCTAGTGGTATGATTCTCGCTTAGGGATAACCCTGGGTTCATTAATTTGCGAGAGGCCCCGCGTTCGAGTCGCGGTAAGATCCCGAATCTAAAGCTGATGTGTTTTTTTCTTCCGTCTTTCTTTTTTCATTCTTGGGTCTTTCTTTCACTACTTGGGTTTGGTTCTTGATTTTTTTTTGCTTTGGCGAGGTGGGGAACCGAGGAGAGGGAGAGGGAATTATGGTCTGATTCTGATTTCTGCTTGTTCGAGCACCAGACGAGTGGAATTTTATGTGTCATGCGAATCTTGCAAGAGATGGTCGTTTTATTTAGCGTCGCTACGCTACTGTACCTGTACCTGTACCTGTGTAAAACCAACATCAACTTACTCATCAATCTAATGTCACGACAACATAGGTGCCTAGGTACTTAGCTACCAAGCCACAAGAGAAAAGAAGAAGAAAAAAAAGCAGAAAAAGCAAGACAAAAGAAAAAGAAACATGCCTAGCTCGCGCCCATCACCAGCCGTAAAAGCAACCGCCCTCACAACGCGGCTCCTCATCCTAACGCACCACATCGCATCGCGGAAGAAGCTGCAGCGCATCGCGGTCTTCTCGAGCACATGCCGGGTGCTTCTGAAACCCGGCAAGCCGCCGGGCATCTTCCTGTGCGAGTTCTCGTGCGCGCCGGACGCCGACCGCTGGGTAGAGCAGATGCGGAGGCTGCGCTACAAGGACTTCCGCGTCGCCCTGAGGGAGGACCTGCTGGTTGAGAAGCAGCGTGGCGGAGGAGGCTTGGAGAGCATCGTTCAGATGGGCCGCTTGAGAGAGGTCCGTGAGAGCTTGAAGGACTTTGCGGCCCTCGTCGATGCTTGTGATGGCCCTGAAGGGATGAGCCGAGCTGCGAGAGAGGGAGGGATGGGAAGAGAGACGCTCGGTGCGTGGTGGAGGAGGGGCATGGGATGGGGAAAAGAATGAGCTAGGGTGGGTGTTACTTCGATTTCATATTGAAAGAGAAGCCTGGATGACTGGTTTCCTCGATTGATCGAAAATAAACTACGGACCGGAACCTCTATCTACTTCATCGAGGATGATTACGAGACGTCAAAGGCGAGACTTAGAAACCTCTAGCCTATCAAGACGAGATGCTAGAAAACCAGCAGATTCAACAAACAAGCCTGGAAAGCAGTCATCACTTCCGCCATCACACGAGAAATCACCAAAACCACACATGTCTTCAATCAATGAGTATATGAATTCATAAATCTCATCATTTCAAGGAATTCCTCCCATGCCTTCGGCACCATCAACTCGCATCAACAACGCATGCACCCCATATCTATTTGTACAAGAAAAAGCTTTGGCAAGTGGCTACGAAAAAAACCTCTGCGCCAGAAAAAACCCCCATCTTATCTCCTTCTCTAAGAAAACCCAAGAACGACTTCAGTCTATTTTACAAGATTTTCCTCCACTTGTTTAAGCGGCGTTGCAAGTGGTTTGCTGAGCAGTGCAATCGGCAAAGACGAATCCGTTGGCCTTTCCACCGTTGACGGCATTGGCACATGCGTTGAATTGGATATCGCAAGATCTTTGCTTAGCAGCGCCTTCGTTAACGAAAGTGTTGCCGTTGACCTCGAAAGGACGGTCCTTGTTTCCAGAATCTGTGATGGCTGGAGCTGCGATTCCTCCAACGGCACCGGCAGTAGACCCAGAAGTGGCAGCCGTGGTTGCAGCTGCGGAAGCGGCGGCCGTAGGAGTAGTTGTGTTGGAGAAGTTGAAAGCAGAGGTGGTGGCTGCAGCCTTGGTTTCTATAGATGGCGCGTCAACGGTCACGGTTCCAGTAACGACTCCACAGGGGGCACTGCTTGAAGCCGCAGCTTGAACTCCAATGGCATCAGAAGAAGCGGCAGCTTGGACTCCAATGGCATCAGATTGGGCTGCGGCCTTAGTAGCTTTTGCTGCCTTACCTCCAGTTCCTGCCTTGGCAGTCTTGGTGGCCTTTGCCTTGGTGGCGCTTGCTTTGGTGGCGCTCGAGGCAGCGGCCTGTATCGGTTAGCTAAGAATTCAAAGTTATATCACCGAGACTCACGGAAGATGCAGCTGCTCCCTTTCCGGCATTTCCAGTGTTTCCACCAGTAGTCGCACCACCGTTGGTCGCAGCTCCGGCTCCATCAACGACGAACTTGACGCAATCGTCAGCAGTTCCACGTTGAGCAACGGGCATCAGGACGGGCTGATGGTTGCTGGCGGAGGCCAAAGTGCAGACACGGTAGTTTCCGGCTGGGAGACCACCAGTGACAGTGGCAGAGAGGACACCTTGACCGTTGGCAGCGGTGTTGATACCCTTGAAGAAGGCGAACTGGGTAGGGTCGAGGAATGTCTTTGGGTTGAGACTGTTGCCGAGATCTTGGACGGTAACGTGAGTGTGTCCAACAATCTTTCCTCCCTCAAGTGCTTGAGGGGCGGCGTAGTAGGTGCTGGTGGCATTGGTGAAAGATCCAGTAACCATGTTGGACATGATGACGGTGATATCAAAAGTGGTATCGGCCTTAACAGCATCACCACCAGTCTCAGGGAAGGTGATCATGGAAGAAACCATAGCGGTCTTGGCTGGGATATCACCCATGGCTATAAAGTTCAGTGTCATCCGGATAGTAGCTTGGTCTTGTACTTACGGATACCGTTACAAGATCCAGCGACAACCTGGGCACCATTGGTGAGGGTCTTTCCGGAGCAGATGTTGATGAAGTTGTTCTTGGAAGTTGCGGAAGCAGCTTGTCCATCAGCCTGGACACCCTTGATACCTCCATCGACAAAAGATCCGGTTGCAATTGCGTCCGCGGCTAAAGTGGTGGCGGTGGAATCGCCGTTTTGACGCTTGATCATGTGGTGATCAATGTGTCTTCGGACACTGCCTGCCTCGATGAGACCAGCTGATGCGAGGATGACGACGGCGGATGAGAACAACATATTGATCGATTGAGAAAAATTCCGGGGATCAAAAATATAATTGGTAGAAGCGTTTAAAATAGGACTAGCCTGTAGAATTGGTGTATATCAAGTATAATCGACGCAGTCGTTAAAGAGTGTAATATTGAAAAGAATGAATAGGAGCAGAAGCCACAGAAACAACGAATGCGGATTAGAACCAAAGAACGTAAGTCGAAAAGGATCGATGTGAAGAGCCAAGAGAGGCGGCGAGGAGAATGTCCTTATATGTTTGCCAGTGCGGCGCAAAGCTCTGTCGCAGAAGGAGATGAGCCTGCATGGGGGTTGTTCGTCTGTTGTGGAGTGGTGGATGAGTGGATATGGTCGCTTCCCGCCGAGTCGGGTCCTCTTTCCTGTCAGTGCCCCCATCTCCGTCTGCCAGCCCCATGCAGCACCAGGGTGAGAGAAGTACTCCTAGTTAGACCGCCCCTCTCTCGTCGATCTGGCTCACGCTGTACGAGTGGTAGCCTTGTTGAGTCGTTGCTTCATAAGCCAGAAACCGCTTCATTACTACGTACAACGAACTCGAGAAGTTTCATCTGGCACGCATCAGGGCTTTCGTGCATTTCGAGCCGACGATACGAGGGAAATCGGGCGGGAGGGGCAGATGCAGACATGCAGACCTGCAGAGATGCAGGCACCGGTCGTTTGTGCATCAGATAGATTAAATGAGCAGCTGTGGGTGCTTGCAGAGGCGCAGGGCAAAGGCGCGTCAGGTTCTGGTTCCTGATACACTGAGGCTTTTGTGCACCAACTCGCTTGACGGCTATCGAGCCGAACGACTGTTCATTTGCGTAGGGCGGCCAACAGGGATGGAGAGCAAGGAGGCCGTCGACCTTAAAGCTTGTTGAGACCAGGGGCGTGGAATAGGAAAGAGGGTCTCATCTGTCTCGATCGGGGGAGGTGCATAGTTGTTCGCATGATGCTTAATTCAGCTGGCGGCTGAGCCCGCAGCAGACACAACTGTGGTATCTAGATGGTGGATGGATGGTGGATGGGCGGATGGCGCTTCCACGGCGCACCATAGCTAGTCAAACTGTGTCGCCGTGCTTCCTGGGGACCAACAAGACGTCGGCAAGCTGTCAATCGACCTCGCTGGCGCTTAAAGCGTGCGAGACAGCGGGAGTATGGCGGCTACCGGTACAGGATCTATGTACTGTATTCTTTTTTCGTCTGAAGGTTGTGAATCTGTGATCATCATCGACAGCGAGAAAGTTTCACCAAGAAGATTCGACACGAGGGTCCCTGATCAGACGAACTTGATCCCGATGAATCTCGAAGCCAGACACCAGAGCAGCCGCGGTCGTACAAGTAAATCCGATGGCAGATGGGCTTCGGGGCCGTGATGATTGGGTGAGGGTGAAGGATGAATGTGGTGAGACTGTCTTTGTAGCAGGAGTGTTTTGCGAAGATGCACGGTCGGAGGATCCATCTGAAGAACACGAGATCACGTGCAATAGTCACTCCCTCTCCTAGCTCCCTCTCGGCTTCTTCGCCTCGCCCTTCGCCCTTCCGCCCTTCCAACTTTCATCCAACCACCAACAACCCACGCTGCCTGTTTCGAAATACCTCTCGCCTTCCTCTTTAGCTGCCCCCTTTGGTGGTTGACGACATACCGAGTCTCATATTATTTAACTCATCTTTTGTTGCTACCATTACCATGGCCATGACCATGAACATGATGAGCCCACCCACTGTGGCAGTGCCATAGCTCGCATCTCCTTGCTATGTATGATAAGGGATTGTGTACGGTATGCACGCACGAGAACCGGACAGGATCAGGGCAAATCCTTCGAATCTTTGGCCTGCTCATAATCACCATAAATCCACCGGTATAGACCAGGACAGATGGAGATAACGACCAAAGTTGGAAGACGACCGAATCCACGATGCTCGTGCCTTGGGAAATTGCCAATGATCGCCCACACGTTCTGTTTAGGTTGGGTCACTGAGCAACCAGGTGGCAGCTGCAGTCCAGTTTCACGCGACAGCCACCCTGGCTCGGATCATTGCTTGTCTACCACGAAGAGGCTGCAACCTTGCTTCACATCCGTGTCTTCTTGCCTCCTCTCATTTTCCATCCCAAGTTTCGCATCTTCATCTCAGGAATCGGCACACTTGCTGTTTGATATCTGTCTGGGAATCCACCACGCCCCCGTCCTTCTAGAATCTTCATAAGCGATGGTTAAGCTGGCCCCTGGTGCAATCCAATCGGCCCTGACAGCAGTACTGTACCTCGCCTTTTTGACTTTGTGTGGACTCTTGACAGCAAACGAGTTGCACAAAATCCATAAATCGGTGGGGATCGTGATTGATCTTCACGATGTGATACTTGCCTCTGCAAGATTGCATTGATGCACAACTCAATCATTACTCGTGATGGCCGAAGGTATAGAACAATTACCCATCTCTATCTCTATTCTTCTTTTCCTCTTTTGTTTCCATCCATTCTATCTTTCAAGAAAACAAAAAACATTCTTTCATCCCATCATATCTATTCTTCAGACGTTGACGTCTTATACCCTTACAATTTATAATAACCATTAACCAACTAAACCTTCTTTCAAACCAACCAAGAAACTCCAACATGTACTTCTCTACTTCCACCATCCTCTCTTTTCTGGCTGTGGCCACCACATTTGCATCAGCCCTCCCATCAGCCCTCGACACTCGGGCGGCCACCAAGGTCGATCCAAACTCCGTAACAGGCACGACTTGCACCGATGCCGCAACGTAAGCTTTTGCCAAGTGAGCGTACAGCCACGACTGATCTAACAAATCAAAAAACAGTAAACTAGACTCTCACGACATCAATGTGGCACTGTTAGGAATATGTGGTAGCATTGCCGGCACCAGTTTGTCCCCCCTCCTAAAACCAGAACTTGCAATTCAGAAACTAATGCGTGCAAGTCCAACAATGTGCTGGAAACCCGACCGAAACAACCGGAACCTCGGGAACCGCAGCTTTCACTCTCAAGGCCGCTACGGACGGAACGACAATTAACATTACCAAGGGTCGATGGGAACATTGCGTTGCCGCTGCTAGAGCGACTTGTGGAGATAGTCCGTTCACAAGCACCTGTATCGGAGGCGCGGATGGGAACAAGGCAAATGTTGATTTCACTTTGGCTTCGACATAAGGAGTGGGAGAGAAGAAACATTTTAAAATTCAATGATTGGACAAATTGGGTTTGGGTTCTTTGTGACGATGAGGATATGCACAGGCTTGCTTTGAACGAGGTTTGTGGAGTTCTGTTTTTCATTGGTTTTATCTATGCATGCTCGGCTCTGGCTGAAGTTTTTACTTCCATTTTGCTTTCTCTTTTTTTGCCAATCTATGTGCACATGTCATAATCATGTCATGTCATGTCTGATGGGAAAGCTCCCGAGACGCGGCCGCATCACTATCCCTCTTGTTCAGAAAACAAGCTTCTCTTTCATCTTCGCCCTCCCACTTTTACAAATTAACCTCGACCATCAAATCTCAAATCTCAGCCTTCCCCGCACTGCCACAAATCTCCATCCACTTGACCGTCAGGTCAACAACCTTCTGAGTCCCCTCCTCCATGAGTTGGGTCTGCGACATGGTAGGTGCATTCTTCCTCAGATGATCATAGTAGTCATCTAGTACGAGTCGATTGACGTTGATCTTTGACACGCCAGCAGCGATGCATTTCTGAAGTAACTCAGGCTCGAAGCCATTAGTGCCGTGGAGGACGATCCGGACTTCGTTATTGACATTCTGCCGGATCTGCTTCAACCTGTTATCATGTGTCAGCAGGATTCATTCCATCTTCTTCGGATACCATGTTTCCATATTTCCATATTTCCATATTTCCACATTTCCATATTTCCATACTTCCATACAAATACCTTAGCCACCGAATAGGTAGGATAGACTCAAACGCTACTCAGAAAGAAAAAAGGAGAAGAAAAAAGCAAAGCCATAAATACAAAGTAAAAGACATACCGTTCAAAGTCCAACTGCGGCCCAACGGCCCAATACTCGCCATGCATATTCCCAAAAGCCGGCGCGAGGGCATCGACACCGGTATCGATGAACTGGCGGACCTCCTCGGGGGTAGTCTTGCTGCCCTCCAAGCCGACGGTATCCATAACGCCATCCTCCATACCCTCGATGCGGCCAGGTTCAGCCTCAGTCGCGATGGCGCGAAGCGCACAGCAAGCGACGAGTTCCGTGGTGCGGCGCAGGTTCTCCTCCTTGTCGAAGTGCGACATGTCGACCATGATGCTGTCGAAGGGCAGGGCGGCCGCGCACTCCTGGATCAGAGCATAGTCCTGCGCGTGGTCCAGGTGCAGCGCGATGTGCTCGCGCATGGCAGACCGCGCGATGGCGTCGGCTGCGCTCCGGATTAGCACCCCCCCAGAGTATGTCACCGCCCAGGGGAAGAACTGGATTATCAACGGCGACCGTGCTGCTTCGGCCGCTTGCACGAAGCCGAGGATCTGCTCCGTGTTGTAGGCGATGGTCGCTAGCACGCCGTAGTGGCCGCGCTCTGCGGCGAGCAGGATGCGGTTGCTTTTGTTGCTCGCTCTCCAGTTCTCTGGCGGTGCCATGTTCCTGTTCTTTTTCTTCTTCTTCTTCTTCTTCTTCTTCTTCTTCTTCTTCTTTCTCTTGTTCTTGTTCTTGATTGTTCTTCTGCTTTTTCTTTTCTTGCGAGGTTTACAGGGCGGGTTGAATGGGATAAAATAGCGAGATTTGAAAAGTTCAGTATAGATTGATTGTTTTACTTTTTGGTTTCTGTCTTTGCTTAGTACAGAAAGATATAGATTTATGGTGAACTCTGCTCTGAGAAAGTCCCCCCTCCCCCTCCATGTGCCTCGAGACGACGTCCCTCGGCTATTGGCGATTGGCTATTATTGCGCGTTTATTTATTTTTGGGACCGAGACCGAGCGAGACGCAGGACGACATCATTACGAGGCTGCAATTCCCTAGTAGGGGATTAGCTTCGGGGATTTATTTTAGCCAGTGCTCAGCCCTACTTCCTGTTGTAGAAAGTTATCGGTGTCGCTCCTCGCACGAAAAAGTCTCGTTACTCTAAAAGATAACGCTGCTACTACTACAGAGTAAAAAATGCCATTCGCTTACGTCCCTTCCTTCCCTCTTACTGTAATTGAGCTGCGCCATACTCATCATTCTCACTGACTTGGTCTCACAGAGATGGATATCTTCATTGGAAATCCGACTTCTGCCATTCGGCTTTCAGGTCCTCGCTCAGAGATCTCGTCGGCCAGCCTATCCTCCGATGGCAAGAATCGATCAACGATAACACCGCCTCGCGCTGGCGAACATCTTGGATACAAAGTCCGGCTACAATAACAATTAGCAAATATTCTACACCTCGAAATGTATGGAGGCATACCAATGTAAAGACATTGCGACGAAACGACGCTGGAGGCATCATCAGTCAATGTCAAAGCTATACCGCATATCGTATCGACGGCTTTGGCGAGGAGTTTCTGTTGCTCCATATAGCCGCGCATTCCTCCGAACGAGGGTTTATGTAATAGAAGGAGAATCCGCGCGGAACAATGGAGTTGTATGGAAACGCCTTCAAGATTTAGTCTTTGGGGTTGGAGCGGTGGGTCACTACATACCGAATGCTGGAGGTTGTATCCAGATAGACTCGAAAACATCGCCTGGAGCTTTCTTATTAATTGGCAGAGGCGTGAACTCGATAGTGAGATGCCTCTGCCACTCATCCAGCATGGCAAAGATCGTATCGGCTCTCTCGATGCGCGCCTGGAGATTCTCCTCGCCAGCTTTGACCTCGTCTTTGGAGCAGTAATCGACAGCTTTAGCAAAGATCCAGACGGAGCGGGAGGCGAGCTCGTACGGGGTCATGACATTGAGCGCCCGCGTTGGCTTCCAGAAACTCAGCGTCTTGCGCCGCTCACGGAAGGCGGCCCATACATCCTGACGAAGCCACGCCCACCAGACTGCTTGTTTCAGGCCTCCGGACTCTCCTTGGATGACCTGGCTTCGTTGGATCCAGAAAACCCCCTTCAAGTGTCGCTCCCACCCGCTGCCCGAATCGTCGAGCATCTCGTACGTCGATACGATCAGTGCCGTGGCGAGTAACTCGAGGCTTACCGTGTAGGTGTCATAGTGCATAGCCTTCTGAAGATAGTGGAGCGTTTCGTAATAATACTGAAGACCAATATTGCGATCTCGCTGCTCTTCTTTCGCACCTGGGCTTAACGATAGGTGACGAGATGACAATGCTAATATGGCACTCATCAAACCTGCGTCGTGCATCTAAAGTTGATTAGTACGTCCGATATTTCAATACGACAATACTCACTGCTAGATGAGGCGTAAAAGTCGAGAAGCATTTGGTCGGGTCAAAAAGGTCAATCTAAGCTGCTAGTGAGAACTAGTGATTACTTGTCAAGCGACCATTTACTTACCCATAGGCTAACGTTCTTCACGAAATTCTGGAATATAAAGTGTTCATGATCGAGGAGCTTAGCAGGTTCGGAGCCTTGCCACGAGTTCTTTCTTGCGGCTTGAGCATGCACTAGATCAGATGAGATAACTGCTGGAATACTGGGTGCCGAGTATCTATCCAGGTGCAAGCCAGATTGGTTACAGCTATCTGATATTGATCGCCGTGGGGTTCTAACTGACAATGCTTGTACACCGACTATCTCATCAGGAATACTACTTGGAGCTCGGGCGAACCGAGAAACACCGGCATCATCATGTACTGCATCATTGGCGAGGAGGCCAAACCATCTATAAAAGGCAGCATCAGGAGGTGTGGCTGCAGTGTAGGCCGCCGCCTCGGTGGCATCGGTGATGCTTGCTTGAGAATAAGCTATGACAGACGGAGGTGAGATGACCTCTGCCGACGAATATGATGGGGAATATAGTCCCCCGGAATTCAAATGTAGGAGCCCACTAGCCGCTTGTCTTGTGCGGTCATGGTCTGGGTAACCAGAAGGCCAAGATCCACCAATGGAAGCATTCCCTTGCACAGGAGGAGGCTGTTGGGGAGATGTTTGTGTTCTCACTGCTCCAGCCGACTGCTGGGGAGAATCTTGGGCATTGGATGGCAATGCAGAGGTGGCTCGGGAGCTCGACGCTGATGAGCCATCCTCTTGAGCCTCTACAGAGCCTGCATACACACAACTTTGTCGGCTCTTAGTACATGGGCTGCATATCGGCGTGAGTTCATCACACTTCAAGTGTCTCTTTCTACAAGTAATACTATGGCCACGTGGGTATTCAGCAGGAGGTTTGGCTAAGATGATTCTCGATATAAGACAGCTCTGAGAATATCACGTACCATCCGGTTGTCTTCCGGAGCCCACGGCCACGGGACTTTCGTTTCCTACGTCGTGCCTCGTTTGAGGCGGCTGCGTCCATAATTCTGGGCCATCTGCAGGCCAACTCGGCACCGCTGAAACTCTGTTTACATCGATCACAAAAGACGTCCTGTTGTCCTTGTTTGCCACTCGAAACGAGGCTGAGGAGAAGTGGATCTGGGGAAACGGCAACAATGGCATTGATGGGTAGAAGGAGAACAAAAAATGGAGATGGCGTCGGCTCGAGGAAGTGGCGCTAAATGTCCTCAATGATCTGCTGCACGTGATGTGCTCAGGTGCTTGGGTGCACTCAATTCCTTCTTTGAGCCTAGAGCTTGACGAGCAATAAACTGACTCAAAACGAGACTGGCTTTGATACTTTAGGGGACTCTGAGTTTGGTCTGGGAGTAAGATGTGTATTTCTCTGTCTGTTTGGACGCCGAAAGAATTCCGTCATTGCCAAAAGTTTAAGAGATTAGCCCAAACTCTCGAAGCAGCTCGAAGAGCGGGAGAAGCTCGTTCTCACACTCTTTACCGTCGTTTAACGTTTGCCGAGGAACTTTCAGTGGCCTGTTGTCCCTCGTCTCGGGGTCTTTTTCTCGTCTCGGGGCCATTCATTAATCGTGTCAGCGTGGGGTAGGCTTTTAGACTTTCACGATAGC
Source organism: Pseudofabraea citricarpa (assembly GCA_029641185.1). Taxonomy (NCBI): domain Eukaryota; kingdom Fungi; phylum Ascomycota; class Leotiomycetes; order Helotiales; family Dermateaceae; genus Pseudofabraea; species Pseudofabraea citricarpa. The sequence goes on from JAPWGK010000008.1 coordinate 1,285,682, forward strand.
AATCAAAGCTCAGGAATAGCTTCGCCGTTCAAGAGAAATTGCGACTGGGAATCAACTGCCTCCTAAAGCTTCAAATCATGTCTTCGTGCTCAAGGATATTTCCTCAGACGACGAGATCTCTGCGATGGCCGCCGCCAATCTCTCGAGCCAGTGCGCTGGCGACCAGGAATTTTCAAGGACAGAATGGACTGCAGCAGAAATCGCAAATCAAGAACTCCATCAAGGGCACTCCTCCAAAGGCAACCATTTCAGCAAGCAATTTGGTCGGCGAGAGCGAAGCATTGAAATTCATTCCAACCTTGCCGTCTTTCTCGCTTGCTAGAAAAGTTGCAGTCATCACTGGTGGTGCGAGAGGATTGGGACTCGCAATGAGCCAGGCATTGGTCATGAGCGGAGCAGATCTCGCCATTGTTGATTTGAACAGTGGGTTTTCGACTCGAGTGTAGAAAGCCGAACAAAAAAGAGATTTAATTCGTGAAATCCCAGAGGACGAAGCAGCACACCAAGCGCAAGAAATGGCAAAGAGATTCCAAAAAACATACCCGGATCAGAAGTAGATGAACCACAGCCCGAGATTTTCAAGATCCATGCTGACGAGAAAACACAGGGTTCCGAAGATCACAGCACATTACGCCGACGTCGCGTCCAAGCCCGAAGTCGACAGCTCCATGGCGGAGATCCTCTCGTCGCACTCCCGAATCGACAACCTCATAACGTGCGCGGGGTTCTGCGAGAACTGCGACGCCGTGTCGTTTCCGCCGGAGCGCATGCGTCGCATGCTAGCCGTCAACGTAGAAGGGACGTATTTCTTCGCCACGGCCGTCGCGAAACATCTGATGGAGCGCAGAGCGCCCGGGAATATGGTCTTCATTGGATCTATCTCTGGCAGCATCGTGAATGTACCGCAGCCGCAGGCTTTGTACAATGCGAGCAAAGCAGCCGTGCGACATCTGGCTGCTTCGTTGGCTGTCGAGTGGGCCGAGAAGGGGATCCGAGTTAATTGTCTGAGTCCCGGGTATATGTTGACGGAGATTGCTCTGTATGTTTTCCCCCCTGTCCCTCTCGCTCTTTTGAAATTTCGAGATTTTGAGATTTTGTGCTGATGATTGCACACAGGAAAGCAAAGATCCTCGTTGATAACCCTGGCTTGAAGGCAGAATGGGAGTCTAAGATCCCTCAGGGCAAGATGGGAGCGCCGGAGGAACTCATGGGCGCTGTGACTTTCCTGTCTTCCGATGCGTCGAGATATATTACGGGACAGGAGATAAAAGTCGATGGGGGATATACCGTATGTTAGCAGTGATTTTTTTGGACAGGATGAAGGAGCGTTAGGCGTAAAGGAGTTGAAGATTGAGTAGAAAAAGAAATTCTTTGAATAAGATAGCTCATGCAATTGAGAGACCAGTGCTAATTAGTGAGAAAGCCTGAACTTGAATACAATGATGTCACAAGATGCTTTTCATCAGAGGGAAGATCCTTCGAATGTGAAATAGGTATAGCCAACACTCTTGAGACGTTGTTTGCAACTTTCAAAATGGGTTAACATATTCAAACTTTCCAAAAACCAACAACCAACCACCAAAAGCGAAAGAGAAAAAAAAGAGGCACCGTTTCAGAAGAATCTTATCTTAAAAATCTGCCCATGTCATAAGTCATTTAAATCTATCTAGGCATATATCTAACCAAACAAATCTTGCTAGACGCAAAAGCCACAAACAGAAAAGTCTTTCAAAGCCGTCCGAATCCCTCCAGTAGCCGACCAGATCCAAGCAAGCAACTCAAGCCTCGAAGTCCAAGCACTTATCCTCAACATGCACCCGTTCCCCAGCAGTCTTCGGGCCATCATCCTGATCCTGTTCGAGGCCGACCTCAGCCATGATCGCACGCATGCGCTCCCGATCCACCGCGCCAGAGTTGTCGCCGAAGACGATATCCATCTCCTCGAGCGTCTTGTACCTGGTCTCGGGCACGAAAAGCAAGACCCAGAGAAACATGAGGAGGCAGAAGGCGCCGAAGAAGATATACGTGCCGAACTTCAGCTTGTCCAGCATGTTGGGCGTCACCTGGCCGATGACGAAATTCATCATGTAGTTGCAGCTGATGATGATGCTGACCGCCTGGCTGCGGTGGCCGGGAGAGAAGATCTCTGACGCGAGGAGCCATGCCACGGGACCCCAGGAGTAGGAGAAATTGGCTCCGAAGATCTGGTCGATAGGTGAGCTCTTGTGTGTGCAGAATGTCGCCATGACTTACGTAGATAAAGACTACACCGATCCAGCCAGCGGCTGCTCCGCCAGGAACTTTGAAATTCCCGTCGTAGTGCCCTACGATCCCGGCTACGACGAAGTGCGCGATCATCATACCTACCGCACCAGCCATCAAGAAAATCCGACGGCCCCATCGATCAACGAAGAAGATGGCCGGGAAGGTGAAGATGAAATCGACAACACCGAGGACTCCTGTGGCGAGTAGCGACGTGGTAGTTGAGTTGAGACCAAGACTGCCAAAGATGGTTGGAGCATAGCTATTCCCAGGAGATCAGCTATAATCGATCCATAAAAGTGAACGAACCGAGACTCACTAAATGATAGCGTTGATACCAGTAAATTGCTGGAAGAACATAAGGATACAACCCATCGTTAAGCGTTTAAACAACCCCTTATTAGTAAACAGCATGCCGACTTTTGCCAGACCAAGCGTAAAGCCTTTCTTGCCAGGGTGGAGTTCTGCAGCAGTCCGCCTGTCAAATAGAACTGCCGCTTTGATTTCTAGCCATTCCGTCTCGACGATGGCGTGGTCGTCAGGCAATGCTCGCAATCTGCTGATGGCTTGCCGACACTCGTCTTCTCGTCCTTGAGACATGAGCCATCTCGGACTGTACGGCAAGAAAGGCGCTGCAAAAAGGAGGAAAGTGGAGGGAATCACTTGTAGAATGAGAGGCAATCTCCAAGCGAGTGCTGTCTGGCCCGTACAGCCACCCTCTGGCACGTCAGTATATGGGTTGAAGACCGACCCGCCGAATTGAGCGTCGGATTCTTCATTGCATGCCTGTCCTCCGATAAAACTCGTTCCATAACATAGCCAATACGAGACCATGATTCCCGCAGCTGGGTTTTTGAAATCAGCCGTGAAATATTCGTGGGTCCAGCTAGGACTTACTGATTCCAAGCTGCTGAAAACTGACGAGAGCCCCTCGAAATTCCGAGGGCGAAATCTCAGCCAGATACAGAGGCACGACATGAGAGATCTGTCCGACGGCAATTCCAGCAATGATGCGGCCCACGAATAGATAGGCTATATTCTGCGCTGCGCCACAAAGAGCACTTCCGAGAGTGAAGAGCTAAGAGTCTCAAATCAGCATCTGAATTTCTCAAGACCTGCAAGAGTGAAAAGAAAAATAGGAAAAAGGAGAAAGAAAGACTGACAAATGCTGCAACCATCAAGCTATACTTCCTCGAAATCCAATCTGCCAGCGGCCCATTAATAAGAGCACCCAACCAAGCACCGAGCTGGAGGCAAGACACCACCCAGCCCTTCAGCACCGGATCAGAGTAGACGTCCGGAAACTTGGATGCGAAGTTCTCTCCCGTAAGCAGGTTAGAGAGGACGCCTTGATCCGTGCCGTAGAGGAAAGATCCCACGACAGCCGTCAGCGACGAGATGAGGATATATCGATTGGCGCCCATGAGACCGCGAAAGGCTTGTTTGCGGCCTGCAGTCAACTGCTCCATGCGGGAGCTCTGCGTGGTAGTCTGAACGCCCACCATGGTGACCAGCAGTTTCCAAAAGTCGGCCGACGAGATAACCTCTCCGTGAAAGGCAAGGCAGAAGAACTACCCGGCAGAGTGAGATGTTTTATTAAATGAGATGAAGAAGCGGTATGATAACGGAAAAGTCTGATGCTGGCCGCATGGAAGTCTGTTGCAGCATCCGCGCGTTTATATACTTTACGACTCGTGAGAGTATTACTTACAAGCCCTCTCCTTCCGCATGGAGAAAGCAGCCAGCAATGAAAATCGTCACGTCACATTACTGCTGTACGCATTGCTTCTCTCAGATATCACACTGTATGAAATCGTTGACGTGTGCCGCATGGGGTAACCGACCTGGGAGATCTGCTATCTCATCGAGCGGGGGAATTAAACCTTGGGGTAAAGCTCCATCTTTCCCCAGGATTGTCGCCTTGAAAACCACCCACCAACCCCTGCTAACCGGTGTCAGAGCCCCTGCAGTAGCGAGTTTGCACTGTTCAGGCCCTCGTCTCGAGGGTGTGCGGCGGAGGGTGCTTTTGGAAGTTCCATGTCATTTCGGCTTCTTAAACCGAACTAGCTAAACTTTATCAAATCAGAGGTAAACTGGATAGTTAAGGAAGTGGCTGGCTGTAAATGGTGGAGAATTTTTGAGCTTTTAGCTTGACGAAGTGATTTTCTAAAACACGAGTGAGAAGTTATTAGTACAGTTCCAAAAGCTACTAAAAATTGTTGTTAGAAAAAGCCCACAGTGTATTTATAACCCGCTTCATTTAAGAAAGACCAACAACGCTTAACACATCATTTATACTAAGTCTGCTGTAATTGGTAGGCGTTCGAGCGTTTTTAGAAGCATCGAAACCTAAATCAACTGTATTAATATGGTAGTAGAGTCACTTCATGTTTGGTGCTAACAATACTTGCTTTCGTGAGAACAAGGAAGAAGCTAAACAATCACTTTCCAAATTCGCTTGTTTATAAGTAGCTGGCTTATGTAAGATAGGCACACAATACTCATTGATTCTTGTAGTCGTAGGTGCATGATCCTATAACATAACATGTAGTGATAGGTAGCTAGGACGAAATTAGAGAGCATGTATAAAGCATTTGATAAACGCTGAAGTTGGAAATAGCTACCTCATTAAAACCCACTGATCTTACTAAATTCTAAGTAAAGCCAGAATGTGGTAACGTGGCAAAGTGTTAGCAAAACGTAATATGTGCTAGCAAACCCCTCGGAACAAAGTCCACATATGAACGGAAAGAGAAATCTACCAACGCAAGAAAAGACGAAAATCGGCAAAGAGAAGGTCTGGCCAGGGTGTTTTCTATAATGAAATATTTGAATAGTTTATTACCATTTGATCTCCATGCTTTCAAGGCTATTCTACCATTCCTCTACATGGTTCTTGCATATTACTCCACGGAAAATATAGCCTAACATGCTGGGCTCCAAACGTTTGAATAGCGTAACACATAGCGATAGAGAAACTAGGAAAAGGTGCATCGCATCATCTTCAATAGATAGTATGCCAAAAAGCACTTCAAACCACAACTATATGATATCTCTAAAGACACCCATTACAATAAGCTGCGACAAGCCCCAAACAGATCGGACCTCAAACAGAGGTAACACAACTAAAAAGAAGGTACCAAAAAGAAGAAGGCTAAGAAGGCTATGAGATCAGTTACACACTTAGCATATGACAAGAAAGCGACTTGTCCACAACATCAACCCGATTTTCAGGATGTTCGTTTGTAAGTTTGTGTGCAAAGACGACTGGCTACTAGCCACCAAGAAAGGAAAAAAGAAAAAAGAAAAAAAAATCAATAGAGAAAAAGACATGTTACTACTAGCTATAGCATCGAAAACCACTTGGCTGTAGTTGCAAATAGTTTGCTCATATAAGAACACGATCTGGATTCCGGTTCGTATTGTATGGTAGCAGGTAGTCTTAAAACTGCCAAGCCCAACACCAGAAAAGACGAGGAAAAAAAAACTCAAGAACAGAATAAGGAATTGATCAAAACCCCAAAGAGACCCGAAATTTCCAAGATGCCATCCTGCTTAGAAGTACTTGACACGACATAAACTTATTGAAGAAAATTAGCCGTAAGAAACAACAGACTCGGATTCCACAGCACGAAATCCCGAGCTGAAAAAAAGGGAAAACACCCCACGTTGTACGGCATACAAAGAGCAGAGCTGCACTAAACCGTGGAGCAGGACAGCAAAAACGGAAATGCAGCCTGCCACTGCCACTGCCACTGCCACGGCACATGGGAAAAGGTTGTGCAACGAATCACGAAAGGGAAAGGGAGGTGGAGCAGGCAAAGAAAGTGGCAGGGCGGCGACCGAGGAAGGTGTTGGCCGACGGGCAAAACGAAACGAAACGGCAGGGAAAGTATCCCGAAAGAAGGAAATGCCAAGGGTAGGGAGGTAAGTACCCCTCCAACGCCAACCCCGCCTTGTCGTCCTACCGTACGGAGAACACAGCAGCGAGAACGTTTTCCTACTTCTACGCTGCCATACCGTACGATAAGTCTGCCGTGCAACGAGGATTCTCTAGTGATTGTGAAATTTCGGTTCTCGCTTTTTGGTTTGCTAAAGATTTTGAATTGCGGAGGTATCCTGGTGTTCACGCAACGAAACGAAACAACGCCCGCGGGGAGACCAACAATGCCGTTACCTAAATCCTGCCAGGTAAGTCGAAGAAGAGCTGGTACTTTCCTCGGGAAAAACAAAAGACAAAATGGAAAGCTTTGACCGATAGTCTGAATGTATTTGTTGATCGGCTTCCCCATTAGGTATATGCAAGAGCAGAGCTCGCAGCAAAGAGACACGAGTATTTTCGGGAGGCATTTTCTGGAAGTACCCTGCCGGAAGGTGGTTTCATAGTGTACGACGAGAGGTTCCACGCGATCATCGGGAAGAATCCAACGATTGAAGTTATAGGGCAGGACACGAAACCCTTTGCGCACGAAGCCGGTGTGTATATTCCATCCACGGGCGAGATCTTCATCACGAGCAACCATCTACGGATCGGGGGCAAGAAAAAAATCCAGATTTCCAAGGTCAAGAAGGACGGCGACGCGTGGGCTGTAGAACCAATCGAGCCTGGAATTATCTTAGCAAATGGCGCAGTGAATTATAGAGATGGGGTGTTATTCTGTGAGCAAGGATCACTTACAGAACCTGGAGGGTTGGTGTATATGGAGGCCACGGCCCCTTACAAGACGGAGGTCATCGTGAGTAATTATCATGGCCGCTGGTTTAATTCGGTAAACGATGTGGTCATACATGCGGATGGGTCCATCTGGTTCACGGATCCAACTTATGGTTACGATCAGGGTATTCGACCTCTGCCTCAACTGCTGTGTCAGACTTATCGTTATGACCCTGCAACGGGAGATATTCGAGCTATGGATGATAGCGTAAAGAGACCAAACGGCTTGTGCTTTTCTCCTGATCAGCAGACATTATATATTACTGATACCGATGGCGTGTACGGGGCTACCCATTGCCCTGGAATTTATGTGCCAGCAAGGGCTGCATCCATGTACGTTATGTCGATCTCCTTTGAATGTACCCGCGCTGATATCAGATAGATATGCCTTCGATATAATACAGCGCCATTCTTCGCCTTTCCTAGCAAACAGACGCCTGTTTGCTTATGCGGATACTGGGATACCGGATGGTATTAAATGCGACAAGGCCGGCAATGTTTACAGTGGCTGTGGCGATGGTGTTCATGTGTGGACTCCTGGGGGAACTCTTATCGGCAAAGTTTATGTCCCTGGTGGTTGTGCAAACTTCTGCTTCGGCAAAGACGGTGAGATGTTTCTGTTGAATGAGGAGAAAATGTGGAGAGCCCAGTTGGATCCTGGTCTTCGAGGAGATCTGCTCGGGATTTGAAAGCTAGACAAAACCACTTTCGTTCATGACTTGTGGTCTAGCTCTGAGGCGAAGCCCCTACTCGTCGAATGAGAAATACTCAAGTGTAGTATTAGTGACCAATAAAGCACAATCAGTGGATATCTCTATGCTCAAGACTGAATTGAAAGCTTATCACAAGTGGTTACATAGCATTTTTGCCTGCTTAAGCGAGCCATGAAATGCTCCCACATCTTTGCTTGGAAAGAGGAGAAAACTTGCCGAGAATGTAGGTAAAGTAAGACCTTCAAAAGACAGCAAACTCCTCTATACCAGATTTGAGTTGCCAGTCTACCATGAGAATCAGTAGCAGAGGCAGACACTGAACCCATGAAATGGAAACACGAGAAACACATAAACTACTGGGCAAGTCTAGCCGAGAGCAAATGATTTCTTTTAGTCCTCGAATTCTCATACCTCCACGACTAGATCACATAGCGCGGTCGCCGACCAAGTCAACTACTTAAAGTAAGACTTTAATTTGACGTAGCCACAAAGGTTCCTCTTCTGCCGCATCATGTGCCAGTCTAGAAGCTTCGCCGAAGCAGATGGTGTCCTTTTCGAACAACCCAAGTGTGGAAGTAAAATAGCCCCTTGCGTTAATGCAATTATAACTGGCCTCGACGATAGCTAGCCTATAGACTTTGAAGACACATGGCCGTCTTGGGATATTGCCGGCTTGGAGAACCGCTCATCAAGTTTGGTGTATTTGGTTCGTGCGTGTCGTAACGGCTCGTGTCCAAGTGCCCGCCAATTGACATGACAGCCTTTTGCCGAGGTATCTAAATAAAAAGGTAATTTATGTTTGATACCGCATCGGACTGTGTTTACCCCATGCGAAGAACGAAAGGAAGCATAATGCCGAGCCTATTAAAGTTAAAACATTGCTCAGACGATAAATGATCATCTCACTTTTGACTAACGTTGCAACGGCACGCTTCCGTACGGGAGAAGGAAACTAGAATTCCTTGTTTGACAACGAAGAGACGACGGAGGAAAACGTGGGGGGGAAGATCTGAAACTTTCCAGCTATGGGGAGAAGGCATGACGGCCTAACCTAGGCCTGCACATAGTAAGTTTGCGAAGTTACCAGCATCGTTCTCTTCCAAGTTCCAGCACCATGTTCGTGTCGCTACTGTACCCAAGAAACCCGAGCAGGTTGAATGATGTAAAAGATTCCCACCGTGATTGGATATGGTGAGCTCAACAGAGACAGAGACCCATCAAAAAAAGCCGATGGATCATGGAAGATTAGTGACTTGGCGAAATGACAGATCACTAAAAGTCAATCAGGGCTGAATGGGGAATCAAAGTTTGGTGCACAGAAAAGCGTTTCCTCTGCCGGCCTGCTCGTTTCCGGCCAGGATCGAGATTACCGTGGTCGTTCTCGACTGCCGTGCGTCGTCGCTAACTCTTCCTCTTCCTCTTCCTCTGGCGGCCGCGGCACAGCAGCACAGCACAGCTCGCTGCTCAGGCATTTTGGGCAAAAGATTCTTCCTTCGACTCTCGAAAGCAGTCTGGTTTTGCCGACCTGCATGCACCGGCTTTACGCGTCAGTGCTATAATATTGCGATGGTCCTATTATTTTGCTGCTCTCGCGGCAGGAGGAAGAGGCCGGTGCTGCCGGTGACGGCACCTGCAGTAGCACGCGGGTTTTGGCTTTGCCCTCATAACAAGTTCACCAGCACAGCGAATTAAGGTTTCTCGACGGTACAGGATGACAAGGGCTCCACGGGACCAGGTTGCTAGCAAGCCTGAGGTGAGGGTGACGTTTGCGTGCAGCAGTGGGAGATTGTGTCGGCGTGTTGTTTCTCCCTATTCCTCCCCAAGATCGTGTGCTACCCGTACACACTGCGACGGTAGCACAATTCGACTCCACTAGTTGCATTCCTGAATGGCCTTGTCGAATGTTCTTTGACGATTCCATTTCACTCTGAAACTCGGGATTTGGGTAGTATCCTGAGTACCCTGATGAGAGATGGTCGTAGTAAGAGCGAGCACCACCGGGTATGATGTGCTTGGCCCTTGTTGCTCATCATTATGAGTAGGCCATCGCTTCAATGGCGGAAGAGGGCATCCTTCCAGCACCCTTGAGATCCCCACATTCGAGTCCCGGGCACAGTCCGTGATTGGCAGTGATATCGGCACGGTCCGTGATACAGAGGAATATCGCTGGCGCTATCAGCAAGGCCGTCAGGGCACTCCGGGCGTTGATCCAGGGCTGTTCAGCGCCCATCTCTTCTAGCCAGCGCCGTGGCAGTGCGCTAGAGCGTTCATCCGCACAAGATTGAAAAATGGACTCCCGTCGTCGTCCCCTCTGGCTCTGGCCGTCTCCCAATGAGGAAGGGTTACAACATGCTCGCTGCCATCGGTCGAGTCGAAGAAATTAACCTTGTTCCATGCACCGAAGCATCTCTTGGGGCCTGTAATCCTTGACGACAGAACCGCTGTGCTGGGAAGCAAAGTCGTATATCATGCTCCAGTGTCCCAAACCACAGCCCCGGGGCGGACACTCGTTCGACTGTGTATGCGTATCGGCTTTGATCTGGGAAAGCATTGCGAGCTGTCAGCTCTGATTAGTGCTTATTGAGACTTTGAGTGGTTCCGACACTGTGGTCAACGTACTAGTGCCAACGTGCCTGGTTCAAAAAGCAAGACGATCCCCAGAAGAAGCTGCAGCTCAGCCCTCATCACCTTCTGTATCGGGTGCTTCGTGCAGATCAAGATCCGGCAAGGCTCACGAGACGAGGGGATGCCGTTCTGATCTGCCCTTGCCACCACCACCAACCAAACCAACCTTTAAAGCCGGCACCCGTACCGTTACGTGGGAGGGAAGACAGCAGAGACGATCACCAATCTCTCGAAGGGATGGTAGGCCCTTCAAAGGTCGCACCTTTTCCTGACGACGAGGAAGTCGGGAGGGTCGAGGAGGTTGAAGCGGTTGAGGAGTTGCGGGAGGAGGAGAACGAGGCGAACGAGGAGAACGAGAACGATGAAGCCCGGGAAGCGCCCAAGAGCTCAGCGCACAGTTTTGCCACGAGTATCACAAGTACCGGCACAATCATCGAGTGCGACGTAGGTGCCTTTCACCCACGGCAGATGTGTGCAAAATAGCTAAACCCCCGTCCACAGTCGTCGATATCAACCACAGACGACGATGCGTAAGTGCATTCGGAACAAGACTGCTTGCTGTGCACTCAACTAACCTTCACCAGCTCTGGCTCAGACCCGGGCGCAACCGTCTCAGTGACCAGCAACGTCTGGAAATTCGACAAGGAGAACGGCCGTACATATCATGGATTCAGATCGGGTGGTAGGTTTTTTTTTCCTTTTTCGTGCCCCTCGTCTCTCACCCCACTTCCCGCCGCCGTGTGTCTAATGAGGTTTGCCATCCATACAGTCTATTACTATCCCAACGACGCCTCCGAAACAGAACGACTCGACTTTCAGTATCATGTCATCCAGGAAGCACTGTCTAATAAATTGCACTTTGCGCCGCTGACCAATCCCGAGACCGTTCTCGATGTTGGGACGGGTACGGGCGTTTGGGCGATTGAGATGGGCGATGCATACCCGGACGCCATAATAGAAGCAACAGACTTATCACCAATACAACCCGACTCGGTCCCGGAAAATGTACAGTTCATAATAGATGACGCGGCCGAGGATGACTGGGCCGTCCCAGAAGGCCATTATGATTTCATCCACACACGGATCATGATGGGCAGTTTTGAAGATTTCAGCGAGATTGTCAAGAAGGGATTCCGATATACCAAACCGGGGGGCTGGATGGAGAGCCAGGATGTGATGCACCCGCCCTTCTGCGATGACAAAACAATGCCCCGAGACTGGCCTTTTAGGGAATGGAGCAAGTCGATCGAAGAAGCTGCCCTACAAGCTGGACGACCGCTGAGGATCGCCAACAAGCTCAAGCGATGGTATATCGAGGCTGGGTTTGTAGACGTCCAAGAAAAAGTCGTCAAACTTCCCATCAACACATGGCCCAGGGACAAGAATTTCAAGGTGCTCGGGCAATGGTGGTGCGAGAATCTGCTTTCCGGTCTGCAAGGCTTCAGTCTTGCTCTACTTTCTCGCGTCTTCAGCTGGACCAAGGACGAAATCGAGGCGAGTTTTTGTCCTGTAATATTGACGGAGCGACTGCTAATTTATCGAACAGGTATACCTCGTCAATGTACGAAGGGCAATGACAGATAGAAAAGTTCATGCATACCACAAATTCTACACGGTATGGGGTCGCAAACCATATCCACACGAAATCGTCCGTCCAGCTGCCAGTGCCACCAAGGATATCTCGAAACAGAACAACAACTCAATAACATTTGCCGACCCGATCATTGCGGAACCAGAAGCAAACAAGCTTGAGGAGACGAGCTTACCGCCTTTACCAATTCCGGAGAATGCAGAAGAGCATTTATAAACGATACCCGAGACAACCGACGGTATTATCGAACACTACTTCATCTTTCGCCACTGTGAGTTTAGATGCACCATATTCGACGTTGTTGGTGGGGAAACCACAATGTCTACAAAATCAGGATAATTTTCAGAACCAGGCTCTGACCAGGACCTTGCCATACATGCAATTGAGAAGCTCGGTTTGTGTAGCGTATAGCGTCCGGGCATTGTGTGAGAACTTTAGGATGTCGCGCAAAATTATGTTACCAATGAAGATTTGGAAAAGGGGGGGAAGGGTAATGAAATGAAATGGGCGAGGGCTTGTGAAAGGAAAGCTGGCGTTATCTTGGTACTATAGACTTGGTGTCCCCGGACTGCAAAAATCAAAAAATAATTGGTTTGAAGGACCCCCCTCTCTACTCCCCCGACTCGAAATATATAGATGTCTGGCAAATAAATGTCCACCGTTTCGAATCTTCTCATTAGGAAAGATCAGCGCTGGAGGTAATTAATGTGAATTTCGATCTTGTGTCTTGCTTGTCTGAGCGCGTGTCTGTACCTTATGGGCGTGCTCTTTGCCCTCTCTCGATCGCTGCTGATGATCTCGCCTGTGGTGGTGGGGTTGGCATACCTTCCTCGCTTCTCACTCCACCGTGAAATTCTGGACCAAAAGAAGACAATTTGAACCAAAAGAAGAAACTTGAAGATGAGCAGCAAAAGAAAAGCGCATTCAACAATTGGACGGAAATGCAAAAGGATAGTTTGATCCGACATTGACAGGATTCGAACCTGCGCGCCCGAAGGCATGAGCTTTCTAGGCTCACGTATTAACCACTCTGCCACAATGCCTTGATTGGATTTGATATGGTGGAATAAGCTTATATGAGTCTATATAGAGAATATGTCTCCCCCCTAGCTTTCTCTTGTCGAGATAGAGTCAGAACAAGCCATCTCTTTTGATACCTCGGAATCTACAAGTCTTCTTTAACTTAAACCTGTTCAATCGAATCACCTCAATTCAAATCTTCTTTTGTTACTTGGCCGCAATCAACACCGTGAAGTCCGGCCACACAACATGCCGACACGCCGTTGATCTTCATTATTCAACCTTCAAGCATAAACGACCGTCGACCCGGTTTTAAAGCCGGTCGTATAAGTCGCATGTTTGATGTTGGCAGATCATCTGTTTGACATTCGTACCCTCCTCGAACCGCTTCCGGTATCTGATATTCGGTCCCCCCATCGTCGTCTCTTGAGTCTTGTAGCTGTTGCGGTTCATCCGATTCCGAGAGGCCTGTGGTTCTGTGGGGATGCATGTTTCTTGACAGTGAAGGGAACCATGACCTATTCAGCTATCTACACTTCACTCTATTCCCCCTTGATCAAAATCCCACCTCAACTCTCTTTTGCTATAGTTCTTATTGTTATCTTCATCGTGGTCCTTCTTCGGTAAAGCAACTCGACGACATGGCCGCGCGTATGGCCGGTCTCTCGTCTCTGCGCCTGAGTCTGCCGCCACCTCTCTCTGCAAATCGTCGCCCGGTACCACGAAGGTCCATCTATCGTGCGACGAAAGCTCACGATCTGAAGGCTTGGCTGGGCTCTTGGCAGGCACCAAAAGCTTATCAGTGACGAGTCGTGGGAGCTGTGCTGTGTGATGCTGCGTCGTCCCCATACCCACTCGCAAGGAGCGAAGTCATTGGCTCCTCGGACCTCCTGGGCGTCTATGTCTCTCTGTCTCTCTGTCGCTCTCTCGAGGAAGTCTTTTATACCTCTTAACCTCGCTCTTGTTTGTTTCTGTTTCTTATTCTCCCTTCTTCTCCTGCATATTATTTTCTTTTTGGACACTTTTGTTTTTATTTCCTGTTTTTCCCCCGGGTTGATGCCCAGTCGTTTTTCTCCCCCTCCCTACCTCTCTCTTCTCTTTCTTTAAATATGAAGACATCTATCTTCCTCCTCCCTGCATTTCTGCGCGTCGCCGTTGCAGAGATCTACCCCTACTTCAAGTCGGCCGCTTTCGATCGTGGGAAATATGGCCCGTACCCGAATAGAAGTTACATCACCGAGCCGGATCTGGTCTCTCCTCGACTGAATATCCTGCAGACGAGTCCGCGATGCGACGATGGCTTGTACACGATGATCAGCCTGCGAGGAGACGAGGTGGAAGTTGAAGGCCAGAGTCCGATGATCTTCGACAATCGGGGGAACCTGGTATATATGAATGCGACGTATGGTGAAACATTTGGTTTGGGGGTGCAGTCGTATAGAGGACAGGACTACTTGACGTTTTGGCAAGGCGATGATTCAGTAGGTGGCCACGGAGAAGGATACTATTTTTTGGTGAGTGTTTTTGACGCGGAGTAAGTTTACTTGAGTTTTCTGACTTGCCCATCAGCTCGATTCTTCGTACCGAGAAGCATACAGGTTATCTGCGGGAGGTGGTCTTCCTGGCGATCTTCACGAATTTCGTATCACGGAACAGGGAACCGCGTTGATTACGGTGTACCCGATGAAGGAATATGATCTGCCCTATAATCCTGACCATCTCCGTACCAAAGGATACATCTGGGACTCGGTATTTCAAGAAGTTGATATCGAAAGCAATAAGATCCTCTTTGAGTGGCGTGCCTCGGACTACTACAACATTTCGGAATCTGACTACCCTGCTGGGAGAGCAGGACACACCAATAAATATGCCTATGACTTTTTCCACATCAACAGCGTCGATAAGGATCATCTAGGAAACTACCTCATTTCATCTCGTTACATGCAGGGGCTTACGTATATCGACGGCAAGAACGGTGACATCTTGTGGGTTCTGGGTGGGAAGCGAAACAGCTTTAGAGATATATCGGGGGGAGAAGCGACGAAGTTTTCCTGGCAGCACGATGCGAGATGGACGGCAGACCATTCGGGTGTTCACCTATTCGACAACGGGGCTCGATATGGTACGAAGCCCAAAGTCGACCACTCGCGAGGCATTACCGTTAACCTCGATCTGGAGAAGATGACGGCTGAGTTGAAAGATGTCTATGTGAACCCTCGCCGAATCATCTCGGCATCACAGGGCTCCATGCAGATCCTGCCCTCGGGCAATGTCTTGCTCGGTTATGGGTACAATGCGGCGTGGACGGAATTCTCAGCTGAGGGAGAGCCTTTATGTGATGTGCACATCGGGAGTCAGAAGACGTTTAATACCGGTGCGGTGCAAACGTATAAAGTACAGAAGTACGCATGGGTGGGTAATCCACTTACCTTGCCTGAGATTCAGGTCGTGGATGATGAAGTATATCTGAGCTGGAATGGGGCAACTGAAGTCAAGAGGTGGCGCTTAGAAGGGGCGAGTCGATGGGGTGCTCGACTTGAAACGATCGAGGAGGTTGAGAAGAGGTCTTTTGAGACGAGTGTGCCGATTGATGATACGGCGTGGTGTTTTGTCAGGGCGCGGGCATTGGATGTCAATGGGAAGATTTTGGGCACGTCGGAGTTGGTAGGCTTGTATTGTGAGGTATGTTATATTTCGAGCGATTCCTTGACTGACTTCTTACTGATGCTCTTTTACAGATCCAGAAGGATCTGGAAGCACAGGCGATGGAGCTCGCTTGGTTGTGGGAAAGTTCCGAAGGACTTTTCTTCAAAGGATTCCAACTGGTAGTCATTGCAATAACGAGTATCACGATGTGGGAATTATGGCGACGAAGAATTGCCAAAAGAACATACTATACCGTTGCGCACAGACTTTGGTCTGACGAATGAAATTCAAAAACAAGCCTGGTATCATAATGATCTGTTCTTGTTCCGATATCTTCTCATCTCGTCTCTCTTGCAGCTCAAGGCTCATAAGCAGGTAAATCTCCAGCAAACCTCTGGAATGCCGCTGCTCTCACATCCTGCAGTTCTCTCCTCTTCGCACCCAGAATACTACTCTTCTCATCCAGCTCTCGCTTCACACCATCTCTTCTCTGGCCTGCCCTCTGCACTTCTCCCTGCAGCGCTTTCTTCACGCCTAAGATCTGCATCTTACTCTCCTCGATCTTATCATGAAACGCCATGTCGCTAAATATATTATCGAAGACAATATCACTCATGAAGTTGCCCTTGGCGATATTGATGGGCGGGATGCCATTGACACTGGGAGAGAGGCGTCTCGCCTGCGCGATCAGCATCTCGACCTGCGAGCAATGATTCTGCGCACTCGACAACGCAGACCGTTCCTGCATATCAGCAAACGAGCCGCTGACGCCCCAGAGATCCATATTCGAAGCGCTGAGAGCCTCATTCACATCCAAGTCAGCGCGATGCAGGAACTTCTGGGCATCGATCAGGAGGGCCAAGACTTGAGATTCCGTATTCAACCTGGCCACGACGCCATCATAATCTTGCTGCGCACCACGCACCGCATTCTCCCTCTCGTCCTCGCCGACAATCTCGGGCGTCGGCCCATCAAAGATCTGCGCATACAGAGCATCCAGCTCCCTCTGCGTGGCGGCATGAACCTGCGCGACTCCATCCAGCTCGCTCTTCAGGCGCATGGAATCCTCTCGCGCCCTCTCCAGGCCGTCCAGGTCGCGCTTGGCTTTGAACTCGGCCTCGACGGCTTCGAAGTACTCGCGCTCTTCCCGCTCGGCCTTATCGCTGAAATCCTGCGAGCGCCGCCCCAGCTTGTACGCCAGCCGGCGCATCGTCGAGTCTCGGTACTTCTTGTGGTCTTTGAACTCGCTTGCCACTCTGCGCGACAGCTCCTGGAGCTCCTTGCGCCCCCTCGCTATCTGCGACTCGAGGTCGCCAAGGTACAGGTCCGTCTGCCGCAGTGCTGTGGGTGCGTGGTCGGTTTGGGACAGCGTGCTTAGGAGGCTGCTGTTTTGCTCCGACGCGAGATGGATGCGCTGCGAGAGGGGGCCTTGTGTTACGTCGCCCATTTTTTTTTTTCTTGCAAGGTGCTGCTTTAAATCAGGTGGCTTTTGAAATTGTGAGTTTGGGAAGGTGCATATGTTTCAGATGACATGGCTGAAAATGCGAGAAGATATATCTCCCAGAGTACGCCAGGCTCGTTTTCTTTTTTTGCTTCTTGCGGGGGCGGATCCCTACAGGGTTACTGTACAGCACTGCACAGCACAGGCACAGCCCTGCTCGCTGGCGTGACGTCTGAGGCGTATCTTATTTTCCCCGTAGGGCTGTGCTGCGGGCGCTATCCCTAGAGCGAGCGAGATGTGAACGACTTTGTTGGGGATTAAAAGACTTGGTATTCACGTAAAGGGCATTCTTCGTCATTGGATGGATGCCTTGGATTCTTTTGGGGGGTTTAAATACGCGAGGTACAGTACTACACGCTAAGTATTAGCCGAAAACCCATAAAACACGAAAAGTCGCGTCGAACACTCCCTCCCACCCAGTTTATTATTAATCAAAATACAACGCCGACGTGTTCCCTTTACTCTAATTTCTGGAAACAGGACCAGAGGTCCTGAATTATCACTATACGATCGAGGAAGGATCGAAGCGGCCGAAACTCTAGGTGCAAATCTAGCACGAATCGAACAAGTCTTCAAGTATAGCCGCGGGGTTATTCGGGGTACTCTTGCCCTTCAAATTCTTCGTACGAATAAAGCCTCTCTCCCTCGAACCGGCAGGCCGAAACTATATTTAGAATATACTCTTCGATTTATCCTATCTTATATGCGGAAATATCCAAAGGATACGTACGTAGAGGTCCGCGAAGCTTATAGTACGGATATAGGGAATACACGGATACGCTAACTTCTTAACGAACACTATATCCGTAAATAGCGTTATAAACGCCACCTAGAGCTTATACAGAAGGTAGCAGATAGGAGATTTGCTTGGTACGAGCCAAAAAAGAACTAGACTATCTAGGACTAGATCAAATATATGTTTTCTAACGAGTATTCCTATAAGAAAGGCAAAGGAAAATAGCAGGAGTAGGTATAGGGAACCCCGGCCTAGAAATAGGATCCAGATAAGGTTCAGATATATGGAACTGGAAAGAACTTAAAGGTTATAACCTAGGCATATATTTAGTATAGTAGGAAGTTAGATTTATATATAATAGATTAGGATTTTAAATCTAAGAAGTTTGGGTATTTAGCGAACTTATATCTTAAGGTTTTGGAGGATCAGATCCCTCGAATATAGGAACCAGGGCGTATATTTATATAGGATAACGCCCCTATCTATAACGCCAAAAAGGTAGCTGGATAGTTTAGGGATATAGGTATTCTAGTTAGTAATTAGCCTCCTTACTCTCCTAATCTGAATCCTATTAAAAACCTCTAGTAAGAACTAAAAAAGAGGCTCTACGATATATTTCTAGAACTCCGTAACTATAAGGGAACTTTAGAAGAGGATCGAAAGATTATAGAGGAAGCTCTACAGGTTACGTGGAACTCTATTCCCTAGAGTTTTATTAATAACTTGATAGAGAGTATACTACGAAGAATAGAGGCAGTTCTAGCTACAAAAAGGTAGCATACAAAATATTAAGGAATTATATAGATTCATGTATTTAGGACAAAAATCTGGTACTTTTTCTAATTCTTTTAAGCTATTTACTATAGAATTCTATAGAGATTTACTTGTAGGAATAAGAAAAGTAATATAGAGGTTATATATTCAAATTCGGGTGATTTTCGGAATAGCTAATACTTAGTGGAGGTGACTGTAGGTTGAATTCGCCACAGAACCAATGTCTAATATAATGTCTTGGTTTCTTGATAATTGGTCGGTGATAGGGAGTTGACTTGGTCAGATGTGAAGTGATTTGGAAAAGAAAAGAACAAGAAAAGAAAAACGGATTGTTTGTGGGATAGAATTGGAGTGGGTTGTTTTTTTGGTTTGGAGTACGGATATTTAGTCTACTTCTTTTGTGTCAATGCTCGCCTGATGTTACGATTGTAAGTTGTGAGAAATCCTTCAAGTGACTAAGTAACTATCTTTGTTATTTGTGTGGCTTCCTGGTTCGCGTGTTAACTTTCACACGGCCTCGAGCCTTAGACTCCATCCCTTCCTTCGAAAGCCATACGTTGGAGGAGAACTTCATCGTATATAATCACGCTCCTGATCGCTCTTCTCTCTATATTCTTCTATGGAACGCCAAAGAATGGCGGACGAAAGCCATTGCCATATAACGAGGACGCGTAAAGTTAGCAACCTCAACTTGAATTCTTTTGACGGTTCATTCTTATAGTTCTTGATTACACGATTCGATTCTGCCCGCTATGTACAAGCCGGGCCCTTCACAACTCTATTGTTCAAGGTATCGGTTCCCTTCCGGGCATGGTGGCACATGCAGTCCCAGTAGTTGATAAGGTCTTCTAATTGCTGCACGAGTCATTCATCGGAACTGACAAATTATGGAAGCGCGGGGACACAATACTTCATATTCAAGATAGATGGAAGATGAAAATTGATGAGATCGGGGTTTTTCCCCCTCAAAGATTCGGCCTTTATGCTATCGACTGAGATGCTAGAGTTATATCATACCGCCCGAAGGGGGAGTTGAAACCGTCACTTTTTAAGCCAGCCCAGTTATGTACGAGGCCGATCCACCCAATGAAAGACGGGCTTGAGAAATCCCCCCCCATACAGAAGAGCCATTTTTCAACGCTGTGAGTTCCTCGGCTTCGCTCGATCCCTATCCATTGCGTTTGAATATTCTGTTAAATTTACAAGGTAAATCGATCATTCTTACAGCTAATTCATTCTTTAATCATACATAAGAACACTTCTATACTATTACCCAAATAATCTGGTGGATGTTTAAATATAAAATAGGCTTATTTTCCCCTACAAGATGATTTTCGCTCCCGCCACTCTTCTCTGCAAAGGTGTTTGTGAGCTCTTCTTGGCTATTGTGAGCATGTTATTTTTGTCTGGAATACTTTTTGTCGGGGGAAACGGTGCTCCTTTTAACATATAAAGGCAAGCAGTCAAATTGAGACTATAAATTTATATTGCAGTTAGAAATATTAAATCACAAATGCTCTTTTTAGTGGCCTTTAAGTATTCTTTTGGGTTACCAAAGTAGAGCCACTTCGCAGAATTTATGATCAGGTACTGAAAAGAACGAACCAAGACTTCCTTCTTGCCCGTCCTTTATTGTTGCGCCGTCTTTTGGATTTTCCCATGCAGTATAAGAAGTGTTGGAGTGGTTTGTCTCGACAACCGTAATCACGTGAACCCGACCTGAGGACCTTCGTTGCATAAGATTTCGAATGGTAGCGGTGAACTTCCCTTCATTTCCACACCTCTTGTTTTCTTCCTCTGGAATCCCCGTTGTCTATTTCAGGCGGCTTCATATGATTATTTGACCCCCGTGAATCCGATATCTGACATAAAACAATCATCAGGTAACTCGCATGTCCAGGATGGAGACACAGCACTCTATCCCAGAGGATGTGACCGATCTTCCCTGGATTACGAACGGCATATCGGGCGCTACATTTGCAGTCTCTGACTCAGCTGTTATCAAGATTCCTCTCCCACTTGAAAACTGCAAGGAACAACTTGCTATTGAGCGTCAGATCTACGAACGCTTGGGGCCGCACCCTTATATAACAAGACTTCTCTATACGCACAAAGGCATGATCGTTCTCGAACGGCTTCAGTATCCACTCCGCAGACGTCTCTTAGATATCCGCAAGCAAGAGCAGCTGCCTGAAGCCCAAGACGTGGTCCGTTGGGCTTGGCAAACTGTACAGGCGCTCCAGCATATACACTCATGCGGCGTTATGCAAGTAGACATTGGTCCGCATAATATTCTTCTCGACTGGGATGAGAACGTGAAACTCTCCGATTTTGCTGGTTCCTCTCTAGATGGCTCTGAACCTATGGTGTTTCCTAGCGCGCACTCAGAGCACCCAAATATACCTACCGCAAGCCCTTCAATCGAGTCTGAACTGTTTGCCCTAGGATCTACGCTATACGAGATAGAGACGACCTATAAGCCGTACCCCGACAAGAATGATGGAGAACTCGCGAAGTTATTCAGGGCAAACAAATTCCCGGATACTAGTGAATTGATATTAGGAAAAGTGATTACAAAGTGCTGGATGGCCTGCTATAAGGATGCTAGTCAGGCGCTAGTTGATATCCAGCATATTCAGGACCAATTGAATAAACCAATTTTGAGTGTATCTGGAAAGAAGTATAAGGATGAAGAGATAGTCTCTTGATCAGCCCTCGGTTTCTATACCCTCAACGACATCAGACTTCACCATTTCTATAGAAATTACTACTTTTGGATATCAAGAAAACTAGTATTCTCAAATCCGAATGAAGGAAGTACAGTACCAAACTAAGAACAAGTCTCTAGCACAAAAACGAATGTTTCCATCTCAGCCTCGCTGCCCAGCTCATACATCCATTTCGTTACGTCCGTCGCTGTAATACCGACTGTAGAAGTCCGGCATGTTGATTAATTCAGGTATATCTAATATAAGACGTTCGATCAGCCTGCTGCACTCGGAGCACATGCGATAAGGCTTACCGTTTTCTCCACCACACCACTTGTGCATGTAGGACAGTCCCCTCCTGTTTTTGAGGAACCTAGAACGGCGTCGCGTGATACAGTTGCATCTGAGCAGTGGCGACGGGCAGGCTTGGCTTTATCGCATAATAGGTATGCTCGAATTACCACATTATGCTTCACATCCTCTTCCTTACACCTGGAGTATATGTAGGCAGTATTTGTGTACTCACACATATCGTGAGAATGTGCGAGTGTCAGATATTTTCGAAAGATCTGGACTAAGGGCCGTTCAGATAATTCACAAATGGTAAAGCTACTGTAGGATGAGACCTAACTCCTTGTCGCAGGGTTGACGATGTCACTACCTTATTTTATGACTGTGAAGAGACTTGTCAAACCGATTGCGAACAGACGACTAGTCGAGTGGTGGATAAACGAGTGGTCGTACTGGTGGGGACCTGTGGGAAATCTGCAGTATACTTATAATAACGACAAGTATCTGTTTCTGGGCATCCAATGAATTATTTTAACCCTACGGAAACTGTGAGACTCTAACTTGAGCCTCAAGGTAAAAGACTTGAATTCGTGGAGGTATTGGCTCTTTTAGACATGGAGCCAACCACATCCAAGAAACGTTATCTTCCCCACTCGTTCTGCAGGACTCACACGCCACTAATTGCCTTCATACAGTATCTTCTCCTGCGTATGACTTGTAAATGCAGTGCTCTACTGGTGCCCGCGTTGACTGGTGGAAACTACTGGCTCCTCGCACTTTGTTGGTGGGAACTCGTGTCATGTAGACCCTGTATGCGCCAAGACACCAAACTGGCATCAAAACTGGCACCCAGTCTCTACTGTTGATGACATATGGAATGACTCACTACAAAGTAGATATGACCTGTTTGCCGAGTAGCGGAACGATATAGAAAGCGCGTAGTACATATAATTGGTTCAATAGTCAAGATTGGTGACATCCAGGAGACTTGGAGTATGTGACACGACTCTCTATCACTATAAAGAACAGTATCCTAACCGTAGACAGACTTATAATTCAAGCCCAACCCTAAAGCTGCAGCACTTTCCGCTCCTGCGACGCTATTCGAAATCATGTTTTCGAGCCGAGTAAGCCAGTCGATAAGTCAATTGATAAGTGCGGCTGGATATACTATTGTGGACAACAGGAAAGCTGTGCAACATGATTGTTTTCAAAAGGGGTGCTGTGTATACCAACGTCAATATGGTGGCATATTTGGGAATATCGCTAGCGAATGCTGGGAAGGGGGCGACGAGAATTTGACAGTAGGAGGAATATCTATGGAGAACCTCTTTGTTTTGACATCAAGATTATTTCTGTTAGTAATAGCGTCCGTGTCGTCGCTTGTTGTATTTGGTTGGCTTTAGAGTGGCTCGTCAATGTGGCAGTACGTCGCGTATGGAAGACTCGTTATCAAGTTATATATTTCCGGATTAAGAGAAGGCTATAGATTTGGGAGAATCAAACAATGTAAGCGGTCTACTGGGTCTAAGGAGTAGAGCAATACCTGGTCATAACTCAATATTTATCAGACAGCTGAGAAAACAATACCTGACTTCGAGATGCTTCATGGCAAACGTCAATTTTTCTTTCGCAACATCGGTGGGGAAGGGTAGTAGAAGTTCTAACATAGTTTAAAATAGCTCAATTTTAACAAATATGTTTTCCGTGGCGTTTTATTAAGACATTTCTGTCTATTCTCGGGCAGCTCAATAATAAATTTCTCATGCGATCTTCCCCCTCCTTTTGGCTTCTCTAGCGGAGTTCCACTTCCTCCACCTTGGGTTCAAGAAATAGATGGGAACTCCAAGCATGAAAACCCCAGCGAAAACTCCAGCCAAGATACCAAAAGCCCAAGTATAACCATGTTGATGAACCATTGGGGTTAGTGCATATGAGATACCAAAAGCAAAGATGTTTTTTGAACCAAGAACAACAACCAGCGCCGGTCCGGGATTCTGTGGCCACACCTCGGCCGCGAAAGATGTCGATGTGATTAGGGTACAAACAAAAGCGAATTCATAGATTCCCCAGCCTGTTTTCTTGGTTAGGCCTTGCAGATTTGTGATGATAATACGCGACCTACCAATAACGGGCCCTGCCCAGCTTCCTGTATGGGATTTATTATCCGCTGTGTAAGAGTAGACAAGTATACCGCAGATGCCAGTGGTAAATGGGAAGATAAGTGGAATGAGTCGGTATTCTGGTTTTGCAATCCCTCGATTGCGCTTCGCCATGAAAATTGTAATTTTATCGCCTCCCCATCCAGCGACAGCCATAGCCAAGTAAGAGGCTGGAATAGGAGCGAGATTAATCAAGCCTATATTTTTTGCCGGCCAGTTATAGTTACTTTGCAGTACTGAATCGTATGTCAAAGATATACCAACAGCACATCCAAGTGTAATAGAAGGCATTAGTATAGCATACCAGATTCCGGGCGAAATCAGCGACTTCACCATAGCAGCATATCCAGACAATACTATTCGTCCAGCATGTGGTGTCTTCCCTGGCCACGGATTCAACATTTGGATGTAAGTTTTGCGTGACATGGAACTGCCATCTGTAATATGAGTCGGATTTGGTCCGTTTGCTTCGAGATACTCTTTGCTTTCATCTTCATCCAGAATACGAGTAACACCGAAATGATCAGTAATGACTATTTGGCCATCGAGACTGGATATAGGTCTTTGGTAGCGTGTTTCAAATGAGAAGAAAATGCTGAGTATAAGTCCGACTCCAGCAGTGATGGCAAATACCCCGTAATACCATCGCCACGATATTTCAGCTTCGTAAGAACTGGCTGTGTTTAGAAGGCTCGAGAGAGCAGTTTGGGTACTCCAATACAAGCCAAAAACAAGAGCGCGTTGGTGCATGAAGGTAATTTCTGTAAGCATAAGTGGGAGGAGCTTTATAAATCGTCAGTTAAAATCACACCAAGAACATGATCCACATACAGATTCTGTTGCCCCTGCGCTTAAGCCTTGAAATATACGAGCTGCTAGATGGCCACTATAGCTATTCTGTGCTGCCGCTCCCACTGTGGAAAATGTGAGGATAGTCGCAGCAACCAAGAATGCCGGTCGGCGTCCGTATGCCAGGGCAAAAGGAAGCACGATATAGTTCCCTACAAGATTGTCAGTAAGAGGAGTGGAAGTATTAATATTTAGCATACCAAGACCGGTGAAGAGTGATGGAAGTGTAAGCAAAAGCACAATATGATCAGTAGAAACACCCTGGGGAAGGTAAAGTCCAAAGAAATTGCCCAGAATTGCTCCGAGACCTCCGATAAGTGCAAGTGACATCGTAGCTGAATAAAAGTCAATTCGTGTTAACTTCAGAAGTCCTAAAGTCAAATCAGAATGCTTACCGAACCAGCAACTGCTGATTATCAGCATGACCTTCATCCATTTGGGAAATTTTAAAGGGTCATTTGGGTCGTTTGATGGAATGGGAAGTTGACGAATAGATCCAGCAGCATTGATAAGCAGAGCGTTTCCATCAACGTGCTTTGAATCGCCTTGAGTGGTGTCTGACCGATGTTCGAGATCAAAATCATTGATGTTTGTAGCTTCTTTCTCGTCATCTGCTGAAGCTGAACCCACGTTCGTCGAACTGATGACCATCTTTAATTGCTCCAGTAAGAAAACCGTAAACTGTTTCAACCTGTAGACCAACAAAATGAATGCAGGGTTGGATCTTAGAATATCGTTCGAAATTCCATTGAATCTGAGATTTCTACTGCCAGGACATTGTCTCGATTTCATACAAGTCTGAAGAGTTTAAAGCCAGTGGACTCATGGGTGGGAATCAAATTTCTGTGCATATGGGTCGGATCTTCTCCCAATTTAGAGTAAGCCACACAATGCAAGCCGAATGGGAGCATATGCAGTGCCAGTGTTGCTCAGAAAGCCGATCCCCACTTTCTCTCGTGCAATCAAAATTGTCCTCGGTGATAAAATCCAACATAGAAAGCCAAGTTGCTGCAGAATGCTTTACGACACTGAGCAATTTTCTTCCTTCTTTGTGAAAAGTTGCATCTTGATGCCGGCCGTGACCAATAATAACGAATCGACTGATATCATACAAACAGGCCTCGATGCGAGATGTGGAGACGGGAGACGTCCACCCCCTGCCCCGCGAGCCGAACCAAGCCTGTCTTTTTCTCATCCGGGGTTGAAATGCCTTCGGGACTGCTCCGCAATTGGCTTTGAAGGAGACAGGGTCGGTACGGGTCGCATGTGCTCATCCTAGTCCATGCCGGTTGAAGAAACTCGATTAACCATTCTGCCGGGTCAGTATCAGTTCATGTCGTGATTACGCGGAGGCTTTGGTTCTGGATCACTTACACAATTATTGCAGTCTAAGCAATACAACGTTTCATCGGTGAGTAAGGATCTAGGTTAGTGGCTTCGGAATAAATCACTGACCGGGATCGACCTTTGTCGTTGAAAGGTTTCGGGCCGCAATGCCCTTTCCAACATATACATAGCCGTCTTGGCAAAAGAGACTTATGGAGAGTGGCTCACGGCCACTATACTTTCATCAGATAGTTTTAATCAACATACATACACATCATAACATACCAGAGCTCAGTTGATTCAATTTCTTCCTCCCGTATTTAATTTGGAGATTCAGGGTTGATCAAATGGCTCGTCTCAAGAGCGCGATGTTGTTGTATGCATTGTAGTTTGCAGATTTAGTTCTATGTGATCTTGCAAAAAGATAAGAATAAAGTAAGACTGCAAGCATAACTAGTTCCTGAAGGCACAAAATCAAATGTGGACCCGATGCCAGGGTTGCGGAAATTTCAAGCCAGCCTCGCCTACCTTTAGCTTGTGAAGTTGTGATGAATCTTACAGGCTCGGACCACGAGCTTATTCTCACTTCTCAGAAGGGTTGGTGGCTTGATTGTTGCGAGATGTTCATGACCATACCAACGTAGAGCATGGGATGAGCGTGCCTTCGGCTGGCTAAATGACAGCAGTATTCTTCTGGTTTGATCGACATTGAGCTAGAAAATTCTAGTATCTTTCTCAGGGGAGTGTTTGTTGGCTGCGTTGGCCAACTTTTATCATTTGACTTTCTGTTGGAATTGTAATGCTGTTCAAGACAAGTTTCCTGGGAACCAGGCTGCTGAAGATGTGTAAGTTGGGTGTGGAAATTTAGTCTCTGGGAGAGGTTGGTGAATATCACTCTCTGGCCTACCTAAAAGTTCCTCACCAAGAAAAAAAGGTGTCGTTGCTTCAAAGTTGATTTTCTTTAGACACTGGAAAAGGGAGAAAATGACTTCAGTATGTTCTTGCCTTTACATTTCATCATTTATCTGATAAATCCTAATGTTTACAAAGTACAATACAGATCCTCCAACAGCTGAATTTCTAGCCCAAAGCAGAGTTCTAGAATATCTCGCTGGCTGTATTGTTCCTCTGACCATTGCAACAATTTTTGTATGGGCACGAATCTACTCTCGCGCTGTAATACTGAGGATCTGGGGTGCTGATGATATGTTGATCGCAATCTCATGGGTACCTTAAGCAACCATATTAACATTCCGTGCTCTGACTAACTTCTTATAGGCTTGCTCTGTAGTGTTGACTGCTCTCGATTGCTTGCTTATTCGTTACGGAGCTGGTAAACATATTCAGACATTGACTGTTGAGGTCGTTGTACCACAAAATATTCTAGCATACACTGTGCGACTTTTCTACCAGCTTGTTCTAAGCACGACAAAACTCGGAATTTGTGCGTTTTATCTTCGAGTGTTCACGGATAGAAAGAGCACGTACATAATATGGGGTCTTATGGCATTCGTTATTCTCTTCACAATCCCGTTGCTTCTTGTCCAGATATTCCAATGCAAGCCGATCAGTGATGCATGGTCTCTCGACAGTCCCAATTGTCCTGTCGACGAGCTTACAGTTGTAAATATCACTGGAGTATTTAACATCCTTGGTGACGTGGTTCTATTGGTATTTGTGGTTCCTAAGATCCGTAAGTCCTCCGAAGAATCATAGATCATTCTGGTATTTACTCATACTCCTTCAGTCGCCCTGCAGATGGCTTCCCGGCAAAAGGTAGCGCTGTTAGCAATTCTTGCAACGTCTTTGCTAGTTATCGTTGCATCTATCATTCGAACTCGATTGGTCGCAAAATTGGCCAACAGTCCAGATCCTTCTTGTGAGTCAGGGGACAAAGCATTGTTTCGAAGCCACTGAAATTCTAACAGGGGACAATGTGATAATCGGAATTTGGAGCCTTGTTGAGGTAAACACCGGCATTTTTTGTGCTTCTATTGCTACCATCAAGCCTCTTATCCGTCAATTATTTCCTGGTCTTCTTTCCACACATGAAAAATCGTCGAAAACGTATGGGCAAGGCGGTGGGGGTTCCTATGGAATAGGCACGAAAAGTCGCACTCGCGACCGTGGATCGCAAGCATTCGAACTGCATAGTATTCAGGACAACGACAATTTATTTGAGTCTAAAGCAGAAGCAAAGACAAAATCATGGGCGAGTTGAGGAAACCAGCCCATAGGTGACGGAGAAAGCGAAAGGCATGTGTTGGGTGGGCAAAATGGCAAAATGGACATCACAAAGACTGTGGATATTACAGTAACAGACAGCAGAAATGCATTTTCAAATCCAGATGGGAATGGGGAAGGTTTGGAGAGATTTGAGCATTTCTAGAACATAATGGTTGTCATGTAGCGATAGTGTGTGACTGTTGGGTGCTGGAAGGGAAGGAAAGGGATGAACAGAAAATATGGAACATCCCGCCAAGACTTTTTGCGCAAGAAAATAGATTGGTATCAGCATGTTTGGTTGACTGCCATGCAGATGTAGATGTTCAGGGGTAGACATCCTAGCATATGCTTGTTTAGCTAGAAGCGGAAAGATGAAATGTTAAGCGAGTTGGATGCAAGAATGATTTCTCCAACATCACGGAGTACTACCTCGTTATCCAGCTGCAACAACTTGAAAGTTCATGACAAAACCTCCCCTTTTCTCCAGCATCTACGATTAAACGCCATATCTCCTCTACCGAAAATCCCTAATCTCAAGAACAACGGCGCATATCAGATCTACTTTCATTTGGAAGTTGACTGGGAGCTGCCAATTGCGGTATTTGAAGATTCAATCCGATTCAGATCTTGTCGGCTCAGAGAAATAAGATTGATGAGGAATTCAGAGTATGGGCAGGTTGTTATTGAAACAAAATCTTCGGGAACATGTCTACAATGAATACTCCCGGTGCAAAACGACAACGGCTTACGAACGCATGCACGCAGTGTCGCAAGAGGAAAGTCAGATGCGATGAAGGGCTTCCAACTTGTAAGAACTGCAGGGAGAGAAACGAACAATGCATTACGACAGACCCTAGAAATCAAGCGACCGTAGCTATAAGACGCCGAACAGAAAACAAAGTGTCTTCATTGGCCTCAGTTGGGAAAGTACCGATACTTTTTGAAGAAAGATACAATGAAGGCTTGGAACCATGCAATTCGGATTTTGGATCTCATGTCGATCAGAAACAAGTTGACTCTAAGCATGTCACATGTGGGAACCATCAGCACACGACAGCGCATGATTCGCTGTTTGCAAGCAGGGCAGCCACGGATCTGCCTTGGTCTAACAGCACATTTCCCACCTCGATTTCTGCGAATTTTAGTTCTGTCCGCCACGAAAATGAGACCATTTTAGACCAAGGACCATTTGACCAAGAAATGATCATGAATACTGGACCCCATAGTAAAAGGAAATTCATCGGTGGAGGGACCTTGCAAGCATTATCCAAGCATCTGGATTACTTCTTTGAAAAAAACGGATTTATGAAAATTGGAACAAAATTTGTACATGGGATGCAACATGCTGAGGAGTTCCCGCTGCCAAATCTCGGCTGTTCCATGAAGCTACCAGCTCTCCCACCACTCGCTCAGAGGAGAGTTTACCTAGAGTCGTTTTTGGATCGCATTCATCCCCTGTTTCCGATTCTGAATATGGAAGCTTTCGCTCGTGACATAGAGATACTTGCAAACCGAAAGCTCACAGCCCTAAAACGAGATGAAGTCCCGTCTTTAGCCTGTGCGTATGCGCTATTTGCCCTGACCACCGATGAAAGTGCCGGGTTTTATACGGAAGCGGGTTGGGAGTACTTGGAGGCCGCTTTCAATTTGATGACTTACCTTGTCTCTGTGCCGTATCTTACGTCAGTACAGGCACTGCTTCTTCTTACAATCGCGCTGCGAGCTCGCAATAAAGATGGCTGTGGTGGGTACTGTCTTTCCCAAGCAATTAGAATTGCACAGTCTTTGGGGTTGCATCGAAATGTGGTACAGATCATGACAAATGGAAAGGAATCAACATTGTCTTACAACGAAGACGTCAAGTTAGACTCACGAATTTGGTGCGTATGTTATTGCTTGGAGCAAGCTTATGGTCTAGAGATTGGACGCCCAACTTCAATCCGAGATATTGATTATGAAAAAATGGCTCCATTAATGGAGCCCCCAGACAATACAAGCTTCCTCGGAATATGGGTTGGTCTTGCTCGGATTCAAAATCGACTTTATTCTGTGTTATATGAGCGCTCACCAGGGACAGAAAGTGCGTCACATCTACTAAGCGATATCGGACGAATAGACAGAGAATTATGTGATTGGGCATCAAAAGTTGAGCCAGAAGAGATTCGGTGCGTAATTTTGAGAGCTTTATAGTTCGAAACTAATAATAAAGACCTTCCTTAGATCTCTTGTGCTCATTTAGAGAAATGCACTTGGCAACTTTTATCTCTACTAACTATTTCCATACGTCAGTGCGCTTTCCTAGCCTAAATATCCAGTACGCGACATCGTGCTTACAATACATTCTCCAGACTTATAACTGTACATCAAGCGGCCCTTCTTCTCGACCCTCGAACTTACAAAGCACAAGTTGAAATTCACTGCTTTGCTGATCCTTCACGCCCTCGTTTACAGAGTAGTGAAATTATCCTAATAAATTCGGCTCGCAAGATAGCCGATCTCCACATACGGCTCATTGACCAGAAAACCAGGTCCGGAATATTCACACTTACTTCATCCATGCTAGCCTTGATGATACTCGGTTTTCATATCATGAAGGGTTCTGAACTCAATAGAAACAGAGCAGATCTCGAAGTGAGTTTTAATTTTCTTCATATGGCACACCTCAATTTGAAGCTAATTTCCATTTCAGCTACTAACAATTCTTTGCCGAGATGCCGAAACAAGATATGCTGAGTCTGGGCAGGATCCTAGGTTTGTTGAAGGTAGAATGAAATATTTACCCGAAAAGAGGTCGGCAATGTGGGCTAATTCAGTTTGCCTTAGCTATCCCGATTCTTCAATCCCAAATTCAACAAGAGGTGCAGAGTCGGGCAGTAACTATTGAAATGGTCCCACCACCACGTAACAATACGCAAAATGGATATTTCGACACGAAGCAACACTCAGATTCTGCACAATTGCACGATAGTTGGAGCGATGGGGCTGCAGGATATATTGAAGACTGGTCTATGAATTTTGGAGACTTTGCATTAGCCGATCCTTGGAGATGGCTTCAACTTGATAATAATTCTGAGACGGATAACCGATCAGCTTATTAAAATCAGAGTATTGACAGCAGAGAATAAAGACTTCAAGTAAAATTATCATCTAACGACTTTCAAATTGACTGCTTCATACGAATGTGAATTACTGTATCGAATTTCTTTTAATGGGATATAATTCTTTGCAGCTGTAATTTCCAAAATCAATTCTTATTGAGTGTCATTAGATATGCTATGACGTAAGATTGAGGCTTGTCTGCAAGAAATACTATTTGAGAGGAGCTTCATGACAATCGCATTGGGTTTCAAAATATTTGAAATGGTTTAATGGCCTTTTATCGTTATTCCGCTGAAGTGCTTTCCTATCACTCATTGCTCTAATGAAATAAAGACTAGAAGTACACGAGCGAGCGAGGATAATTTGTAAAGCTGAACTGCAGCATTAGAACACAACTCGCATCAGAATGAAAGGATCATTTATCTTACCCAGGTAAAGAAGAGCTAATCATACGAAGCAGCAGGTCAGTTAGTCCAGATGAAACGGGAAATTACCGATCATGTTAATAGACATGTGGAGTCTGATAGGAAATGGATATGACAAAACGCCGGCTTGTGTTCAGGGCATGTGTTGCAATAAGCCACCCTCGTCCCAAGACTAAGCGAGCCGGCTCTTTCTCATGTGTAAACTGTCTTGTATCCTCCACCCAAGAAGTTATCAACAATAACCAATCGCTCACTGCCAATTCTATTCTACTATACTTGTGCTATGGCGAATAGTCGGTAGGATAAATCCTTTATATGAATTCCTATAAGCCTGTTCTCCTTCTCACCTCAGTAATTGTGTCGCTTATTTTATGGCTGCTAATTTTCACAAAGCCATTTTTATTGATTTCATCAGTATGCGATGAATCTTTGATTCTCACTACATC
This sequence comes from Pseudofabraea citricarpa, assembly GCA_029641185.1. Taxonomy (NCBI): domain Eukaryota; kingdom Fungi; phylum Ascomycota; class Leotiomycetes; order Helotiales; family Dermateaceae; genus Pseudofabraea; species Pseudofabraea citricarpa. The sequence goes on from JAPWGK010000008.1 coordinate 1,317,796, forward strand.
AACAATGTGAATTGTATGGTTCAAGAAATACATGACTGAAGAAAGTTTCATAGGCGGAGACGTTCAAATCTAATTGCCTTAACTGCAAGACAGCGCGATGGCTATACGGAATGGATCATGGGTAACATTGCTTCGGGCGCTGTAAGAAATTTGTTTCATCAAATTCAAAGTGAAAATGAAAGAGAATCTGTTTTTATGCTTGTGCGAAAATAGGCCGCTGGAGCAACATCTTCCAGTTTTGTCTACTCGTTGGACTTTGCCCTAACACGCTTAGCGAATGATGCTAAGAACGCAACACATGGAGAGGCCCACCAGTTCAATGACCTGATAGAAAGCGCTTACAAATGATAACATTGCAGGGTTTTATCGTGGATTTATTCCCTCCCTGATAGGTATCATTATATCGAGGGCTGTACTTCGGTATATACAATTCCACCAAGCCTGTGATGGTGGTGGAGAGATTAGAAAACAAGTTTTTGGCCTTGTTCATGATGGGCTAGATCGTTACTACCGGGTCTGGAATTTCCGATTATCTGGTTGATACAGCGAGAAGGAGAATGATGATGACTTCCGAGAGGTAACGGCGGTGAGATACAAATCGTCCTGGCATGTTGCAAAGCAAATTGTTTCCCAGGAGGGACCCAGAGCGCTGTTCAAGGGCTATGGTGCAAACATACTTCGTGGGACTGCTAGTGCAGGGGTATTGGCACTATACGACAAAATGCAGCTACTCGTATTCGGCAAGCAGTTTAAGGGGGGCTCTGGCTGAAACCGCTGAATTCGGGCCTTATTTCTGATCGCGGAGTGAACATTGTGACTCTACTTATCATATTCTTTATTCTCTATTGTATCATTCTGTTCCACTGCTTTGCGGAATTAATTCCTGTTATACTGAAAATTATATAAATGAGTAGCGATTTTTCACTGTGTTGAATTCAAGCGACAGAGAGGCATCAATTTATGGAAATTTTACCTAAAATGGATTTGTCTAGATTTTCCAAGCCTTTTAACACTAAAATAAGGCTCCATATTTTAACCTTCGCATTTTACCTCGCCAATATGAGTTGAGTCCAGGCCAATGAAGCTCACTAAAACAGAATCCGAAGAAACACCGTCTGAAAATGTCTGAAATTCAGATATGAATCAAGAGAAATCCTCACAGTTCTTGAGAAGACCAAGATAACTAAAAGTATCCCACATAAGCACAAGTTTGTCACGAGTAGGGTAAATATTTGGGACGATGAGTAATGTTAACCTCTAAAAAGGTGTGAGATTCTTCCTAGATATGCTTGCTATATACACTCCTTATACTCCCCGATCCAAAAGAAAGAAACAGTTATTGTTTGTCCAGCTCGCCAGCAATGTTCTACATCATACAGAGTACAAAAGTCATCCACGTAAATCAAAGGTGGGAAATGATATCCGGCAGCACGTCTTGCGTCCCGAAACTTGAGAAGAGAAAAGGAGTCCGAGGAAAGCAGAGACCCTGCAGAGATCCCCCGCTCCAGCAGAATAACCAGAGTCAGTTAAGACCTAGTTGTTGTAAACGGCTACGTAGTCGATGTTCAGAGAAGCGCCGGGGACGGTGGCATTGCCGAGTGCCTCAGAGCCGAGGAAGTTGTTGGGGAATGCACCGCCCATAGCGAGGTTGAGGAGGATGAAGTGGCCGTGATCGACGGTAGCAGTCCAGGTCTCAGCCGGGAGAGAAGTCGAGAGGATCTCATGGAACTGAGTGCCATCGACCATCCATCTGAGGGCCTCAGTCTCGGTGGTGCGATCAACCTCGAAGGTGTATTCATGGAAGTTACCCTGGCAAGGCGAGCCGGGACATTCGAGGTTGTTGGCGATACCGTCTGATTCCTGGCAGGGTCCACCGGGTGCGACACCGCAGTGGAGAACACCCCAGACCTTGTTGATGCCGTTGACGTTCTCCATGATATCAAACTCGCCAACACCGGGCCAGTTCTGGTAGTTTCCTCGGTAGTTACCACCGAGAGTCCAGAAGGCAGGCCAGTAGCCGAGAGCTGCATCGCCTGTGATGTCAGGCATGCTGATGCTGGCCTGGATGCGCATCTTCTTTCCCTTCTGGGCCATGAAATCGGTGCGGACCGTTTCGATGCGGCCTGAGGTCCATCCTCCTGATGCATCACGGAGAGCAGTGATGGTGAGTGCGCCAGTGCCGCTCACAGCCAGGTTGGCTGGGTCGTTGGTGTAAACTTGTTTCTCGCCAGTTCCCCAGTTGGCAGGGCCGCCTGGATAACCAGTGCCGACATCAACGATCCAGTTGGCTGAGTTAGGAAGCGAGCCTGAAGTGCCGTTGAAATCTTCTCCCCAGGTCATCTGGAAGCCTTGGACGGAGGGGATGGCGGCATTGACAGCGACGAGCTGAGCAGCGAGAGTAGCGAAGAGAGCGTAGTGAACCATGATGACTGTAGTATAACACCCGGTGCTTTGATTTGTGGAAGTGGTGTGATGAGAAGCGAAGTGAAAAGAAGGAATTCAAAAGCTGAAAGCGATAAAGAAGGAAGAGGAAGAATGTAGAAAGAAGGTAAGTGAGCAAGGAAGGTAAGGAAGGAATGGGTGGAAGTCTTCGATGAGGTGAAGATGGTTATTCCAGAGAGTGTAACGACCTCTCTTTATACAATTGTTCTTCTCCGGTATACAGGTGAAGGTCTTTGCCAAGTATCCATGGCCAAGTCAAAGGATGGCTTTGTCAGTTTGATAGATATTAGATCAGGTGTTCATCCTCTCACTGACCGTCGCCGACCTCGAATCCTTTGGCTTACAGTTCTCGGGATTAAACTTCGCCAGTGCTGACCTCGTCCATAATCTCCAAGAGGCACTTGTCTATGTTTTTCAGTAAGTCATCCTTGATCCGGACCGAATACATCAACAGAAGAACTCTTAACAACACTTACAAATCAATTTAGTAATGAAAATACCGAGTCATTTTCACAAAAGTCCTCAGAAGCATCAGTACTTTCTCTCCCCATACCCCTTAAGCGAGCTTCCTCATCTCCCTCCTCCCAGTAAACATGCAGCAAACCAAAAACGACCGTTTCAAACAAATTGCCCATCCCACATAGCACATAAGAAACACAGAAAGGAATATCAGCCAAACTCCAGGAAGCTCAACCCTCCAACTGGGCAGCTAAGAGCCAGGGGGGTCTGATAAACATGAACGGCGGGTTAGTGCCCATCATGGAAGATCAGATGCAAACAGGGGGATCTAGAATCGAAAGAATACCAGTATTAATCTAGATGAGGAAACAAGCTTAAATCCGCACCCCTGTCTATCCTTGTCTGGGTGGGAGCCAAAAGAAATCGAGAGGTCCCGTTCCAGGTGGTCATTTGTACGAAAGGAGTAATAGCGTTTGGGGAATATAGAGGAGTTCATCAGAACGAACGACTAAAAAAGACACTTGGGCCCGTTTCAGCAGACCGAACGGGGGAGGCAAGCAAAGAAAGGGAAATCAGCCTGTCGAGCCTCGCCTCCAGATGGCCCCCTCGCAAAAGTTTAAATAGATGAGAGTGGTAGTTGCTGCATCTCAGGTACATTACCGTGTGGCAGGAATCAAACAAATGAGAAATTCTCCGAGGTAAGGGGGCACGGGGCAGGGGTATATGCTATGCATACCATACCTACCGTTACCCCTCCCCTCCTACCTCCCCCTCCCTTCGCGAGCTCGCTTCCCCAGATCCCAAAATGCCCAAGTCCCGATACCGATACCCGTAGCCTAACCAAGCAATATACCAAGCTTTTATTAATCAAGATCCAACATGACATTTTTTCGGCCGATCGTTCTAGAAACCGCACTAAGACAATGTTTCCTCAGATCAGAGATGACTGAAATGACAAGATGGCGCGTCTCTCGGTTTGAATCCGTATTCGGGAAAATAACAGTGACAGCGGGCTAATTCCAAGGATGTTTAACGCTCACTCAGATGTACTGTTCTTACTACGAGATACGCTTGAAAACTACCAAAAACAAATCGCATAAGAGGTGTACGGATACAGTGAATTTAGAAAGAATCCTCCTCGCTTCGTTCCGTTTCCGCTCCCTCTCTCTCTATCTATTGCGCCTCTCTTGTGCTGTTTTACTTCATCCCAAATCCCCAATCCGTCGGCTGCGGCTCGCTAAGAGGGCGACAATGCTTCAAGAACCGAACCGCAGCCCAAAGCTTAATAAACGGTAGGCAGGATTCTGTATCGTACGACAGTGAACCAAAAGCCACGATACGAGAAGTGGTCTTGCTTGGGTACTAGATATATTGCTATTGTTTGATGACGTCAGTGTAGCTAACGTCGGGTGAAAAACAGGAAGTTTCATTCTTCGTAAGATACAAGTATTATTCAGCATCTTTACCCTACCGTTTACTAATAAGAGCCCCTCCTAGCAAGACTTAACGTAAACTACTAACTAAGCCCAAATACGGACATTAAAAAAATCATCTACAAGTGAAAAAATACCGGCAAAGTCTAACAATTCCTTTTCGAACTTTTCTACCTTAAAATTTCTCCTCGCCAAAGAAAAGAAACGATTTTTCAAAGGAGAAAATAAAAGCGAGGAAGAGAAAGGAAGAAAAACAATGATTTATACTCACTGCTTCCATAAGCAAGCAACTTAGATATCCATCCATAGCAAACCATCAACCACAATCCCCCAATACCTCATCTCCCCCTCCTACCCCAAAAATAAACACACACACATGAAGACAAGAGCACGGAAGCACCCCCTCCCTGCCTCTCCGCAAATCTCCATCCCAAAATCCCCCAAACCTACATTAAACCCTCACAAGAAAACAAAAAAACAAAAGACAAACAAACTCATCCATCCCATCTCAACCCAAAAATACCTCGCCTCGCTTCGTTTCGCTTGATAAAACAGCATCCTCCCCCTCCCCCCCGTCAGATCCTCCTCGTTTCTCAAAACACTCACACACACCGTCTATCGAGATCAGGACAGGGATGTTCTACTGCACAACTGCACAAGACGGTGGGTTATTCTTTTTGTACCTTCCTTCCTCTGTTCTTTTGACACTTCTTGGCAAACAACCAACCCGCTCCGAGTCCTCGAGTCCTCGATTCTTCGTTTTCGAATAGAGTGCGTGGTATAAAAGCCAAACAACAAGGTCCCGTGGTGCACTTCAGGCAACGCAGATACAAAGCAGAGCATAATAAGAACCAAGCACAAGCACAAACCACAAACCCAACTCTTTTTTACGAGTTACGAAGAAGAAGAAAAATGCTATTCGATACGAGAAAGAGTATGCACCCACGTCATTGGGTTTCTATTTCATAAATCATTCATAATAAGAAAAATTTCCGCGCTTCACTTCACTAATCCATCATTCCCTTCCAATCGCACTCATCTCTTCTCACAATTCCTCCTCTTAAATCATGTCTGCTGGCTACCACTTCTTTAGTCTAAAGGGAGCTCACAATGACCTGGCCACCCTCGAAAGTCTCGCCAGCCTCTAGCTTCTGATATCCCTTGACAGCACCCGCCTCGACACAGATCATGTTCTTGTAACCGCTCTTGGGTGCGAAATCTCCGATCTCCTCTGCGCCGTCCTGCCATGGGTTCCACACGACTACTTCGTTCAAGTTATCCCGCACAATACTGAATGACTTCTTGCCGCCTTCGGTTACAAGAACTGGGCTTGTTGGTCCAGCTGCCGGTGTATAGACGCGATCCGTCTTGGACGTGATGCTCAAGTGCGATGTATCCGAGCTTGTAGTCGCACCAGCGACTTTATCAATGTAAGGGGACGATTCAATACCACGTATCGAGATATCCGCAACGTCCTGTTGCCGGGTTAGTTTAATTTCCCTTCCAAACAACCGTATCAAAACTTACCTTAATTCTCAAATAGGTATGCATAAGAACCTGGAATTCGAAAGCCTTTCCGCCATCTCCTTCAGAATCCTCCTCATTGCGTACCACGATTGAAGTAGCTAATCCATCTCTGCTCAATGTAACGCTATAAATCAAACCAAACTCGTATGGCCATGCATCTCTCGACTCCTTGCTCAGGTTCGATGGCGAAAGTCCAAAATCAAGTTTTATACTGCTATCTCCAGGATCGGTAGATGACAAGGCGGAAGATTCGGAGGTTGACTTTCCAAGAAACTCCCATCGAGAAGTTCGTGCGAAACCATGCTGAGGAAGCTTTGCGGTTTCTTTGTGCGCGGCATCGGTTCCAAAGACCTATTCACATTATATCAGTATTGGATTGTTTGAGGGGAGCTGAGGTACAAACGGGGAACACCAAAGGAACACCCCCGCGGACTGCCTTGGTTCCATCTAACTTTGCGGCTTCGCTCAACCAAAGCTTCTCGGCCCCCTTTGCATCCTTCCAGCTTATGATAGTCGCGCCATACAGCAAGACTTCGATACTCTCGCCCGTTGGCAAGACAGCAGAGATGCGCGAATTGCCATGTGTAATGTTGACTTGTGGCTGGGGAGGAAGACCAGGAGAGGAGACGGTCAGAGTTGGGGGAGTTTTCTTGGTGGAAGGTTTGGATGCCATAATTGTAGTGTTTGGACGGGAAATCTATGGGTTGAAGAAGGATGAACTGGTTCTTGAAGGAATGGCGTGGAAGAGTCAGAAGAGAAGGGAATGTAAGGTGTTTGAGAAGCGGTGGAGATGTTTGAGATGGCTGTGAAGCTTGAGACAAGAGAGAACCGGGGTGTGCGAGTGGCTTTGAAGCTTGTATATCTTCAATTGCGTAGGCGGGAAGCTCTGGAGGATGATAGAAGGAAGGGAAGAAACAGCTGGTCCAGAGATCAGGGCAGGTGAGGAAAGGTGAGGAGAGTTGTCGAGAGGTGGTGTAGCGGGGTCAGAGTGACGGCTGTCATCGTGGGATGTTAGCGAAACAGCGAAACAGCGAAACAGCTTGTAATCATGAAACGACAGCCAGGGTGCACGGCAGCTAATCTATTTCCGGCTGCGGACTGCCAGCTGCTGCATCACATGACCAGCATCAAAAGTCGAGCCTTCAGAGCTTAAGAGCATTATTAGCTACCTAGCTATGAAGAACGGGCAATTGACCAATAATATCTACATGTTTGGCATTTTCAAATCTACTCTCACAGCCTTGCTAACCTCAACCAGCAAGCAAAAGGCGATCAATCAATCAGTCAATTAATCAATTAATCATTCCTCCGAAGTCCTACCTACCAGCGATGCCGCTCCCAAAAAACTCCATGGCGATGCAAATAATCAGATGCCCTCATCTTCGCCTCTTGCCCTAGCCAGTCCGATTTTCCCCTTAGCATTCCATAGCAAATAATCCAACCTCTCAAAGGTCTCTTTAGACAGCGCGGCATTGCCCAAGTCGTAGACGATGCTCTCGAGTCTAGCCACCAAGCCCCGTGCTACAGGCACTGAAACCTCACGAGTTTCTTCTGCACTGGCGGTCGCCTCCTCCATCTCAATGTCATTGTCGGCAGCCTCTGGTAGTGTACCGACACATTTGTCCCTCTCTTCTCTATCAGAGCCGCTCATGGCTTCTGGATTCTCCTCAACATCATCTTGACCCTCCTGTTCAATACCACTTTTCTCCCTTGCAGAGATATCACTTGATGATTCTCCTTCTGCAGATGGCATTCCTTCAAGTATTGGAGATGCAAGTTCCTCAACTTTGGATTCGATCTCATCTCCATCCAGGAACGTGCTTCCATAGTCGGTCTCGGCCGCAGTTGTTGGTGGTGGCTGTTCGGCTGACTCTTTTGGCTCCTCATCCTTGCGATCGAGATTTTCCGGCCTGGTACTTTGCACTGATGCAGTAAGATCCGCAATCTCTGAATTGGGAGTGGAACCCGGCGAGTCGTCCGTTTGTTGTTGAGACAAGACCTTTGAACTTCGGCCCCGACGTCTTTTGAAAACTGCTGGTTGTGGCTTTTCCCTGACTGGTGCTAAACATATGATTAGCATGTATTCAAAGAAGGTATGATGTCAAAGCTTACCATCAATCGAGGCCTCCCGGCTATCCGGAACCTCACTCTCCTGTTCAGTCTCGTCATACTTCCTCTTTGGCTGTACAGGAGTAGATACTCTAGATGACTTGGCTGAAGACGCCATACGAGGAGTGGTGCGAGTTGCTGGTACGGGTATTATAACGCGTACGTTTGGAGTTGGTCTTACTTCTGCGAATGCTTGATCCAGAAATCGAGCTTTTGTATCAGGAGTTTCAGGGATTGAAGATTGTTGAGAAAGAACAGAAGTACTTCGCCGTGTACGTCTTGATGCTTTGACAGGAATGCGACGTTTAGGCCCATCGGGTACTTTGTATCCTTCCGGGATTGTAACAACTATGCAATCAGAAGGAGAGGATGGCGGCAGTTGTTGAAGCTCTTGTTCCCTAGCGTGTTCTTTTGAGGCGGAAGGAGAAGCTCTCTTGGCTGCATTCTTTTCGGGTACTTGCTTAAGAGGTTTATCTGGACCTTCAAATTCATCCATGAATCTCATCATACTCGATTCATCTAGATCACTAAGAGATGAACTTCGATGCGGAATTTGTTCTCGTGCCTTTGCATTGCGAAGTGGGGACGAGACTGCATCTAAGAAAATATCCTCATCAGCAGTATGTTTGTCAGAAGACGCGGGACTAGACATTGCATCCAAGAAAACATCCCGGGCAATCTGCACGGTTGGCGACATGGGTGAGATATTAGGATCGGCAACAAAGGCTGTGTCATGGCTTGATTTGTTCTCATCTGAATTCGAGTCTTCTGCGTTTTCATATGTCGACAGCTTGGAAGGATGGACCACAGCGTATGGATCAAGTTGGGCAGAAGGGTCAACTGAGAGTGTTGTGTCGTTGCCCAATTCCAATGATGCTTCCCTGCCTGATGAAGGCATGTCTGGAGGAGAAGATGGAATTTCATCATCTGGAAATGGGTAGTCTGGTGTTTGCTCTTTTGTTGGTTCAGGTGATGAGGACGGCGGTTGAGAAAGGCCACGATCGGCACGCACTGATCGTGCAGGCGTGGGAGAGGATGTTATGTTATCGTCAAACACGGTGTTCGGGAATATTGTAGGTGTTGATGGCCTTTCCAATGCTTCGTCCCGTTTTGCACTATGGGGAAGCTGTATCGGCACTCCTTCAATTTTAGATGCGGACTTTGGAGTGGCTTTCCCTCTGAGGCTTGGGCTTGATCTCAAGTCAGGGAACATCATAGCAGCCTCAGCTTGCCGCTCTTTGACCTCCTTCTGCCTATCAGTGAGTATTTGTGATTCCATAGCTTGCTCAGCTATAGGTGATGATTCGATAGGAGCAAAATGGATTTGTGAGTCATCATGTCTTAGCTTGGGGGTGATGCTACGCTTCGAGGCTTTCCTGGTCGATAGTTCTGGTGTTTCATCCCGGATGCGTTTTCGAGATGCGCCCTGAGAACTTTCAACAAGAACTCGAGGTGTTGTTCGATTGTGTCGTATGGGGGACGGCTCCATTAACTGAGGTGTACGCTGTCGCATCATGAATGAGTCTAGGCTATTGGTACCAGAAAAGCTGAAGGATTCATTCTGGGTTTCTGGAAATGTAGGGACCTGAACTTGTGCTGCATCTTCCTCTTCTTCTGCAACAGATTCGACTGGAAAGTTTGGCAATTTGAGATCTGCAACACTTCGAAGCCTTTGAAGTGACTTGAGAAGGCTCTGGGAATAATCTAACTTTTCTCCCGAAGCCCCGAATGTGGAATTCCAAGTTTCGATGGCCATGTTGACAACTGAACGGTGCTTGCTTTCCAAGCCAGAACAGATTAGTATTTCCATATGGTCGAGTAGTTTAGAGTAGCCAATCTGCTGTGCGATTAAAGGGACTCTTCCGCAGACCGTGTGCCAAAATGACACGACCTGTGATAATTAGCAAGTAGAATGTCATATATAATGGAATGTGCTTACTGATTTGGATATGTCGGAGAAAGGGCGGCCATTCAGTTGCAACTCAGCATCAGAGATCCACGAAGCGGCACCCTTTTGAAGTCTTGAGATGGTCTTAGGAAAAAGTGTCGAAGGACATCGGTAAAGAAGGTCTGTAACGGCAGATAGCAGAGTTGCGTAAGAACGGGCGTCCTCGGTAAAAGCGAAATAAGCTGTTTCTAAACATAAACCAACATAGTCGTACAAATGCGAATATGGATCAAATGTACTTGTTTTAGGACCAACATTGACAATGCCCCACAACCGCTTCCGAGCGGCATCTAGAGCTTGGCGATCCCTTGGAAACGTGGTTTTGGACACAAGCATTTGGCAATAGCTTATGCCACATGTACCGTGTTGAATTGAAGCAAGCTTTGGCAGCAGAGCCTTTGCCAATGGTTCAATAACTGCGACCGCTCTTCCAGAGTCTCCAGATTCAGTTGTTACGCGAGTTACCAACGCCTCAAATAATGCCTTCCATCCTGGAAGTGCAACACTTGGTGAAATCTCAATGCCAAGTTCAAGAATATTGGTGATCTGTCGGTATTCCGAGCCGAGAGGTTTGCCTTGACTGCTGCCGGACGAACTGCTAGTATCATCCTGCGAGTCTGTAGCTAAGGTTGCAAAATCTGCTAGGGCACGCCAGAGCATTCCACACTGCTCAGTGACTTGAATTGGCAGCAACTGAATGAGATCACCAACTAAGTCTATTCTAGATTTACTGGAATTCCGAGCATCAAAGAACGGACTTAATATTTCGCCAACTACTTGACGAAAATTTAGAGGCACAAAGCCTTCAGTCACCATTATACTACTACCGTCATATTGTAACCCTGGAGAAGGGTTTGTGAATAATACGAATAAATGGTGTAACGGGCACTTTACAATGCCCCTCACTTTATCTGGTCGGTGAGACGGCGTAGCAATGACGATAAATGTGTCCTGCTGGCCAATCGACAAGAGCTTCTCTGTAAAGGGCAATGGCCCAAGCTCGGCCGTGGTAGTACGAATAATGCGAGAAAAGCCAGCAAGAAACTCTGGTGTTCCCCCTATCGAAAGCGTTTCCAGGCTAGTTGGACCTTTGTGCCAAAATTTGTAAAGCATGTTGAAAAGGCTTGCTATACAGCCCATGGTGTCCAATGAGACCTTTATCTCCTTGGCAGCTGGAGCCGCAATCGATTTTAAGTAGGTATTCCAAAGAGTGGTGATCGAACTCTTTTCTTCAGAAAGCTGCCAAAATGTCCTCTCCATCAATGGCTCTAGAACAGCAAATACACGCACTGCGTTTCTTCGTAACCATTTTGAATCCAGGGCTGGAAGCTCACTTGATTTGATTGGCTCTGACATTAAAACTCGCTTTTCATCCCAAGGTCTTGCAGTAGAGAGGTTAAACAGGCCACTTAGAACAGCACATATTAAGTCTAGCTCTGCAGCATCGCGAGTGCCACTACCGATTGCTGGAGTGAGTTCTTTCACAAAGGGAACCACATACTCGTCCCAGTATAAATCGAGTTGTGCCGCAGTAGAGTGCGGTTTCAAGGCATAATACAGCAGCGCACAGAGACTGTTAGCTGCTGCTTGTCTTGACTTTCTTTGGCTTCCAGGTTTGGAGGAATTTCTTCTCTTAAACTGCCCAAGAATTGGGATCGATAAGGTTGTGATAATTTGTCGGGACGACTTTTCGTCTGGTTGCGTTGCATATATAAACCGACTCCAAGCAAGATTCGCCTCGACTCTGAGATTTTGATCACTGGAGTTGAAACATGGTTGAAGAGTCTGAAACCACAATTTGAGAAAACTCCAGTGTTCCAGCTGACGTGGTTTGGCGCGCAGGAATAAGATCACAACGGTCCATATCTGAGGAACACAAACAGCATCTTGTTTCTTCTCGACCATCATCTTCATCCGGCGAGAGAGTAAATCTGCGAATTTTGGGCCATCGTCCAATCCCCTAGAAAGCAACTCGGCGACTTGACGGGACACTCTCGGTTCCGTTCCAAATATGGTTGCAGCTTCTTGTCCGAATTGTATAGCGGGAGTTCGGACTTCTTTGGTGCTAGAGGACATAAGTTCGAAAAGATCCTCCACCCACTCCGTGTTGGTAATCATAAGTGGCGGGGAGACCCTGAGGAGATTCCGGTAAACGCCAATACGCCCAGTAGAAATGCTTTTGCCCTTGACATGATTCTCAACATTGTGGACGGCTCGAATCAATTTCCCAACCCTTTCCTGGTTCAAAACCTTCTGTGAGAAACTCTGCTTGGACATGATAAACATAAGATGTTTGACCACATCCTTCGACATCTGAGGGCCCTCCAACGTCCTCAAGGTGTGTTCGACCACAAAGATTGCAAAATCGGTAGAAAACATTTCGGCGATAGCTGTCTTGTATAGAAGGCTGCCCAGAAGAACTAGTGCTTGAACTGTAAGTGCCGTATCTGGACCCCCAGCAGCATTCTTAGCAGACATATCACGCTGGATGAACTGTTCCAATAGACCCATCTTAACCTTCAAAGCTCTAATATCTGGGACATTGTCGGATGCCTTCAGAACATTCGACAAGGTCATGTAGGCATCCATCTTGGAGCTGCGATCTTTTCCTGCCAGCTGATGCGCTATGGATTCGAGCATGGTGGCAAGGTTCGGAAATGTGTGTGGCGGAGAGAGCTTCGTGTTAGACCCCAAGTTGAGGTCAAGGTCGATAGGTCCATTATACGGCTTGAGGATCGATTTCGAAGGCTTCCTACTCGCAGAAGGCTGAAGAGGCTGTAGAGGAGATGGCGGTATGCTGGTGCCGTCCGCTGAGAGTTTCGGAGGCTCCTTGGACTCGACACAGGGGGAGAAGTCGACCTTCTTGCGCGATGAGCCAGTGAGAGGGTTCGGGGCTCCTGCAGAAGAGTCGGGCGTAGAAGTGGGAACAAGGCGCGGAGATTCCTTGGTGAATATCCCATTCAAGAAATGACTTTTGACATCAGCGCTGGTGTTGGACTCTCGAGGAGGTGTTGGCGGCCTTGCTGGGAGCGTCGTTAGTTTAGCAACAGATGCCGGCTGCACCATGGTTGCGAGTGATTATCGGGACATGTAATCCTCGTAGTTTATCATGTTCGAGGGGACATCGACATGACATGCGCAACTCTGGATGATAAGATAGGACGTGGGATCTGGAGGTTGGGCCTGGTTGATTGTCGCGCTTCGATAGCCCCAACTTTTCGTTCAGGGTTCATCAACGACGCGCTTCCCAGCTTTCACTCTACGCGACCTGCGAGTCTCCAATCCAGGCGCGTGAGACGGCACGTGACAGCAGTGCATGTGAAGACTGGCTCTTGGTCGCGTGGTGCAATGCAGAAGTTATTGTGATGGAGAGCCCTTGAAAAAACAATTTTATTGTCCTCGGTCCCAAAAGGTGATTTATCACAGCTATCGGATGCTGCAATAATCCATCGTCACGGCTCTCTACAGCCCTTTTGCTCATTGACTTCTAGCACTTTTATATTGGGAAACGTGCTGATAACTTAATAGCACTAGATTACTTGAAGCTAGTTAAAGTGCTGATTTAGCGACCAGACAGAAGAAAGAAAGCAAAGTTATCTGTATAGAAAGCCACAGTCTTCCAAGACTCTCTGCTGTCATGCTCATGCTCATGATGTTGTCCTCGTTTAGCAGCAGTAGCGAGATATCAAGGTTGGGCCCGCCGGCAAGTGATTGGCGACGGGCGACAAGATATCACAATCTGCATCTTCCCCACACCCACATCGTCTGACATCTGCAAGTACCAGCACCAGCACCTGATGCCCCGGCACCTGCATTGATCTGCTCTCTTGTTTTGTACAGCAGCTCACAGCTCTCCTCGTGTGCCCTCAGCTCAGCTGAACCCCGCTTGTTATCGCCCTTCGCGCGAGACAACAGGAAAGCATCGCGGGGTCAACAGAGGGAGCTTCATCTGGCCACTGTCTACAAGCACCGTCACTGCTTCACCAGCTCTTTGGTCAATAGTTCATGCGCCACCTCGCAAGCTCCAGCGACACCCTGGCCAGTAGCAACCAAGAGCTATTCAAAGTGAGCCTCCCTCATAAGCCCTCTCTTGACGAATGGATCTGACCTTACTTCAGCTCTTACCCCTCTGGCATTTACAACTTCTCTCTCACTCCTCCCACATATAACCCACTCTCGAAAACACAGACCAAACTCAACAATATGCCGGCGTCAGCCCCCCGTTCCTCGACCTCCTCTGCCGACTTATCTGCAACTGGTCCAGGTAGGTGTCTGTTACACAATGGCATTGTACAGTCACTGACAACAATTGCAGCCAAGCTAGAAGAAGTTACAAGACTGTTAGATATCCTCGAAAAGGACCTGGAGACCATCAGTCTTCTCCCACATCGTACGCTTCGTCACTTATCCTAAAAATGGGGCCAACTAACTTTCAAAGAACGCGATGCTCATCTCGACTCTCTCAAGATCCTTGGTCGCGACCCCTCTTACGCCGAACCACTATTCACAAAACAGGTAAGTATCCTGAGTCTGGAACTATACCAGTGCTAACAAAGCACAGGCCATGGAGACATTAACACGACATGCCTTTAACAGCCCTTCCAATACCACATCTCGAAACGCCCTCAGATGCATATGTAATATCATGGTACACCGTCCGAATACGAGGCAGATGTTCGTAGACTTGGCATATGAGGCAAAAGCATGCAATAGGTTAAAGAATGATAATCGAGATGACGAATTTCTGGTCTCTAGGGTTATCTTCTTAACAACTTATGGTACGGATATTGACATCGAGAAGCTCATCGATCAGTACCATATTGCAGAGACTATCTCCCAAAACATTTCAAGACATACTAAACAATACGTCACCAAGTCGAAGAAGATCAAAGAAATAGATCCTATGGAGGATATGGCATTGGATGAGTCTCTGAAGCTTCTATTCAACCTGACACACCACTGTCCTCAACGCAGCAAGCAGTTCTCTCCTGCCCTACAACCGATCTTGACCATCATCGCAAAACGACCAATACCCGCTAACAAGCCACTTGATCCCCCAGTGCGGTCTTTGTTGCACGCGATTCTAAACTTGGAAGTAGATGATTCTCATAATATATCTATACTATTTCCAAAATCCGACCAGAATATCAATATTTCTCGGTTGCTGGATATCCTAGAAATGTCCGTCAAAGCTTACACTGGCGAAGATCTAGAACGAGAGGTACCGCCACTTCTTGCGTTATTACGTCGATTATACGAGATCAGCCCCAAAGATGTGCAGAAATATATGCAGTCTCGAATACTTCCATCTGAAGAAGACCGTAAACAGGTGCTGGGGCGAGCTGATACACTCTCTGGTCGTCTTCTCAAATTATCCACGAATCCCCTCGCTCCATCGGTACGCGAGTCAACTTCTTCACTGCTATTCGAATTATCCAATCAAGACGCCCAAACCTTTGTACAAAATGTAGGATATGGATTTGCTGCTGGGTTCCTAATGAATCGTAATATTGCGGTTCCAGAAAACGCCATGGAAGCATACAGTACAAGCGGCGAGGGAGCAAGCAAAGACATTCAAATACCAATCAACCCAATCACAGGACAACGATTGGACTCGGAAGCAAAAATTGACCTGCCAGAAATGACACAAGAAGAAAAGGAACGGGAGGCCGAGAGGCTGTTCGTACTTTTCGAGAGGTATGTTCGCGGTCACGTATTTGTGAAAATTCACTAACACCTTTTCCAGATTGAAGCAGACTGGCGTAATGAATGTGAAAAATCCAGTCGAAGAAGCATATCAGCAAGGCAGGTTCCTTGAGCTCGATGATGATGCCGATTCGGATTGAACAGAACAACGTTTTCGGAGTGACGGTTTCGAGTGGCTGAACAAAAACTTGCATATTCAGACAACTTTTTGATGCATGGCGTGGGAAACTTTGCATGGGAAATACACCTGAGGAGTTATGGGATAAATTGAACGATCCGAATTTTGCGTCTTTCTTGCATAATGCCCTTATAATTTCCAATGCTATTATTTTGCATTATCGAATGAACGAGGACTTCGTCGGCAAAGATGGTACGTGGTTCTTTGCTCGCTTATTTGTGACAATACTTTTTATTGCACTTAGGATTATTCTACAATTGAATACCACTTAATCTCTTTTCCTGGTAACACATTGACAGGCGGTTTATTTCCCATCTTGCCTCTCAAAGAAACCTGACCCGGTCCATTAGCAAAGAGCGTCCTTGTACTTGTGGCCTCGTCAAACAAGACGCTCTCATGATTCAGAACAGGATGGCACATTGGCGTCACCCCATTATTCACCAATGCCAAACCTAATCGATCACCCTCCTGAACCGTCGCATTCATAACCGGTACGCGAATAACGCGCATAGATTCTGATAGGTCCGCAGGTACGATATTAACGGCCGCCAACGTCTCCCACACATATCTCGGTGTAAAGAAATCCGTATTAGTTCCGTAGCGGTAAACGGCGATGGACAAATTACCTGTCGGTCCAGCAGCAGCCATATTAATTCCTACTTCTGTCAAGGAACCCGATTTGGAAGACGCCCATGTTTGGTAGAGTTGGTACTGAGGCAGATCACAGACGACGCTATAATTCCCAGTTTCTCCTGATCCATCGGTTGCGCTGACTGCTCTCCCTTCTGCCACCCCCAGAACCTCCTGTCCTTCTGCAAAAGTGATTGTCGTTTCCTTGCCTGCTGTGCAATCTATATCTTGCACGGATCCATCAGTATTGAACTCCAATTTCTGGAATTCGTGACCGTGTAGTCCGGTCCTGATGCCAATCACTTCTGGCGGCGCATCGCTAAACGTATCAGCCTGGTGGACATACGTTGTTGGACCACCTTCAGTCGGCGAGGGTAAAGCCAAGACGCCTGTCGTCTGGCCATTGCATGTATCGGCGCTAATAATCTGACGCTGCCAGGGGCCCTGGATACTTTTCGACCGGTACATGATAAGCAAGGTGCCGGTACAGAAGCCGCAAGTATTCGAAGCACTGACATAAAACCAATCCCCCCGCTGAAAGATATCTGGCGACTCGGCTTCCTCATCCACGAGATCGCCGACGGGCAGGATCTGATACGCCTCGCCAGTGGTATTTTTCAGATCGGACGTCAATTCCTGCACGTAGAAGTTCTGGACAAAAGGCGGCCAGATACTGGCGCCCGTCGTAGCGAAGTCAATTAGTGAGTAGACAAGATATCCCGTGCCATTGACGACTTCGACACTGAAGTCTCCCGCCATGGTGCCAGCTGGCTGCACTCCTACGAGTGCTCTCTCTTCAAGTAGCGTATACCCGCTCGTCGGCGACGATGAAGTGAAGATGGCATATCCCGGTGCGAGGGCATTGACCCAAAGGACATATTCCTGAGCACTCTCGTCAAAGACGATATGTGGTCGCCCACAATTACCCGTCAGTGTGCCACTGCAGAGATCTTCGATCTCGGCCGTGCTTGGGTCGAAGAGCCAACCGTTGGGTGCCCAATGGCTCAGATCCGACGACGAGTACGAGAGGATGCCGCAGAAATCCAGCCCGCAAGCGAACGAGAGTCCATACCAGATATATGTCCCGTTGAAGAAGTCAATCTTCCCGCTTGTGCTGTCGATGGCTGCCCCGTCCGTGTCGAAGATGTAGTGCTTCCCGTTCGTCAGCGTCGTGGTGAGCTCTGAGCCTGCCGTGGCGGATATGTTGGGGACGAGCAGAGTTAGACTCAGAAATGCCGTGAGCAGGCCGGCAGGGGAGAACAACATGTTTGCTGATCGAGAGACGAAGTAGGCGAGAGGAGAGATGGGATGGACATGAAACAGATCAAGCTTGCAGGAAGGAACGAAAGAGAAGTCTCCTGGTCTCGTTCGCATGGGGATTCTCGACTTCTTTATGTACTCGCAGAGCTACTACTACTCTCTGTACCTGACAGAAGGTACTGCAGTAATGCCTCTTTCTCTCATGCATGCTCGTGCTCATGCTCATGCTCATGCTCGTGCGCCACCCCGTCTTGGCCCTGCCCATCACTCCTCGAATCACCACATTCCAACCCCAACATCTCATCTCCAAGACCCATTCTCAAGAGAAATGGCTCCAATTCCCCCCTCGCATCTCATTACCCCGAGCCATTTTTCTTCCCATCCTACTCCACTGTGCAGTGCTCACGAGAGTAGAAGCATCAAGAGAAGTGTGCTAATGCCCTCTGCCTTCACAAGAACGTCCCCCGTCCATCGGGGAATTCTGGGGTCCAAGGTGGACGAAACGTGGACGGGACGACGGGGCCTCCGCCAGCATGTGGACGTACAGGGAACATGGCAAACATTACTCTCCTTCCCCACATTCTGGGGTAGCTGGCTGTAAGCTTATTCGTGTCGTGCGTGGGGTTATGTCGGGTGAACTTGATCATCGTCCTTGGAGGTGGGTAGGCGAGGTGGAGTGAAGTGGAAGGAGTGACTGATGCCGAGGCTGGCTTGTGTGGTGGTTT
The DNA here is from genome assembly GCA_029641185.1 of Pseudofabraea citricarpa. NCBI lineage: Eukaryota > Fungi > Ascomycota > Leotiomycetes > Helotiales > Dermateaceae > Pseudofabraea > Pseudofabraea citricarpa. Next base: position 1,336,213 of record JAPWGK010000008.1, read on the forward strand.
TGTTTGTTTGTGTTGCGGAGAGGGGAGTTCGTGTGCTGGTCTGTTTGTTTCTTGTTGCTGGATTGAGTTTCTCTGGGGTATCTGTATGTGTGTGTGTTTGTGCGGGTGTAGTGGACGAGTGAGACGCAGGTGCGGAGATGTATCTCCATGGAGGATTAGTATATGTCTATATGTGGGTATAGTTGTTGTTCATCTCCAATCCACTTATCCTCTTCTCCAACCTGCTACGTATTTGCGTTTCTCTACTTCCAGATTCTCCATCACTTTGCATGCATTCTGCAGAATCTCTTCGTTTTGAAAGGTACTGGTTGCATTAGACCTTTCTACCTAGAGTTATATCTGCATAGAGCTATAGAGCTAGTGGACGGCGAGAACTGGCAAGCGAGCGACCTATCGCTATCGAAGACTTTGAATCACTTTAATATAAGCTTAGACTTCCTTTTCTCATCGTGCGAGTTGTCCCTCGGCCAAACCCGAGTCATTTTCTTGCATGTCCACTGTATAATATTGCACATCAATATTTCCTTATATCTCTTTGTGCACTCACATCATTCATCGCTCTTTCTCTCTTACACACACTCTCTCTCTCTCTCTCACACTCTCACTCTCCTCCATTATTATAACATTAACCCGTTATTTATTCTTACACGGATTCATCTATGTTGTAAACACCCTTATTTGCTCTGGATCTATCTCATCATTAGATTCATTTCATCAGGTCCGGCAGACCCAAACATCGATTTCAGTATCCGGGTCGCATCTTTCGTAACGGGGGATGTTCATGTATCCTTCCAATTGCGTTGATGATTGGTGTTTGGAAGCATGTTCACACGTGGCTGGAGTATATCGTTGTGACAATAGAGACGAGACATGAATTGGGAAATGCGGTTAGAGTTTAGAGGATTAAATATAGAAGTGCCAAGTTTTGTTTTGTAATTTAAGTGTTGATGTAAACGATTTTCTCTTGGTGAAATGTTCGAGGAGCAGCTATCGTATCTACTTCCAGTGCTCTGAAGCAAAACTGTAATTGAGAGATGAGATAAATGTTTATCTTATTTTTCGATCGGTAGCCGACAGAGAAATGAACGAGAAAGAAAGTTCTGTTCCTAAAAACTTGGCAACCATAAAGTATATACTATTTGTTTTGTTTAATAGTACAAGTCAACATACTATAAAAAATATCTACTAGGACCCCAAGCTTGAAAATAGGGCTTTATAATCCATACCTCCTTTCTTGGTCTTCTCCATACAACTGCATTGAAAATGCCTTAGATCTGCACAAAATCTCGTCTTTAGTATGTTCAAATTTTTGACATCAAAGACATAAGGTAAAATAGTGCCAATTGCTTGGAGGATCGGTGATATTCTCAAAGGCCAAACCTGGCATTTAGATGTTGAGGAATAATTTATATCATAATATCTGAACAGCATTGTAAGCTAGTCATTACAAACACTCGGCACGCCAAATCAATTGATTCCAAAGGGAAATTATAGGGGCCGGACAGAATCTTATGATAGAGGGAGGCCCGTGATCACGAATTAAGATAGAAGAAAATGTTTCTTCGTTTCCATCGAAGCCCACATCTGGGACATCTCATCAACATCATTGAAATACCACGTGCTCGCGTCCTGGAATATTTTGAAATGCTAACTGCGTGTAAATAAAAAACCTGATGACATCTTGGTAATTATTAAAGAAGCTTAAAGTACTTCTTCGCGCATGAATTTCAAGTTAACTTGGATGTAAATCCGCTTGATGCGCTAAAAGAGATAGACAAATTATGAAAGCATCAATCTTTCGAAGTAAAATTTCATTATTTAGGACTGCGGTAACTCCCTCCAATCCTACCAAAATGATTCTTATATCCTAGCATGGTAGCGCACCTCAGAAGTCTCATATGGTAAGAACTGCCATACATCGAAACCGAAAAGTATCACAAAAGCTGACGAGAATTATACGGTACGTATTTTGATCAAGCAGGCGTGTTGATCACTTCGGTCCGTTTCCACACAACTACCAAAATATTACCGATAACAAGAGACTTGCCACACTTATAGCACAAATTCGGCCCTCGTCTAAACCAAGACTCGATGATATTTACTAGGAATATGTGAGGAGTCCGTCTAGATTACCTATCAACAATAATAGCTATTCGAGCGACCGAACAGGATGCTCTCGAACCTTCGATTACTACCATGAATTAATTTGGCGAGGTATGTCAGCATTTCTAACGATACGAAATTCGATGAGAATATCTAATTGCTCGGAATGCGGAGTTTCTAAGGTAGACCCGTAAATCTTGGGGTTTTCGTTTAAAGCATGGGGGATTATACGACCTACGTAGTACAGTAGCCGAAGATCCCGAACTTGCAACAGAGAATCGTGGTTTCCTCTCCGAGATTATAAAATCAGATATGAAAAATCGACCAAAAGCAGCTGACTTGCTACAAAATGAGTGGTTCCGTTCCAACCGAAATACTATACGATATCGGGACTAATTCTCGGTGGGTTTCAATCCAGGCAACTGGGACTCGATCGACATTCAGGACGAACACTAGTTCATCCCTTCAGCCGGCTTATAAAGCTGGTTGGAGGGGTTAAGCTTTTGTTCCATAGTGCTATGCTAGTCTCTATAGAGAGTATGACTACAAATGAACTTCGCCTGAATTCATGGATTACGCTGACATCAATCAAGTGGGTTTTCTACCAAGGCTTTGGGGGTTTAATAATGTATTACAGTAGCGAAATGTTCTTGGACAAAAAAGTTCCTTCACATACTTGGATAGATAAATTGTCTGCCTAAGTACGAAGAGCTCATTTCCTGAGGGGTTACCGTAGTGGCATAAGACGTGCATAATGGGCCCAAGCGGGGAGGGGAGAAAGAGATTAACTTTGAAGGCCTAACGTCTCGGGTGAATTTCCCCGCCTCTTTTGAAGACATCTTGATTTCCAGAGATTATTCCTCTGCTTCTACTAGCCAAGGTACTGTACATGATCAATCTAGACCCGGGATATATTGGCGAATAGCAAAGCGAGATGAATCCGAACTAAATGCGGGGCATCGTCATTATTGCACTCCCATGTATATACGTACATACTGCACCTCGGATCCTGTACCGTGAATCTTTCGTTATCCCCGAGATGGATCAGCGTCGACCTTGCCTCGATTGATCATCATCATCAATGTAGGTTTATATGCAAGAAAGAAAAGAAAGTAGAAGAATGCCGTATTTTATTGACGGACCGGAGCCTGCAGTAGTAGTAGTACATGCAATCAGCGCGCATGAGTCTTCATTGCTCGTCTGGAACCAGAGCCTTCACTTTTTCGGGAACATGGAGAACTGCAGATCTGCCTTCGAAAGGACCGAAGACATTTCTTCGTCAGTCTGAAAGGCGCCGCTAACATGCATGGGCAATACTCCGTGCACCGGACGCACTGTCAGATAGATGACGAATTCCCAGTCTTATTGGCATATGCGGTGACACTTCTTGGGCTTATTGTGAAGTGCCTTGCCAACTATTTAAACACTTCTCTGCTCTTAAAACCGAAAGGCTGTGCATCCTTCACCGTCTCGAGTGGTACTCCCATCAATCTTTTCAGCAGACACGAACATCATGAAGTCAATTAATACTTGCCGCGCAACTCTAACAGTCCTCTTGGGGCTTGGTTCATTGGCCAGCTGTAGCACTGACACAGTTGTTGATCTTGGCTATGCCAAATACCAGGGAATCTATAATTCAACCTCAGAGTTCGTTCTTCTTGATGTCATACATTATGTCCGTGCCAAGATTTGCTGAATTTCTTGTATAGTCTCAACGCATGGTATGGAATTCGTTACGCCCAGTCACCTACTGGATCGCTTAGATGGCGAGCACCGGTACCCATCGAAGAGAATAACAATTACTCGAGTACCGAAACTATCGACGCAACTGAAGTCGCACTAGCTTGTGTCCAAGGTAATCCGGCTTGGTTTCCGGCAGATGGCGTTCTTCCTGGAAGTGAAGATTGTTTATTGCTGGATGTGTTAGCACCAGCAAATCCGATATCTTCAAGCCTTCCTGTGATAGTTCAGATTCATGGCGGAGGTAAGGCTGCTCTCGTCACTTGCAACCCCGTTTGTATCATGCTCTGACAATTACAGGCTACACAATCGGCTCTTCCGAGTCGGTTCAACCTGGCAATTCGCTTGTTTATCAATCTGAGGGCTCTTTAATCTATGTGTCTATCCAGTATCGCCTGGGAGCTTATGGCTTCCTCGGTGGACCAGACGTCTTGGAAAATGGAGTCGGAAATGCCGGGCTACTTGATCAAAGAGCTGCATTAGATTGGGTACAGCGCCACATCTCCAAATTCGGTGGAGATCCATCCCAGGTTACCATTATGGGCGGCAGCGCAGGTGGAGGATCTGTGACGCAGCAGTTGATCTTTTATGGTGGTGTTAGCAATCCACCATTTAGAGCGGCCATTGCAGGTATATTTGACCTAAAATAATCAATTATTATGGGAAAGCTAACGAGCTCTTAGATTTCCCTTGGTGGCAACCACTTCACGATGATTCTGTTCTACAAACCCAGTACAACATCCTCCTGAACCTTACTAATTGTGATGATATCGAATGCCTGCGAGCTGTACCAGCTGCAGAACTTGCAGATGCCGCAGCAGCTACTTTTGTTGTCGCTTACGATGCTGGGGAATATGGTTACGGAGATTTCTATTTCGGGCCGTATGTCGATGGCTCGACCGTTCTCGACCTCCCATCCCAGGAGTTTAAAAAAGGGAACTTTGCCAAAGTTCCTCTGTTGACCGACAGAGAAGGGTACGAGGGAGTGATATTTTCGGACACGGCCGAAACCACGATGGCTCAAGTCGCTGAGGGCTTGGAGATCCTTTTCCCCAATGCCAACGAAGATTTCTTCACGCGCTTGTTCCAACTATACCCAAGTTCCAACTTCAATTCTTCTTTCTTCCAGAGACAGCAGATATTTGGCGACTTCATCATAAACTGCCCGTCATATTATATGGCATCAGCTGTTTCCGATTATGGAATCCCAGCATATAAGATGATTTTCGATGCAGGTAGACAAGTTCATGGGAGTCTTGGTGATTTTGTCACCACCATCAATCTAAACGGTAATTGGACTCCTAAAGCATCCTTTGATGCTATTTATCATTTCCATTGATTACAAGTGCTGATTTAAGGTTTTATAGGTACTGGAAATAATGTCACTCTGGGAAGCATTATGCGGAATTACTACATCTCGTTTGCGGTGACTTTGGATCCAAATGAGAATTCATATACAGATATACCACACCCATACTGGCCAGCATATCAAGAGGAGCCAGGAAACTTTACCGTGCTTGACGTAACCTATACCACAATCGGTGCAGCATCAGATGACGATGCTTCTCCGCAATGCGATTTCTTCCACAGTCAAAGCTATGCTATAAGGAATTGATGTGGTAGATCCAACCAGCAGAGGAGGCTAAATTTAGGGTATTAATGTAATAGATAAATCTCAATGGTCTCAAAACAGAAGAACCAGTTGTATTTAATTGCGCGGATGCCCGTGTTACCATTGTTTTTGATCCCAGGTCATAATAAAAAAATAATAGGGGAGTTCCTTGTGCCGGAGTTCAATAAGACAGTGAGTATCTGTAAGACTTGAAGATCAATCCGAGTCAGAGTGTCATAACCAGAAGAGGCTCATGTTACTTACTTATTCGACATTTTCTTTCGGCAAGGAACCACCAATTCATGTCACAATGTCTTAAGAAATGATAAGCGATAGACCTCAACAGCCAAGTGGCTATACCAAGCAGTCTTGGCTATGCAATTTTACATGTCTGTCAGTGTTGGATACATGAAGTAGTGCATAGTATTCGCATTTGTGGAGACACGTTTTATGCATATGACTTGAAATGGAAATGTGGCTGACCGTTTGGGTTCTTCACATGATGTGTTGTCGTTGCAGAGAATCGACAGGATGCAACTGCGCCCATTCGTGTGGTTGCCTCATGCAAATGCAACTAGTCGCCTATCAATTCACGATTTTGACAGCCTCGTCTGATTTCATTTGCGGCCCTGTGTGGGTTTGTCGTTGATTTCACTTCATACGCCACCTTGCGATTAATGGTGATATATGAAGAGAGGTCTGTTTCTTTTCATTACCTTAACATACCCTACGCAGAACCTCTTCAAAGACCTGTGTGGTTTGAACATACATCGCATTTTACACATCACAATATCCTCGCTTTCGCACGTGGCATATTTTAAACCATCAAATCATGTCTCACTTTGCTGATGCTGGCCGAGAAGATATCGTGCGGTAAGCAGGATCTACTGTAGTTAGAAATAGGCCAAACTAAAGTGGTATAGAATATTGAAATCTCGAATTATTACTCTCGCTCCGCTGGATGGCAAGGGGTGTTATTCGCCTGTTCGAATACATGAAGGATTAGTGAAATTTTCATCGCAAAACCTCTACGCATCTATCACGGCTGCTGAGCATGAGTTTACAACCCAATTCAACCTTCCGCAAGCTTCAGAAAACACGCTCCTCTGCTATGCGACATGGGCTTATTCTGGTGACTACTTTCACGAATCGTCGTCCACCACATTGTCAGTAGAGCAAGCACCTACAAACGGAGAGATTACTTTGGATTTACCTTCGGATGGGGCTTCTACTGCCGTCGGGGAACCTGTACCTGAACCTGAACCTGAACCTGTACCTATACCTGAACCTGAAGCTCTAATTGAAACTGTGGACGAGCCGTATGATTTAGAGTGGGGCGCAGTGTCCTCAGTAAAAAAGAGGTGCAAGAAATGCAAGTCCAGACACAGCAAGACGAAAAAATGCGTACCCAAGATCGAGCTGGAGCTAGAGGAACCAGAAACAGAGAAGCCAGAAGAGTTCACGTTGAACAGACAAAGTCCAACAAACAGTATTCATGCGGTGCCCAGCAACGAGCTCCATCCTCTCATGTTGCATATGGAAGTCTACAGATTTGGCCATGACTTCTCGATCAGTGCACTGAAGGAACTCTCGACGAACAAGATCGTTAGCCATGTAAGCGAGATGGATCTCTCCGATCCGAATCAATTGAATGCCGTCTTCGACGTACTCGAATATGCATCGGCACACCTAAGCAAAGATGACGATTTTCTGATCTGGCTAGCAAGATACGCGAGTTGGGAACTGGAGTCACTGCGGCAGGACATCGAGAGGCTTGATAGACTGATCAAGAGAGACGGCGGGGTTTTCGGGGGATTGATGATTCAATTTGTTTCGCCCGCGGGGACGAGTCCATTTTAGAATTCTGGTGTGCCAAAATTGGGGCCGAAGGGTTTCTGAAAACCCAGTACTCGGTACAGACTCGTTCCATTTCTGACTTTGGCCTCCTCGGGCAGAAGATCAAGGAGATTTGGGGAAGACTAAGTTGGTATTCGATATTGTTGCACACGCAACTTCATTTGTGTTTTTACTTGTTAGATGAATCATCAACCGCGGATCCGAAATCTTTCGAAACTCTAACGTGCCTTTTGACCTTTTGTTAAGTCAAGCGAAGCATGGTCCACCACTGCGGCAAGGCTGCGTGACTTGCAAAGTCGCCTGTGATACTTCCGGATCTCGTATTGATGACCTAAAGCAGTTCTTCTCCTCTCGAGTGACATAAAGCCAAATCTCGCTGTAAAATTCTAAAACCAAAATCAAAACCAAAAGTATTCTCGTTCCTGTTACTCTACCTTGATGTGTATCGTTAGAGTTCAACTTCAGATGAAACCCCACCTTGTACCTACACACCAATGACTTTATTGTCTTTCTTTTGAATTTATTTCTTTGCTCCGTCAATGCCGTTTTCAAACTTATATATATGACAGGCTTATGAACATATACCTTAGTTCCCCTTTTCCCCACTCAGCATTTGTGAAATAACGGCTCAGACTAAAACACACTCATTTACAAAATCCAATCCACCTTAATACACAATGCATTTCTCTGTGCTCGCGTTCACCGCTGCCTTAGCATCATCATCTCTAGTCGCTGCAGCCAGGATTCAGGGGAGACAAGGTAGGATATTCACAGTGCTCTATAGCTTCGTGGAGCATAACATCAAGATGACTTAGCACACTAACGCAAGAGCATAGCCGACAGTACCATAACCCCATCATGCAACGCCACGAGCGCGCAGACATACACGGTCGCAACGGGCGACACACTGACGTCGATCGGCGAGCAGTTCGGCGTAGGAGCGTGTGACATCGCAGCGGCGAACGGGATTTCGAATCCCAACTTCATCGACCTGGGGCAAGTGCTCACGATCCCGGCTGGGATCTGTACGCCAGACAACACCAGCTGCCTGCCGCCACCAACGACTCCCACGGCGACGTGCAGCACGGGCGGGCCGAACTCCTACCTGGTTCGTGCCGACGAGTCGGCTGCTGATATCGCTTCGAACTTCAATATCACCCTCGATGCTCTCACGTCTGCTAATTCAGGCACTGATCTTGATGCGGCTACTGTGGGTCAGCTCATCGTTATCCCAGTCTGCGATAATACGAGATGCATAGTCGAGACGTATACAATCGTCTCCGGTGATATCTTCTTTGACCTCGCTGCTACGTATGGCTCGACTGTTGGCCAGGTCCTCGGCGAGAACCAGGCCCTTAACCCGAATACGCTCCCGGTTGGACAGCAGATCTTGTTGCCTAGGGATTGTAGCTCCTTCTAGATTGTTGTGATGTTCAAGACCCGTTGGAATCTTGCTGGGGAAGTTGGGCTTGTGAATAGCACGAGACTCTTATCTCATTTTCCCCTATAGTCTCTGAAATCCCTGTATTTGTACATGACCTCCAATAACGTTACAAGAATTAAAACCATATTTTCCAATGCAGTCTCGTCAATTTCTTCTATTTGAGGTTCTTGTCTGCCCCACAAGTACTCGAGCTTAGCTCCCAAAAGAATAGACAGCATTACAAGACATTCAAATATCACGGAGGATAGAAGAACCCAGAAGACTTAAGAAGCGAAAGTGACTCAAATTTCACAAGATATTTCAACGATAGCGAGTGACTGGGAGGGCAAGTGTCTGAAACGCTGAATTTTGTGCTAGAAAATAACTTTCGTATTATCTTCAAGTGGTATAAGAGAAAATTGATCTCATCCTTTGTTGTCCGCTTTCAGGTGAGTGTATACTCTTCAACTATTAAAAACTTTAATGAAAGCCTTCGAAGTGGCTTGGAATTAGCAGGTTCTTTTCCTCGGCCGCTCAGCTGCTCGCTTGCATAATTCGATCCACCCAAGGTATTCTAAATCCTCTAACATACGAAAAGAGGAAACAAATGCAGAAACAAACTTCACGTACCTCTAGAATATTCATATCCTCATATAAAAAATGAACCTCCAAAGCTGCACATTCAACAACTCGAGCACGACACAGAATATCGAATTGTAGTCAAAAGATCAACATTCCTAGTTCTCTCCTAACATGCTCACAAAACAATATATATAACTACAGAAGCAAATCAAGTCTCATCAGAGGGTATATCTAAAATCCGGATGGAAATCCCCAATCGCGCCCTCCTTGACGGCCTGCTCCTTCTCTTCCAACGACATGGCCTCGCGCTTCCGATTCTGGCCTCTGAGCAGGAAGAAGAGAGAAATGTGACCGCACCCCGCGAGGAGGACGGCGCCCAGCGAGATGCTGAGACCCGTGACGTATTTTCCGTTTACGGGATTCTTGAAGATCTGGCCAACCTACAGTTCCAGAACAGAAGATTAGTATTCTTAGTTTCTACATGGAGATTTTGGCAGATAAGTTGAAAATTGAGAGAGAGAAAGAGAAAAGACTCACAACAACACCCGCTGCATTCCCAATCGTCTGGTTCATCCCCACGGCCGTGGCGCGCTTGTAGTACCCAGCATGGCTGTTCAGCACCCAAGTACAATTCAAGCCCAGGATGATATAGATACCGGGGGCGATGAGAAAGGTAGAGAAATACAGAGCACCTCGACCAGCCGCCGGGACGCCGAGCTGGACGGCATACCCAACAGCCGTGACAAGGACGCCGGGTAGCATGAAGGCCACGCGGCGCTTATAGCGATCGGACATCCAGGAGACGAGGACGTAGAAGAAAGCAGCCGAGATGAAGACGGGGATGGTCAAGAGCTGGGTGGTGACGGTGCCGTAGCCAAAGCCCTTGATGATGAGCGGGAGGAAGGTCGACAGGCCGAAGGAGCAGATGTCGCCCATGAACTGGCTCCAGCAGCTGATCCAGAGCTTGGGATCCGTCAGCGCCTTGCGCACCTCCATCCACTCGAAGTCGGGCTTGCCGTTGTAGCGCGCGTTGAGCTCGGCGCGCGCGCGCATCAGCACGCGGTCGGATTCCTTCAGGAATCGCGCGCCCTCGAAATCATCGGGCAGCAGGAAGAACATGCTCAGCGAGACGACGACGCTCGCGCACCCTTCGATGATGAACAGCCACCGCCAGCCCGCGAGGTTGCCGACGCCGTCCATCTTGAGCAGCGCGAAGGCGAAGAGGCCGCCGAATGCCCCCGACAGTGCTGCTGCTACGAGCAGGTACGAGATGCGCAGCGCTTGCTCTTTCGGCTGGTAGAAGGTGCTGAGGTAGAGTGCGAGACATGGAAACATGCCCGACTCGAACAAACCAAGCAGAAGTCGTGAGGCGTACAGCTGGTTCGCCGTATGCATAAATCCCGTCCCGATGATGACGATAGACCAGCAGAACATCAGCGCCGGGATCATGCGCCCTGGAATTTCATCAGTTGCTCGTCTGTTGTGTCTTTTTCTTTGCTAGAGAGACATACCAGGACGCAGCTTCTTGACTAGAATCGAGCACGGAACTTCAAAGGCGACGTAGAAGACATAGAACAAAGTCACAGCATCTATTCAGACGTCAACAAAATACCCTCGCCCCAACATGGAATCTACATGACTTACTCCCAAGTTGATTGCCCTTAAGCTTCAGATCCGTAACCATGCCCGCCGAAGCCGCATTTCCAATATTGGCACGATCCAAGTAGGCCGTGAGGAAGATAACGGTCATGACGGGCGCGAGGTAACAATCGAGTTTGAGCAGCAACTTCTTCTCGGCTGCTGGGTCAACATACAGGAGAGATTCTGGAGCCGCGACATCAGAGCTCTCAGCTTTCGTATCGGCCTTCGAGTCTTCCATTTTGACGTTTCGTGACAAGAGAAGGAAGACGAGTGAGTGAGTATATCTTCGCAGAATTCTGACTCCCAACGCAAGAGTGAACAAAAAAACAAGCTAGAAACTGCCACGGCGCCTCTTATAGGCCATCCTCACTCACCCTGTTATTGTATCCGTCCTGCCACTTGGCGAGCAAGACCATGTCGAAGAGGAAGAGAAATACAGAAAAATCGGCCTTATCCCCTTATCGTACGATGTGTCCGAGAAGACGCAGATAAGAAAGAGAAAATCCCGATTTAGGCGATGAAGCTCCTTTTTTCCCGGTTAAGCGAAATGCCGTAGCGCCGAATCATACCTATCTGTCGGCTTTTTATCACAATCACTGACAAAGACGTGCATCTTTCTTGCCCGCGAACCTATAATGCCGATCGCAGTGCGGGGAGCGGTACCGCATATCCCATTCTCACGAGTGGTAATTCATGCCGGTGGAGATCCAACGTCCAGGGCCGAAAGTGAGAAATTTTTGCAAGTATACAAATACCATGCTACCGTGAAGAGGGCCCGGGGACTCACTTACTTGCTTACTTACTTATCTAGTAACTTGTTTTTTATCTTTAAGATCAGACAGACAAGAAACTCAAGATGCCATCACGGACAACATCTCACCCGGTACGTATTTTTCTTTCTTCCGCTGAACCTACTCCAGAATTTAACAGCTGTTTCGCGAGGGTTCTCCAATTCCTCGCAGTTATTGAAGTTGTTGTATCTTTATTCGTACTTCTTATCTTATATACCAGCCTTGTCTTTTCTGTGTAGCTGGTTCAGGATATTATTTCTTTTCTTCCTACTTGTTTTCCTTTCTCTCTCTTCCCCCCTCATCTAATTAGACAGACACTCGAACACTCACCCAACAAACAACCAGCTAACACATAAACCCACACCCACAGGTCTGGCAGCGGCTAGTGCGGTTCATCGCAGCAGAAGACGATGCAGAGTACTGCGGAGAGCCGGTCGATGCCGACCTGGATAGTAAGTACTCCGCAACTCGCTTCTCTCGCCTCAAAGAAAGAAGAAAGACGACAAGAGCAAGAAAAGAATCCCGCTAACTCTCCCTGCACAGTCGGACTCGCAATGGTCGACAACCAAGCCGTGATGGTAAAAGTGCTCGACACCTCCACAGCACTCGAGGCGGACGCCTCGTTTACGGGCGAGATCAAGAGAGCCAAGAGGGTATGTAGCTAGCTGAGGTCTTTCTTTCCCTGTTTCCTTTCATTCTTCCTCTTCTCTCACAGAAAAGAAAGGAAGAAAAGAAGAGAAAGGAGAGAAAGAAGCTGAGAGGTAAAACCATAGATCCTAACGCCTCTAAAAGAGTACGAAATCGGTACAATCCGATGTGTCGGACTAAACTACACAGACCACGCAGTACGTCCCGTCCCTCCTTTCCACCCCCTCCTCTCTCCTCTCCCAAACCAACTCGCACTAAAAGCAACCCTCAAAAAAGGCAGAGATGCGACTCCCGCTACCCCAGCACCCGGAGATCTTCCACAAGCCAGCGAGCAGCGTGCTAGACGCGCAGAGCGCGCTGGTGATTCCGGGCATCGCAGCAGGGCAAGCGGATGCCGAGGTCGAGCTGGCCGTCGTCGTGGGCCGCGACTGCAAGAACGTGTCGGCGGCGAGCGCCCTGGGCTACGTGCTGGGCTACACGACGGCCAACGACGTGACGGCGCGGCTCGTGCAGGCGCGCGGCTCGCAGTGGGGATACTCCAAGGGCTTTGATGGCTTCTGCCCCTTGGGACCCGTGCTGGTCTCGCCCCAGAGGATACCTGATCCTAGCGTGCTGAGGCTGACCACGACGCTCGATGGGAAGGTCATGCAGGATCAGCTGGCGAGAAATATGATCTTTGACGTTGCCGAGATCGTGTCGTATCTGTCCATTGTAAGCCCCTTTTGTTTTCTTGTTGTTTCTTTCTCGCTGGCGAGAAGGTGATGGCGCATATGCGTGAAGAGAGTTGTGTTTTGTTAAATTCTGGATCGTTAATTTTGCTGTCTAGGGAACGACGTTGAGAAAAGGAACCGTCATATTGACAGGGACGCCGAGTGGGATTGGCCATAGCTACAAGCCACCAATCTATCTCTCGCAGGGCGCCACGTTGAGAGTATCTATCAGCCACGGGTTAGGCACGCTTGTGAACAGCATAATTGAAGAGGAACCTGTTGAATTAAAGTAGAGAGAGACACAAAATAATCTCATGTATATAAAGCAAGAATCCTTGGCAAAAGCCTCTTGTTTCCTTTACTTTGCCGGTGCCAGATTTTCAAGCAATCCCTCCCAGATCTGATAATCCATCGGCTCGGGGAAGAAATACAATGGGTCGGACCACATGTCCGAAAGCCCATCGTTGGGTGGTTGGAATGTTGAAAGCTCAGGAACATTTGACGTGTGTGGGTAAACCGGTTGATTTGTATTGCTCTCGCCAACTGGATTGTTATCACTCGATGAACGTATGCGATTTTCAAAGCATCCAGAATTGGCGTGCAAGTTCTTCGTACCAGAAGCTTGCCAACTAGCTGCTCTAGCCTGCCGAGTCCTTGCAATGCACAACTCAACGACTCTGACTTCAGCCAGGCCGAATTCATTGACCCACGTATCAGCATTCTGCTTTTCGCAGTACGCCTGGAGATCTTCCAAGATGGCTTCGGTCTGAGCCGAGTAAGGATCGCGGACTGCAATAACACCTAATATCAAGGCGCTGTTGAACAGCTGGTGAGCGGCGATATTTGACTTCAGCCGATCTACCATACTCGGATTTCGAAAGGCCAGTTGGTTTCGAAGATCTGCACACGCCGAATTGATGCATGCGTTTCGGCTGTACTGGAAACGATCGGTAAAGGAGGGTCGCAGGAGATATGATCGATGCAGTGTTATGCGCGTGAAATGATATGCGGCATGGAGATATAACCGATGCCAGGATAAATATGGGTGCGAGGTATCTAGTGAAGTATCTGCGCCTTCTAATCTGAAATATGGAGGCAGATCATTCTTCCACGCCAATAGACAACTGTCATGCTTCAGCACTTTGTCATATGACGTATCATGTAACGCCGACATGAGAGAAAAGCAATCGTCTTGGATATGGCCAATGATAACAGCCAGGCGATATCGAAAGATGCTTAAAACAGCTGGCGTTGGCTCGAGAATTGATTTCGATTGAGCCAGTTGAGCTTGTTCGTTGGTCATTTCATCGACCCAGACGTTTCCGGCATCTTTATAGTTACAATGCCGGTCATTGATTGAATTGGGTCTTCCAAGAGCAAGAGCAATCTTTCGGTCTAAGGTGTAAAGTTGACTCCAGAGTCTACGCCTTGTCTCTGTAGCTTTTCGGGGAAGACCTAGATGTTCTCCGTCGACGTGCATTCCTTGGCCTTGAGCCATGCGAACAGCGAAGCTTACCGTCAACCAACTCTCAGATATCCTACGAGCATGGATCAGATAGCGTGTAATCAGGATGCCCGCTCGTACCATATCTGGACTCTCTCCAAAGAATGATGGTGCAATTACGAGGCTTTTCCTTGCCGTCCAATAGAAATGCAGCGACGAGTCTTCACAAGCCCTCTGTGTCTCAACCGAGCATGGTTGAGGACAGTCGATCAACTCACCAAACGCAAGTATGATGAACAGAAGTGAAAGCCAGCGAATATCAATCGTAGAAAGATCGTCGAATCCACGTTTACGATCCCAAAAAGCATCATAATGAACTCTGAATGTCTCTTCGTGAACACTATCAAAAGTTGGGTTGAGCTCAACAAAGAAGTTCTGAATCAGATGATCCGCGACAGCTTTCTGACGTGGTAGACTACCTACGAGTTCCCATAACTGAGCATACGGTCCCCTCTCGTTCCGGAAAGGTTGAGTGGCAGTGATCCGAGCTCGGTGAGAAAGACCAACATCAGGCCCAGTTGACATCTCGGGTGTTGTGGCTTGCATCATGACGGCGGCAGACTGATGACCAAAGTAGGAATCGCCATGATATGATGGTGCACCTCGAGCTTTAAAAAGCCTACCGAGATGTTGCAACTTTGCTGTGTCTGCATTTCTGGGTGGTTGACTATGAACTTGCGCGGGCAATGGTAACTGAGGAGTCGGATGTCTGACATGGCTCTCTGGAACCTGAGAAGTACTTTGGCGTGGCCTGCGCTCCTTACGACTGGTCCAGGTGCAAGTTTCTGAAATGTTCCGACGGACACAGTTCGAGCATGGCTGCTGTCTATTACACTGATCATATGTCAGAAATTTGACTATTTGGTATTTGAAAAGACTTTACCCACTCTTTGTTTTTGACGATGGCACTCAGTACAGGCTCGGGCCATCAATATCTGCTCTGAGCCGGGAGATAATACATGTGCGCTAGTAGAGGATTCTTCTGATATGCTGGACCTGCTAACTCTACCATCGATTCTTACATCGGTATCCATTCTTGGACTCTGTCAAGATGAGTAACGTGTTTCCTACGGCATTTCATATTTGTGTATGCGGGCAGTTGCCCGACATAAGACCACACTGATGCTGGCCTGCCGAAATCCGAAATGCCGATGCAGAGATAAGCAAGGATGCTTCAAAAGTCCGATCTTTGCCAAGAATACGACATCACTGATCGTTTCCAACATCATGACATAAAACATGAGCATTGAGACGAGTTTTCTTCCGTAATGATCTTTTCCTTGCCCACTCTCGAAGGCAACGATCGGTCCATCTAAAATCCTAGTACCTGAACCTGCGCCTCTTGCAGGCTCAAAAATGGGGTAAGTGGGACTGATATTGATGCAAGCGGAAGCGCATCGCTAAAGAAGCGGAGCGTCGAAGGAAATGTAGCTACGATGGGATGATACATTCAATTAGGTAGGTATCTTTTGGTATGAGTACAATGCCTCCCGGGGAGCTACAACTCTAGCTATGTTCATAATTCTTGTACTGTCTCTCCCGAAACAAAATCCCTTGCAAATGAGATCGATGCTAAATCGATGAGGTTTGTGAGTTTTTACACCACACAAGGTGATGCTATCGTATAAGTCGTCCAATGCTCCCAAGAGCCTTGAGTGGATATATATGGGATAGGAGAGCGATTCATAGATTGAGGTGAGAGACAGATCAACCATCTGACTATGACTAATGGGATCTCCACCCTCGTTCATTCTAAAGCTCTGCGCTCTGCTAGATATTCGTCTTCGGGATTTACCAGACTTGGAGAGGGACGAGGAGGACCAAGGAGTTCCTCCAGAAGAGGATTCCATTGGCGTCTCAAAATCTCAGTTCGCTCTTCCTCGTCTTCAAAAGATAGTTGTGACGCGCCGGAAGAAGATGAAGAAGAGGAGGAAGAGTCTGATTCCTCTTCGTCTGCAAATGGCGGATCGTTGTCAGAAACCGCTGAGCCCGAGTCGTTGACAAGTTCCGGCTCCAATGAATGGTTTGACTCGTCGGAGTCGTCGTCGGAGTCGTCATCATCACCACTATCATCAAGGACCCCATTTTCTTCTTCCTCGTCGGAGTCTTCAATGAGAGATAATTCCATAGTCAATTTCTTCATCTTGATTTTCTTAAATGCTCTCACCCAAGCTATATTTTCACCCTGTGCAAGAATCTCTCTGACAACCCAGGGAGTAGTATCAAGGACAAAGACACATTCATCAAGTTCTAGTTGGTGTTCGATAGAAACGCAAAAATCAATGATCGCTCCCCAGCCTTCGTTGAGTGAAGTAGCAGATTCGTGACAAGACCACTGCATTCTCAATTTCTTGATGCCCTTCCAGATAGCCGGCCGATCATTCAGGAAGTCAAGAAAAAGGTACTCCCAGTGGTCCATATCCACATAGACATCTTTCCAGAAGAGAGCACCAAGCTCCTCGCGGATCTTATGGGACGCTTGGGATAATGCGAGTAAATGCAAATAGTCTGCGCGTGCTACATGGACGTGGTTCTTAGCTCTTTCATTTACGTGTCGTTCACGAGTAGTTACGATAGATGAGGGAACACGGAGGTCATAGCCGTTGCGAAAGGGGTGACAGCGACGAGCATGGACAACGCCAATTTCAACCTTGATGCTCCCTCCAAAGAGCGGGTTTCGGAACGGCAGAAGCCAGTAGGCATATATTATGTCGCGGATGTCTTTTGGGAGAGCAAGGAAGGAGACCTGAAGGGATGAACTGCAGACATAATTTCAGCATCGTGGGACGGTTTCTGGGAATGCCTCAGCCCGCAGAGATAACCACACTTACGAGTAATCGTTGATAGATAAAGACTGGGCTTCCTCAACTACGGATTGTGTTGTTGTCGGCGCGCGAAAGAAATCGCATTCCCAGCATTTTATCGGCTCTGGAGGCCGGAAGCAGAAATCTCCATAGCCATCCTTAAACACCGAGACGCGGTTGTCCTTGTCGCGAAGGGTTGCAAGAGCGCGCGACTGAAGGATTGCGTGTCTCTCCGCCATTGTAGTCGCGGCGCAATCGAGGTCAGCGCTTGACACGGTAGTGTTGTTTTGGTGGAGGGAGATGGAGGGGTGAAGGAGCTTTTTGGCGGGGTAGCAGATCTTAACTGGCGCTGGATGCTAAATGCCGGGTTATGTATGTGTACCTTAAGCTAAGCCATGCTGGGACTACTTCACGAATTAACTTGAACTCATAAAGTAATATCCAAATATATTTTGCCTTTGAGCTTATATTAATAAAAGACAACTATTAATTTAACAAGGCTACCAAGGCCCGTACTCGTTTGGTTCTAGTTTGTACCTGATACGACATACTTTTGAAAAGAGCTGAATAAGTCAAATTTCACAAGATACGCTCAAAAAGCCAAAGAATGGCATTCAACCGCCCTCGCATACTCATCTCGTAAAGAAAACAACGCACAAGCAAAATCAAAATCAAAGTCAGAATAAGAGATTTTATAAGGAAACTAATAGCTACATAGAAAATGCCTCCCTTGATGTACGTAACAAACCAATCCACGCTCGAAAATGCCAGCCATCCATCCAGATCATATCAAGCAATCCATGCCAAATCATTAACCCCGGGACATTTAACCCGCCATCAACCAACCGTACCGTTGCGTCCCTGCTTTTACTCAACTCCGTCGCCATCTGATTACCCCGATTAAAAATTGTAGTCATCAAAGTCCTTGATTAACAATGGCGTACCGCCATCCCGGCCGCGGCTTGGTTTGCTCTCCTCCCTGATAGGCCACTCATCGACCCGCTCAATACCAGGAGAGTAACCGGTGTAGCTGAACCCTTCACGATCGCCATCCCTCTCTCTACTCGACGGCGTTCGGCGTCGCCCTTTGCTACCTGTACTGAAGTGACTGGTACGCACAGAGCTACCCGCATCGCTGTTGCTCTCACTGGGAGCAGCTGAAGAGCGACTTGACATGTAATTTTGATTTCGAGAATTGGTGGAGCGACCAGTGGATTGCGGAATAATGGGAGCTGGAGGTGGAGGAGACTCTTCACGATTCCACATCCGTGGAGCTATCCAACAGTAACTGTTCTCGTGTCCTGATTCACCAGTTGGCTGGTTCGCTCCCTTCCACGGTGGTGTGCCCCGGAGACGTGGCGAGAGATGGTAAGTGACTTCAGTATTGTATCGCATGTTAGGTGTATCAATAGCTATGGTAGCGAGGGTTTGCATGATGCCATAGATTAATACCCAGCGACCGCGTCTTGCAGCATACGGATCAACCTCCGCTGGTTTATCAGTCTTTTCAAATCGGACATATGCATCTACCAAGTCATTGGTAACAAAATCAGAACCGAGTATGTAAATATTAGTCGACTCAGTATAAGCGAGGGCTGCTCGTCTTTCTGTGATCTTATCCTCCTTTGGTGCTGCTCGCTTATTGGCCTTGAAAAGGTTCTCTCGCGATGAGCTCTTAATCGGGATAGATTCTGGGACAAGAGGATATGGGTGAGGAATATGAGGGTACTTGTGCCGATTGTCAAAGGCCACGAGGATGTCAGTAAGTGGAAGATCTGGCGTGTCTGCTTCGAAGGACTTGTTGGTAGGACTGCTCATGTTCCATTTACGCCCGCTACGTTCCTCGGAACAGTCCCAAACAATTTCACGGTTCACAAGATATTCATATAGAGCGCCAAAGTCCTTCTGCAGCCGTTGGGCTAAACCTCTCGTCAGCCACTGATCCTCACCACCGAGTGGTGGAAGAAGATTGGCAGGTGGCCAAGATCCATAAGAAGTCTCATAGTGCTGATAAAAGAACTTTCGTAGCCGTTCGAAACTTGCTCTGGCGGGAGGAGGCTGAGAACTCATCATTGGCCACATATCACCAAAATCGAAATCGGAAAAGCGCTCTTCGCCGGATTGGATACGCACTTGAATCTCGAGACTTGCCCTTTCGAGAAGTGCTCGACTGATCGGAGTGATGTATCTGTATTCAGGTGTCCTTTCGAGTCTGTTGTACATTCCAGTACAATGGATGTATGACTCTCTCCAGCCCTCTTCCCACCTAACTCCTTGGCTTTCACTCCATGCAAGTAATGATGCAGCTGTAGCAGGGTCGTTGCGAACATCGTCAATTCCTCTGCTGACCACATACTCAATAAGCTGGCTTGCATTGTCAGTATCAGATGGCATCCAACTCTCCAGTCTCTCGTGCAGATCATTCAATGCTTGAAAGAGGTTCGTGCCGACTAAAGATGCGCTATACAAAAGAGCAAAGACGTTCCGAGTTGTGACTTGATGTCTCGTGGTATCGGCCTTTGAGAGATGTGGTGGAGATGGGAAATAGATCTCATAGGAAACCTGTCCATCGAAGGTACTCATACTACGTTCAGACATAGGTGGAGTCGGTATCGGCATTCCTCTATGTTGTCTTCCCGAGGGTATGGATGGGCGCATACCTGGGGAGCTGACAGGAGATGGCGGCATGCTGAAGCCGTTCATATCATCAGTAGCACCTTCACGAAGTAGAGTAACCAGAAATCTTGACTCCGTTCCCTCCAAAATATGTGACGATAAACGAAATGATGGCGGTTGCCGAGGTTGCTGGCTCTCGTGACCAAAATAGACCAGAGTATCGCCATTGGGATCCCATAATTCTGGATCTTTGCGCAACTTGTTCCAGGGTTGAGGCTGCCTCCCTGAACCCATCCACCGTTTCATTTGTGGTCCTTGAGGGACTGGAGGGAGGCTGGTCTGTGGTGGCCCCGGCCGCAGATACTCATGTTGTTCATCATGCACTGGCGATTGCCGATGTTTGATAGTGGGAGGTGGTACGGGATGCTCGTATACGCCAGCATCCAGCTCGTGAGAATCTGGTCGGATGGTGGCAGACGTAGGTGGCCTTGAATCATCGTCGCCTTTCTTTTTCTTTCCAAACTTTTTCGCGAGACCTTTTCTCACACCCTCACTTCTTTTGTCCATCAAAGCCCGGAAGGAAGATTTCTCTATGCCTGAGACATCGAGGACAGGTATTTGTGGTTTTTGAACCCGAGCATATGCAAGGCCATCGTAGATACGAGGCTTGTCATCCGAGCCTGTAGATGCTATAGATCTTGCACCCGAGAATTGGTTGTTGTTGCTTCTATACGGTATATCATGTTCAAAGTTGTGTACTCTCCCATCTGCACTGGGCATGGGAAACTCGCCAATGAGATGGTGCTGCGGCAGAGGAGCGTGGGCCTTGATTGTTGCAACATCGTCTCTGGAGCTGGTCTTTTCTAAGCCTTTGGTATCCTTTGTCTTCGTCTTCTCCTTCCTAACGATTGCGCTTCGGCCCGACATATTGCAGACTTAGTGATTCGCTAGACTTCGAAATGCTGTAAAATTGAGGAAGCAAGTGAGCGTTGCGAAAGAAACCTGACCTTCAGCTCACTTAACTATTGCCAGCCTGATTAGGATTCGATAAAGATATCTTGGTGGGGGGTGGAGTAATCCTTGGCGGCTGACTGTCTCGGAAATTTGGGTGGGATATATTGAAGTTGAGCAAGACAGATAGCTAATGTACAGATAATTATGCTGCAATGGGAGGCAAAAACAAGGCTGAAAGCGGCGCAGTAGTAAAATAAGACAAAACCTATCCATTTGGCAAAGTTAGCAAGGCTGGGTCTTGTGAGGCTGTAATAGACAGATGACTTGCCATGCAGAGATCTACGAGCTGATCGTACACCGACGCGGGCAACAACGTGGTTAGCAGAATAGAAGAAATGGGGAAAAGAGATGAAATGGGAGGGAAAGTATGTGGATATAAGGACCAAAGAGGAAGGGATATGTTATTCCTTTTTTCTGGGGGAGAAGATGGCCTTCATGGTCTGTTCGACAACGACATGGGGAGATACTCGTGGTTGGCTGGGGTGCATTGCCTGAAGAAGAAGTAAGCCCTACCGGCTCATGTAGCCATCTGTTTCCTCAGAAGTGCGACCCTGGGCAACCCGCAATCAAGTGGATCCTGACCTGCTGGGCACCGCTGTGCATCGCTGGGGGGGCTGTGATGACGAAGGAAGTGTAAGCACAGGTACAGACAGACACCTCGCTCGTACACTACGCAAGACTTGGTGACCCTGCCATAGCTCTGTCTCATTAATCTCAGGGTACCAGCAGAGAGTAAGATCGTGGGAATTGGCTTCTGAGATCTGGGCGGCGGGTTGGCCTCTCTGCTACTCGGTCGCTAAGCAGCTCACCTGGTCTTGCACCGGCGCGGCAAAGTGCCGTACAATGAATGGCATACTATGGAGGAGGGCATGGCGGATGGTGGATGGTGGATGGTGGATGCTGAATGCTGATGTGACGGAAGAGGGGCCAATCTGTGTTACAAGCCGTGGTGCAGGCCTCGGGGAGAAAGACGGTGCTACAAGTGGGAGCCATGAGCATGAGGTGATATCGCGGGATGCCTTCGCCCCATGGCTTCGGTGGTGGTGGTGGTGAGGTGATGGTGAGGTGAGCGAGACCAGTAAGACTGGCTGGTTGATGCGTGAGAGACTGAGAGTGAGGTTTCGTTGATTTGGCTGAATGCAGGTAGTGCAGCGCAGGGTGTGCACGGAGCAAGTCGATGTTAGCCAGGCCCGGAGCGGCAGGCGAGAGGCGAGAGACGAGAGAACCTAAGATAAGAGCGAACAAGCGACTGTGAGTGGCCAGCGGAGTTCTTCAGCGCTCGATTACCCGACCGATTGCTCTGCTTTTTGACTAAGAGCGACCAGGTCCATGATCCATGATCCATCTGCTTGGGATTCTGCTTCGAGAAGGTCTTCATAATACCGATGCAATATAACTGACTTTCCCCTCAACCCTTCTCTGCCATCGATCAGTACGGACGACAACACCCTCGAATAACTGCTGAAACTGAAGAGCCAGCTCTAGATCAAGCCCTCAAGCCATCAAGCCATCACATTGTTTCAAAACACCTAGATATCCCACCTCTTGTGATAACGGCGCCGATGCCGTGACCTAAACCAGCCATGAACCAGGAGGCTAGAGAGTTATGAGTTAGAGAGCCAGCAGGGTTCTGCTCAAAGTATAAGACTGGCCATGATGCTTGGCTGCAAGTGCCAATTGGGCTCTCTTTGCCAGCTTACCAACGGACCAGAGCTGTGGTTGACTTTAATCCGGTACCTTATGTTTCATTATTGTTGGAATCAAATCATCACATCCAGAACTTGAAACGACTCCTCTTGAGCTGCTCGAGTTAATCATGAACCCCATGGCGTCGAGTCGCTACACCTCTGATCCGTATCTCAACGGAGATAGCCAGTTGCTGCTTGGTTCTGCTTGAGCGAGCCCTCATCTCATGTGTCGATACCTGATCTACGGTACCATAGCAAACAATAAAGGCAAAGCAGAGCCCCTCGACCCTGAAAGCAAACAATGAGTTCAACAAGTCCCGAAATTTGGGTCGGGCAAGGAAAGAAAAGGGGAAGATCAAGCATCATCCCCCCCAACCGATGTAAACTCTCGCGTCTGGCGTATGGGGCATCCCATTGAAGCTTATTAAGACTTGCCTAATTTGCTCACACTTTCTTTTTGCTTGTCTTCTTTCGCATGCATGCTCGTGCAGGAATAATGTAATGCTGCCCTCGCAAGTATGTACCGTACCGTACAGTATCCCCAACATCTGCAGCAGCAACCCAAGCCTGCAAGGTCGCAACGACGACTCCTGAGTCCTGCACTGTACTGTACACAGCCTGGCTGACCTTCTCACTCACGCCGCGGTATCTCGAAGTTTGGACCATATGCAGGCCCCGAGAGTTGCCGTTAGCCTAAGCCGTGCCGCCTCCTGATTATTCTGGTCTTGTTCCTCTCGTTAGACTTCGTCGGTGTCCGCTGTGGTCGGTCGGTCGGTCGGTCGGTCATTTTGCTCTGTCCTGAGTGTCCTCGCGAGATCTGATAGCAAGCTGGTGATCCCTGGCCCCTGGAATGAGGGATCTCCCTGTGCTGTGCCTACCCTCACCCCATCCCTTCCTCGCCTGAGATTGGCAGCTGCAGGTGTCTGTTCGCCCGGCCATGCGAGCCATCGTGTTCCGGAGCTCGTTTCCTGCACAATCACATTACGCCTCTTCTGCATTGGATGCTGCAGCATGTCTGTACGGTATATTGTGTCTGGACATGCGAGCCCAGTATACTGTATGGCTTCGAATCAGGAACAGGGGCACGTGTGGGAAGTGCTGTCCTGACTCCTGTATGGGGGAATTCGTGCATTGGACGAGCTATTTACCCCGAGGTGCTTCGTGGTTGGCCGACGTGGCAGGTGGCAGGTAATCTGGGCTAGAGTTCGAGATCAGATTGTCATCTCCGTGCTCTCGGCTTGTGGCTTCAGACGAGAGCCGTCGAGGAGCGAATAAAAGGTTGAAGCTCAGAGAGCCATGGCAGTCGACGGGAACCACATGCCGTTTTCTGTGCAGGAGAACGGGCATCCTACGTAGGCAATAACGAATTGCAATACTTCGTAGCTCTCGTCTGCCTCATTTTCTTTTTGTGGGCTCCTCCTGGTTCCAATACTCTGTTCTGTTCAATGATGATCCCAGAGCTGTGCCGACCACAGGCCAGATCGTCTCGGAGCCTAAACTCTCATTTCTCCGGATCCCGCCGTCGAGCCAATCGGCACGTGATGACGAATCCTCTACCCAAGAAAGGCAGAAAAGAAAACAGGGTCGAAGTCAACGGTGAGACTTGATTTCGGCAACGCACGATTCTCTTAAGAGTCAGTGATCCTCCTCTATCATATGATATGCTATATTCATCTCAACTGAGTTCAATACTGAGCAACATCCTCTCGCTCTGGGCGCTCGCTATGGCCATCATGTGATTGCTCCCGCCCCACCATGGCCCAAGGTTTTGTTGCACATCTGCATTTCGACCGCCCCTCGAAGCATTGGAGCCGCCAATTACAAAAGGAGATTTGAGTGGCTGGCCATTCAGTAGCCACGCCCCGACCGCGAGCACAACCATAACAACAGAGCGTATGGAAGGGACATGATTCAGTGCAGCAGCAACAAAAAACAAACAAGCAAGCAACAAGTCGTTAACTTGCTTTTTACTTTTGCACTTGTGCTTTCTGATCTCTTTCCGTTTTGTTGTTCGCAAGTGCATAATAGCTCAGTGGCATCGGGGTTTGTTCCTTCTCGTCAAGCCCCTTTTCGTCCTGTGCCTTTCCGTCTGTCTTTCGGCCAGCTTGCTATCAAACATCTGTCTAGTATGCTATCTATGGAACCCAGTGGCTACTCACAGGTTGTTGAGTTCTAATTCCATCGAAGATGTGAAGAATTCTTTCTCTTTTTTTGAAAAGAGATTAAGACAAGTTATGTACCTATCCTCTCGTATCTGTTATCTTCAATTACAACAAACATGATTCAACTAGTTTCCTCCGAAGAGGAAACTGTATTGTTCCTCAGAATTCCAATTGGGTAGAGCGATATTCTCCAGTGGGAAGTCTCTTGTGCTATCGTCGTTTGTTTGGCTTTTAATAGATCTACAACTACTACGTATACTCCCGAATAAAATTCTTAACAAATTCAAGAAGTGGGAAATACATCTTCTTTTCAAACCCCGTACTCTTCCGTCAAATCACAGCTTACGGTTAAGTTGACTCGAGTTGCAGATATTGAATCTTATAATCAAGATCTCCAGGTTGTTAATTCATAAATATATACAAGAAATGCTACGGTTGTCAGGGTCATCTATCCAATCACCATTTGAACGAGAACAAGCCGAGCTCAAAAAGTCGACCCGATATCTCCAAATTTGATATTCGCAAACGTCACAGCCGGATCGTAGTTGGCCTTGATATTGTCCGGTCTGCTCTCCTCGACGGTACAAGGCCCTCTGGTCACACCCGGCGCATCTGGATTCGATGCATTGATCGGGGAGACACCATCCAGCCACTGCATAAAGCTGCCCTCATCGGCCCAAATACTCATCGACAAGACCATTCCCAAATCCAAACTCTTACTGAACCCCGGGAAGCCGCCCAGGTTCGTAAAGTTATCGGTGCCATTGAACACGGCCTTCTCCTCGATACAGTACTCGGCCGTGAGAGAATCATAGGGCTCGAAGTCCGGGATGTCGACTTTGGAGTTCTGGATCACCTCGCCATCTTGCACGTACAGGCGCCGGATCTCGACCAGCTCGCTGGCACTCGTGTTGTCGGCCGTCAGGAACTGCGTCACGACTTTGAAGACCCGGTTCGTGTCGACGATCTTCTCTGGCCCGTAGAAACTCGTGTTGCCCAGTCGGTAGGGGTTGAAATCGCAGCCTCCTCGGTCACATGCATCGCACTGTCCGCTGATGCGGGAATCGCATGTATACTTTGATTCGGGCGTACACGTATGTGGTGTATATGCCGTGGCGACTTTGTTGGCTTCCCAGATATCCATTTCTGGACAGCAGGCACCGTAAGTGTTATTCAGATTTGCCTATAAAAGTCTCAGTCATGTTCTCATTTGTCATTCCTTTCCCCTCTTCTTCTTTTCTTCTTTCTTTTCCTCGCCAAGAGATCAGAGGATAGTATACACACCTGGCCATCAATCCATCGCAAATACGTCGGACACTGCGCATCACAATAACCGGTACCGTACTTCGGGCCAGCGGTATTCGTGGCACTCTTGCCTCCATCCTCCAGCATATTAATAAAGTACAGGGCGCCATTGGTGCCGCACGGCATGAGCGACATGTCGACGTCGTAGGCAAACTCCTGGTTCTTGAGGAAGAACATCTGGTACTTATCCTGGTCCTCGGCGAGCAGGTAGACGCGCGGGCTGCCATCTTCCAGCTTCATGGTGAAGGCGGACCCGTTGGTGCTCAGGATCTTCGTGTAGTCGACGCCGTCGGGCGCGCAGTTCAGCGCGCATGTCGTCGCGTCCGGGCACAGCGCTGCGTTCCACGTCCCGTTGCTGTGGCAGAGCACTGACGGGTCCGCCACGGATCGCAGAGGTCGCTGGTCTGTCTCTTGCACCAGCGACGTCTGCAGTGTCGTGCACTCCCCGCCCGTCACGCATCGCTGCGTCGTGAGGGTCGGGTGGATCTCTGGCGTGAAGTTCCCGGCTTGTTGCGCGATGGCCACGCTGCTTAGGAGGGCGCAGGTGAGAATCACACACCGCATGTTCGTTTCTAAGCTTGAGGGAGAAAAAAGAAGGGATTCGGAACGAGTTCTCGAGTAAATAATTGAATGAATAAGCGAATGAATGAGTGAGTGTAACTAAGAACAAAAACCTACAACCACCATGGAAATCAACCAATACTTTATACCCCCAAGCCTCGTCGTCCCACACACATATATGCACATACCCATACCACACGTCAACTCCACTTAACTGACCGAGGTAATGTAGGTCAAGCTGGAATAGGAGAAAATGCAGACAGGCCACTATCCACTACCGTATCTATCCACTTCACAGTATAGTAAGCAGTCCACTTCTCCTCCTCCTGCATGCCATCCATCCACAGTCCCTCGTCAACATGAAGCATAAACCTCCCAGCTGCCGTCACGAACAAAGTAGCCTGCGAATTTTAAAAAGAAGTTTCCCCTGACAGGGCGCGGGCGCGAGGGGAAAAGTTTAACCTTATAAGCAAGAAGCGAATCTGGGGATATCCCGTCCCCGTCCCCGTCTCTGCGGGCGGCCGCGCTGAGGAGTTGCACAAACGAGCATGCGACTTACAGTAGGTAGGGTATATAAGAAAGAAAGAAAGAAAAGAAAAGAGTCTTGAAGGCGGCACATTAGACGCTATCTCCCTCTGTTTTCCCTTCTGTTGTCTTCCTTTCTGTCCTTTTTTTTTTTTTTTTGCTTTGTGTGAGGGATTTGCTGCCTGCCCCCCAACGAACGGCTTTCTCGGCCACCGCTCACAAGGGACAGCAATTAAAACTCCAAACCGCATCGTTAATATGCACGAAAGCTTGCTGATCTTTTACGGGTGCTGTACCATCGCTGGTTTATGTGAAACCCTTTAGCCATGCATGGGTGCTGAAAAATAGAGTTTCGAAACTCTACTTTACTTTTGCCTCGGTGGTCGTTTAATTCGAGAAGATGAAGGGGGGAGGAGATAAAGGGGTCAAGCGAGCGAAAAGGAGATGTTATGTTTATGCATGGTACACGTTTTGAAAGTTGACATTTGAAAGTCTAACTGTCGCTTACCTAGTAGCGGGTTGCTTTTTGCGTAGAATAGAGGTTAGAGGTAGTATAGAGATTTTTTGGGGTTTAGTTTTTGTTTTGTGATATGTGAAAGCTTTTCTGAGTTATACTTTCCGCGAGGGGGGGGGGGTCAAATGACAGGTTCTTGTAAGCAAGTACCTACTTTACCTGTTTTGTTAAGTATAAGGGTGTGAGCCGCTTATTGCGTCTTGTAGTTACAGTATTTGTCGCTTTTATTGAGACCTGCCTCTCGGAACCTTGCCACGGGCGGTAGTAGACGTATATTCCAGACTTGAATTTATGTTTGAAAATAGAAACATGATACTCAAGAAAATTTTGTGGAGTCTGACGCTATTATATCAGCTGAGAAAAATTGATCTGGAAACTCGATAGATGTATGATAAATTTAGAAGAAGAAAACTTTTTATATTTCCAAGTACTTTCTATTGTCATCTAATTCATCGTCATCTAACTCATCATCATTTGATTATCTTGTATTTGTTTGCAGAGTATTCTTTGACGACTACTTGTATTCTAATTTGAAGTGCTAGCGTGTTTACATGTGTCAGAATCAACCTCTTGATAAGACGGGTAGCTGAGTGTGTATTACTTTCAAAGGTTGAATACCTCGGTAAGAATTGCATTGGCTGTTTCCTTGCTGTTTCCTGATTATTACTATCTTCGGAGATTTGAAAATAAATGTTCTTGTCCGCCCCCGCTCCTTATGTTGTTTTATTTTCGAGTTTTCTCTTTTTATTTCAAGATAAACTAACTAATTCAAGGTATAAAGAGTTGGTAGCTAAAAGATATCAAAATCTCAAAAGAGCAAGTACTAAGTTAGAGGTTACACAACTTCAAAGAGCCTTCGTGACACGAATATTAAAATTGAAGTTACACATGACGCAACGCAACTAAGTTATCGAATTCCTTTGAGTTAAAAGATGCTGACATGA
Source organism: Pseudofabraea citricarpa (assembly GCA_029641185.1). Lineage (NCBI taxonomy): Eukaryota > Fungi > Ascomycota > Leotiomycetes > Helotiales > Dermateaceae > Pseudofabraea > Pseudofabraea citricarpa. Next base: position 1,364,957 of record JAPWGK010000008.1, read on the forward strand.
AGAGACCTAAGCATGTGCTTTGAATAGATGCTTTAAATAGCTGGTGTAACTCTTGGAAGTGTGTCACGCTGCCTATTCTCAGCCGCACAACAAACGTGATTTTGGCTTGGGCGGTCTGGGCGCGTGGGCTGTAGATATCCTCAAGTTCAATCCCTCCTTCCAAGTCTATATCTACCAAGCAAGGTGAAAAGCGAAAAGCAAAATCACAATTTGAACAGTATGCTAGACAAGAAGACAGAGATTTTCAATGGTAACGAAGCTGACTAGACGGGCTTGCCAGCCATCGTACAAAGACGTAAGGTAGTACGAAGTGCTGACAACGAGAGGGTAGGTGACAACAGGAAAGGATATGGCGACAGGGTAAGGGGTAAATCCCTAGGACGCCCATCGAAGTCTGACAAGGATTGAAGGATTCCGTGCAACCCCTGTAGTATGACTGTGGATGATGATGTTTTTTGGGATACTCTGCGCCAGGCAAGAGCTATGTAGCTACTAGTGTACGCGTAACAAACCCCATAGGAATTATTTTCCTATGGTTCTGACGCAAGTCATCCGGAAAAGCTTTCTCTTGATAAAACCGCCGAACATCATGCATGCAAGTAATGCCTTAAAGAGGTAGCCGGAAGTGTGGGGGGCGTCTTGGCTAATAAAGGTGATATTGTTACTCCCGGATAGAATTTGTCCTAATGCTATGTTTTTAGCTATTAACGAGTCTGACAAATGAGGCACAAGCCCACATGGAAGTCTTTGAATGTATTACAACTTTGGTTTACTATTATACTACTAAGGAGCCAATATTTCTGATATAGAACTCTTCTGACCTGACTGGAGATATCTTGGATCTTCATACTAAATACCAGATAGTGAAACTAAAACTATACGCGCTGATACTAAGTACAAACCCAAGTCTATAATCCATATCAACCGATTTCCAGTTCAACGACCTATGTTAGATACCTTCAAAGCTAATAATTAGAAGAGTTATTTTAACTCAAATTAAAGAGGCGATTTTATCTGTTAGAGCGTTTATGCCGTGCGCTAGAAGTAGATCGAGTATTTGGCCGGTTTGAAACTTAATAGCTGAAAGCCTAAGAGTTGTTAAGTCCACTTTAGCTCCGTCAGTCAAAATAATAGGGAATTAGTTATAGAAACTTTTGTACTATAAACTACCAAGGGCTAAAAGAACAGAATCCTGTTACGTTTGGTGCTACCTGCGAATGGTTTGTGAGTCAACCAAAACATGCAGCTTTGCTGAAGAATCCCAAGTGTCGCTTGCTTTGGGCCTCGGTAGATCCAAGTTATAGGAAGCTTTTCTTATCTGAAAATCTGGTAGACCACTACAGCTCTCATCCAAAGGATTAATAACAGTAATTTGCTATTTCTCTTCAAGGACAAGGACTTAACCAGACGTGTTACAGATACACTGTGTGCTATCATTAATCGATTTCAGTTGCAGAGTGATCTGATGAATATTCCATGAAGCCAATTACAAAAGAAAGCAAACAGCAAAAACTAAATGCTAGAAAAGGTGGCTATAGAATGGAATTAGATCTGTATTACAGTTTGTATTTTTGTTAATACCTTTTAGGCTAATCATGTTTTTGTTAGGAAAATATACTAAAAATACTAAGTTAGTATTGTAAGAAGCTGCTAGAATCAAATAACCTGGATGCTTAATTAATGTTGTCTTTTTTTTTAGTAGGTGCTCTCACCGGATACTGTTTACATCGCTTATGCGAGGGGTAGCTTCGATGCCGCATTATGCCACCACTCCCTTCAGAATCTGCTTTCAATACGTTATGGATTTTTAGCCGAGGCTGGACTCAATAGTCATGGGTAATCTTGTCTTAAAAGAATGTTATTATACCTTTGTATCAGCCGTTTGGTACTATTTCTAGTCCCGTACTGTTGGTTAGCTGTATCAAGAAAAGATCGGCAAGAACCAGCAACGTTACATGGACAATCAATTCTGACCAGGGCTGGTAAGGAACCCGACTCGACATAGCTGCGGGGTGCAACTCTAACTCCACTTTTGATAGTGAATGTTGGAGATAATTATCGTGGAGGTACAGTAAGTATGTTGGGTCGCGGTGGTAAACCAAAGCTGCAATGATTATCCACTCTTGTGGGAGCATATCTGATTACTCGGCCGTCCACTTCCAAGATTTCCTACCAGCGAGATCTTTCTACCAGCGAAATCTTTCTGTTCTAAGAATTCTCCTCTGTTGCTAAAACTCTTACTGAACTGACATGACAAGTGTTGAAAACATGGCCGAGCCCATAGCACCGAAAGAAAGCATCCCACAAGAAATCCAGAATGTGACACAGTTAGAAAGCAAGAAAACCCAGGTCAAAAATGTTGCAAATGTTGCTTTGGCAGATGCGACGGCAAAACAAAAACCCTCGCTTTGGACTCGTCGGATGTTCCAAGTAAGTTTAAGTTCATTTTGAGTTGTCTTATATCGTCACCAACATGATTGACAATAGCTTTACATATGCCTTCTTGTCGCAACCTTAAATGCAGCCGTTAATGGCTACGATGGATCTGTCATGGGCAGTATAAACTCCTATGTCCAATACCGGCGGTATTTCAATTTCTCCCTGACAGGAGGAACTCCTTCCACTGGAATTGTGTATGCAATCTTCACTATCGGTAATTTAGCTGGGGCAGGTATTGCGGGACCATGTTCAGACTGGAAAGGTCGACGATGGGGGATGTTTTTTGGGGCCGCTGTTATCATCCTCGGAGCTTGCGTGCAAGCTTCAGCTCAAAACCTTGCAGCTTTCATGATTGGAAGGTTTATGCTGGGAGTTGGTGCTGCGTTGGGTCCTTCAGCTGCTCTGCCATATGTTAGTGAGATGGCACACCCGAGCTTTCGAGGTAGTATGACGGGTGTTTATACTACATTTTATTTTGTGGGTGCTATTCCAGGGACTTTTGGTGAGTTTTCATTTCTGAACGTTGAGAGTGATTGCTGATTTTATATAGTTCCATATGCTACTTCTGTAAGTGAGATATCCGGAGTTTTGCCATGTGAGGGTGACTTGTTCTGACGCTCATGAAGTATATCGATGGAACACAATCTTGGAGAATCCCGTAAGCTTATCCAACCAGCATTTAAGGCAACCAGCTCATGAATAACAGACTTTGGCTTCAAATGACCTTTTCTGGAATCGTATTTGTGTCTGTACTATTTCTCCCCGAGGTAAGTCAAATCCGATTCCTGTGCAGGAGACATTTTGACGAGCCTCACATAGAGTCCGAGATGGCTTATGGCAAATGATCGACACGAAGAAGCTCTCCAAGTAATGACCAAATACCACGGAGAAGGAAACCGCGAAAGCCCCATTGTGCAACTTGAATTCCGCGAGATGCTCGAGGAGATCAGCATGACAGGAGCCGATAAGCGATGGTGGGATTTCCGCGAGCTCTTTAATACTCGAGAAGTACGATATCGCACCATGCTTACAGTAGTCATCGCTATTTTTGGACAATGGGTTGGTAACGGACCTGTTTCTTATTACTACCCCCAGATGCTTTCAGGTGCCGGTATCGAGAATAATCACACACAGCTCTTGCTTCAAGGAATGCAGTCGGTTCTAAGTTTCGCAGGTGCGTTGATCGGCGCCGCGTACACAGATCACTGGGGAAGAAGACCACAACTCTTGGTATCTACCAGCATTATTGTTGTTCTGTTTGCTATTATCCTTGCGTTGAATGCTACGAATATCACTACCTTGCCCGACGGAACGATTTCGGCTAAGAATGGAGCACAGGCGAAAGCTGAGATTGCTATGATTTTTCTCTTTAGCTTTGTTTTTGCTGTGGGCTGGACTCCTATGCAAGGTATGTAATTTCTATGGTTGCAATCGAGTCGCATATAGCTGACGAAAAGTAGGCCTTTATGCTGTCGAGGTACTGCGCTTTGAATCTCGATCCAAGGGAATGGCTCTATATACTTTGTTTGGAAATATTGCTAGTTTCTATAATACCTTCGTTACCGGTATCGCATTTACAGGTGCTGGGTATAATTACTATTACCTGTTCATCTTTTGGGATCTGTTTGAGGTCATATTCATTTATGTCAGTACGCACCCGCCGCTTGCGTATTAATTGCTCGCTAATGGTTGTGTGATAGTTCTTCTTCGTTGAGACTAAGAACCGAACTGTAAGATTGAATGTCCATGACTTCGTGATATAAAGGCTAATAATTGATGTAGCTGGAAGAGCTAACTGATATATTTAATGCTTCAAGTCCGGTGAAGTACTCGCTGAAAAAGTCAGAGGTTGTCATTCATGGCGACGAGGGTGTGACAGAAGTTTTGGAAAAAGAACCAGTGGTGTAATGAGCAGATATAGATTAACATGCACTATTTGAAGACAACAGATAATCCTAAGTTTCTTAACTAAATGGGAGAGTAGTTGAGACTGTCGGCGTGTAGATGAACTCGGTACATGAATGAAGATATGATAATTTAAAGATTGTTCTGCCTATCCATACGAATCTTTGAAAATCTCATCGGATTAAGCTCTTCATATCCCACAAAGAAACGTAAAGGCTTTTATAAGACATTTACAAAACCAGGTTACCAATCGATGCAGAAAAGGAGAGAGGGAGAAGAAGCGAGGCGAGCCCCGCAACACGTGATTGTGCATCATGAACCCCGCACTGCCCGCACTTCGTGTTTCGAGTCGCGTTTTTAACGCGAGCACAATATTTACGGCTCAAATTGAAAACACACCAGAAACTCGATTTCTGAACCTGTGTTCTGGGTGCTATGTCTGGAACCTTTTTATATATTGACAATCGCTCTCATTATTCCTTATTTGCAAATACTGCATACTCACAACCAGTATTTATCCCACTCTAAACCCCTTCACAGCATGGAGGGGTTTTTGGTGAACACGTACAAAGCCTATAAGGCGCGGGAGACAAAGCTCCTAGTATGGCTGAAGGAAACATCGGGGTACGATAAGTATGTATTCACAGACTTTCCACATCATACCAAACTCTAATTCAAAATTAGGACGCCTTTCCGAGTTAATCAGATCCCACTTCTAGCCAAATCGATCGTCGAGAAAGGCCTCGCAGTCCCGGATAATGTTGTAGACTTACTAAAGGAAGTTGTTTCGAAGAGGAAGGAGGCTGGCGCTTGGTATAGGCACAGAAATATTGGTGATACGGCTTCGGGGCATGCACATATCTTGGATGTGTTAGAAGATACTTTAGCAACTCTCAAATCTACATTGCCCAAAGGAAAGAGACATCCTAGTTAGTCTTGGGTGTGAGGATTCTCTATGGTTAGAATGGAAACTAACTTTGTTAGAAACTAAGGGCCACCAAACAGACGGAAAAGACAGCAAACACGATAATGAAAATCCGTACGAGCACCTGAACGACGAGGAGGAAGAAGCAAGTCAAGTTTCTGGGGACGACGAATCCGATGTTCCAGAAAGTAGTACGGCAGGGGCGGAAAAGAACAAAGACGCTGATAAGAAGAAACCCAAAGTCAAGAAGATCAAGTCTGGTAAAAGAAAGGGCAAGCCAAGGAGAGAGGCCAAACCCAAGCCAAAGAAGAAGTTGATCATCAACAAGGAGTCTTTACTCGTTTACGACGACGAAGATGAGCTTGATGACCTCTACTTTATTGTCTATTGCGCCTTCCAAGATTTCAATCGAATCAGGGAATACATTCAGGATAGATGGCGCGACTATCAGCAAGGACTACTTAGTTTGAGCACCGTGGCAATCACGACAAATACTGCCTTTGAACTTCTCCAAAGAGCAGAGAAAGAACTTCTGTCCATGTTGACTCCAGAGTATCAAAGCTACGATGCTTTATCTCAAATGTTGTTCATCGAAGTCGGTCTCGCACATGTTGACTACGATGGGAAAACAGCGGCTTGTGGTAACGACGAGACGAAAAACAGCGATGCTATCTACGAAGAAGCAGATTTCCTCTGCTTGCCAAGATATTGGGACCTTGTTACGTGGCTCAAAAATGTGCCTCCCAGAAAAGTTGTGGTGCAGCCAATGTACTTGGAGAGCAGGGTCAAATACGAAGCGATTCATGCCGAGGAGAAGATGAAGAGAGATCAGCGAATCATCTACGAAATGGCTGCCGAGACCACCCTCCTTAAAGCCCTTCACAACAACCCAAACTTCCTCTTGCCAGGAGAGGATGAGTTCACCCTTGGAATGATCGCATTCCATGCGACACGCGAGATACCAATATGGCTGGTTTTTGCATGTCAGATTCAGTGTGACATTCGCGGCATTCTCGAATACAAGGCAGTTAAATGTCACGATGAGCTTTTGGCCATGGCGAAACGCGCAAAGTCCACATTGAATACGTATGCAAATTTTATGATAACCCACGATTTTATTAACTTTTTGGAAGAGGCTGTCGACACCACACTGGGCGAAATTGGCTGCTGGGTCACCGATGATTTTTGTGGTGAGGATAGAGACCGACTATGGATCAGTCATGGTTTCAAGAAAAAAGATCTCGAGCCATTCTACTACCTCCGACGGCATCCCCTTCTCTGCGGAATGATGATCTTTCGATTCTCACTTACGATGAACGAAATTGGATTAAAAGCGACCAATGGATATGGTTCTGTAATTTCTTCAGCCCATCTTTACAATGCAATGCGGCACGAAAAGCCAGATTTTGCACAGTGGGACGACATGGAGGCTTTGATTTTGATACATTCATATCAGCGCATATTTTGGCATGATAGCCCACCAACCAACCCAGCACAGTATTCTCGAAGTTACGATAGGGCCACAGGAATTGTTGGCATGATAAATCAAAGAAAAAATAGTACTGGCATGATTAAGCCGGATCGTTTATACGAGCGAGGTATTGCACCTGCGTCTGTTGTGAGCGCTCAATATCATGAACGATTCTGTTTCGGCTGGAAAGGTCGTTCTCCACCAAGATCGCTTCCCAACGTAGAGCGATTACTCAATCACACCTCTGATCTCGAAACGGAGCATATGGTACAAGGTCTACGCATGCTTGGAAGTGGTGATCAACCTTTCAGTCTTGGATCATCAATGAGTAAAGCGGTTGAAGCTGGTAGCGCAGCTACAGACTCCCTGATTCACCAAACATTGTCGATGAATATCACTCCCGAACAGTCTGTGACAAGCCAGTATCAAGAGACGAAAAAACTGTCTATGATCCAGCTGCTAAATGCTCTCTGCACTCGTGCAGCACGGGAATCATATACTTTAAACTTCGACTATTTTTCATTCTGTCTGCGATGTCTCATCTTTCTCAAAGCCGTTTCAGACGAATTCGAACCAGAAATCAAACAGTCCGAGTCCTTTGAAGATGGAGTATATTGGGATAGAGGTGAATTACCTTGTGTACCTTACATTGTCTTCAAGATGATTGAGGACGCAGACAAGAGAGATAATGTACTGGAACGATTGGGCCGCATCTTGAAAAAGGTCATCGATGAGGAGGGTAACATGGAGATCAAAGCTGTGCGGGCAATTTTGGGTAGTAAGAGTAAGAGTGATGGGAATGCAGATGAGAAGTTGACGTGGAGTGCGGAGGTAGAGACCAAAGTTCTCTGAGGGATCAACACAATATTCCTAGATTTTTTAATTAATTATATATATATCTAGGATATTTTTGCTTTCTTGCAAATTCAAACCGTCCCTTTCCTAAACATAAACTTTGAGAATACACGGCGAACAAAAGTACTCTGCTGCTCTGAATTACAAATAGAGAAGTGGCAAGAGATACTAAAACGAGTAATTACATATTAAATACTTGTGTACATTTTAGGGTATATAAATCTACATCTGAAGTTCCAACTCGATAGCCTTCTCTGTGGCTAGCTCGTGTTCCCCATCATGTTTTAACATTCTAACATCATTCCATTCCCAAGCCAACATGTCGCTCATGGGCTCATGCTCCGTGACCGTACATCCAACCCCCATTGCTTCCTTACTACAGCATGCCCACTCAACTTCCCATTTGGTGCTGAAGATTAGGGATGGTTCCATCTCTTCCCAATTCTCAGGCCGACGATCTTTCTTGTACTGCTTTTTACCGGGATGCCATCGACATGCAGCACCGAGATCTTGGTGCGTGATTCTTTTCTTGCATTGCTTGCATGACCCTTTCCAACTTGGGTATTTTCGTGATGATATATCGCTGCTGGTTGTTGCATATTTCATTCTTTTGGCGGCGATTGCCTCGTCACTTTCTGCAAGTAGGTTTCGTTTGAGACCCTGCGCATATGTTGCTTGAGGTGGACTTCCAAATAATCCTGCCCCTGATGGTTCCATATCGTATGTGTTCTCCTCCTTGCAAGCCATTTGCTCACGCTGAAATTCAAAGTAGCTGTTCTCTAACGCTTGGGCAGCCCTAAACCGGGCAGCTTCACGAGCAAAGTCTTCCTTTATTGACTCTAAATATTCTTCGTCATCCGTATCTATGTCACAAGTCGACCTCTGCGGATTCTGAATTGTTGAAAACTGTGCTTGATATCCGATGCTGCTGGGTATTTGCTCGCGCCCTGCCTTCTGTTCTGTTTTTCTTATCTCGTCTATGGCTTTCTTGTCTTTCATATGTTGATTATCCTGCATTTCTTCGTAATGATTTCTAAGAAGGAGTTCAGAGCTAACTGTTTCGTTGTCGTGGCCGTGTGCAACTCGTTGTTGCTTTAAAATCAAAATTTGAAGTGCATCTTCTTTCCACATAAGTTCGATTTGTATTCCCATCCTAGCAGCCGCTGCTGCTTCTGCGCTTATGTCTTGGGTCGACTGCTGCATTATCAAGCTCTGAAGAGCTTTCTCGCTATCTGCGACTTCCATGCGGGCTTTGCATATCGCCCTTTTTTCCATTTCTTGACTACTTATTCTGAGTTGAGCAGTCGCGCTTCTCGTATCTGTGTGCTTCGGTGTAGGCAGGGGAATTGGTTCGGAATCAGAGTCTTCAGAGTCGGAATCGTCGAGTACAGGGGGTGAAGAAGTCGGAGGTGTAGCAGGTGGTTTCTGCAAGATGGGAACATGTGCTTCGAAGTGGTTTTGTGGCATTGGTGGAAAACGCGTCGTCAAATCAGGAGTGTGCACCTCCTCTAAGAGTGTCACTATTCGTGCTTGTAATCCAGGAAATTCCTCGCACGCAAGGACTATGGCGTTCCAGAAATCCAGTTTCGAATGAAAATTAAGAACATATGGTAGCGTGGTTGTGTCCTCCTCGAAAGGCGACATTATAAATTTCATCGGCATCTTGGACAATGTCTGGAAGGGTTTGGGAGCTTGGATATATCAGAGAGGAAAGTGAAGCTCAAAAGACGCGTCGCGCATTGACACGCGACGCGGTGGTTATCAAAAGTCCTTATCAGCACGTGCCATCGACACAAACATACTCACACTAAATTCTAGCTCAGGTGTGCTAATTTAAACGCAGCCTAAAGCCTTAAGATAAATATAAATAGTTGTAAATAACAGTAAGCAGGATGCCCTTCATTGGACGATATCAGTTTGAATAGGCATACATTGCAACTATCATGTGATCTGCGGACAGCGTAATAATCCGATCCGAGGCATTAGTCAACGTCATCGTGGTCATTCTGCCTTGAAGACATCGCATCACAGACAATATCCTTCCTTGCCAAATTCATCGCAATGCAAGAACCTGAGATCATTGGAGAAATTCCTCCATCCGATATAAGCGTTGTGAATGGCAAAAGTGGACTGATCAGTCTGCCTTTAGGTAAGTTCCTCGGGTATTGCGGACCTCCTGCCTTGCCTTGTAGGCACGTTATCGTGAGAGTTGAAGTCGACAATTACCAGACTGGAATCATATACTATTATCTAGTATCTTACTGTTATCGGAATTCTTTCTATGAAGATTCCTTACGATGCGCTGGATGGTCATGTGGTCTCAGGCTTTTCAAAGTACACAGCTAACATGTCATCTATAGAAATACAAACATCTATTCTCCGGTTCTTTTATACTCCAGGAGGTAGATTCAAAAAATCCACAAGCATTTTAACCACATGCAAAGCACTTTACGAACTTGCCTATCCCATATTTTTACAAAACTATATGTTTAATTGTATTCCTATCCGGCCGGGGGTTTACGGAGAAGATTTGAAAGTAGAGGGTGATATCATCCGCATTGTCTGGCCTCACGATGATGAAAGATGGCAATTTCACTTATTCGACGACGAGTGGATGGCAGGACTGAAAAGTGGCATGGCATCACTATTTGCCGAGGAAACATCGCAATTGAGCCACAAGGATTCACAGTGCACAGAGGATGACGACGATACAGAGAGTGAATCTGGCAGTGAGAGTGAGTTTGATGTTGCGGATGCAGTCTGGGCGGATATTTTATCATTCGAAGAACGCGCTCAAGAAGTAGCAAAGCGCTGGATTCGGAGGAACAAATTTGCCAGCTTTCTCAAACATTTAGGACCCGAGCAATCAAAAACCATACAGCATATCAGAATTCTCTGGGGTGATCCAGAGACTATTCGGTCCGGGGAGTCTATAGAAGTCGGCCCGTATGCGATTGGCATTATGAGCATTGTGTTTGGCAAGTACCTACCAAATTTGACGGAAGTCGCATTGCAACTCAAACATTCACCGGAAGGATATAGTGCTGCTAGCTTTAGCCAATTCTGTTGGACATGTGCACTCGAGATCGAGAATAAGCAAGACTTCCAGGAATATGCATATGCTGAAAATGAACGGCCAGAAGTCATGGACATTCGCAACTTTTCCGAAAGTGCACGGGAATTCGAATTTGTCCAAGCCTTGAAGCTTCTCCTTCAAAACTGCTCTAGCTTGAGTATGCTGCGGTTAGAAAATTGGCATGGCCATAGTTCACGCTTGGTTTGGCCTGAATGGTGGTGGGACTTAGTCAAGCGCGATAGCTTGACCATGTCACTAGAGTTCCCATTCTCAATGCCATGGAGAGACAACCAGGTCATGGTTTTCTCTCAAGAGCAGCAGGGCTGATAACCATTTATGGAGAAATCGTGTCGATTTATCACTTAAATCTTGAACCATCTTTAGATATCATACTTCTACGTTATCAAAGCATTATCACAAATAAGATCCAAAAGTCAATTCGCAGTACATTTTTGTTACCTTGTACGAGATATACACAATATTATACACATACAGCTTACCGTTCATAGAATGAAACTGACACTAAAGAAAAATAGTCCCATCTCAAAGTTCAAACCTAGGGAAAGTGTTACCCGGGCTCCGTCAACTAACTATATCCCTTTATCCTTTTAAGACTTTCTCTTTTGTGTCGCCTTCCGAGTCTGACTCCTTGTTTGCCTTTTTGTCGAATCCGTTGTAAGTTCGATAACACTTTCTTTATCAGAAAACTGACTGTCTTCCGTATGAGACTCGGCAGAATCAACGTCCAGGAGCTTAGCTTGAAGTTCGTTCTCCATCCACCTTCTAAATAGCTCCTTGGGTCGCTCTTGCCACCAGGTATAGTTTGCCAACTGGTGGGTTTTGCAGCTCTCAATCAGCTGTTCCTTTGTATTGAGATGAGCAAACTTTGGTTCTGTGATGGCGCGGAGAAATGGTTTGGCGCTGTATAATTCATCTTTAGCGCAGCTCCTGCCCGCTTCAATGTCGATGGTGGAAAACTGAAGCGGCATGGACACGAATGGCTCAGTGCGGAAAAAGGGACGATTCGGGTTCATTATGTGGAACAAGCTGCTTAAGGTAGACCATAGAGGTGGATGCCCTGGCCAGGGTGGACTTTTTGTCGAAGGCGGAGCTTTGGTCCAAGGGGGGTTTGCTGTCCAAGGTGGATTTCCTGGCGAAAGTGCTTTTGGCCAAGGTGCGTGTTTTGGCACCAATGTATTCCCCATAAAATCGTTCATTTCTTTTAGCCAGGATGCGTTCCCTGCCAAAGAATCTATTTCTTTTGGCCCCAATGTATTTCCCATAAAATCGTTCATTTCTTTTAGCCAGGATGCGTTCCCTGCCAAAGAATCTATTTCTTTTGGCCAAGGTGCATTCTCTGTCCAATGATGTGTTTCATTTGGCCAAGACTCATTCCCTTTCCAATGATGTATTTCTTTTGGCCAAGATTCATTCCAAATCCAATGATGTTTGTTTTTGGGCCAAAGACGTCGATGTTCTTCTTTACAAGCCTCAAACCATTCTCCTACCAACCCTCCCTCTCTTACCTTCACATCTGCATCAGGTTTATTCTTCTCCTTTTTCGTTTCTGGAAGATCGTCATTCTCCTCTTTCGCATCCCTCTTTCTTTTCTTTGTCGCTTGTTCTTTGTCTGCTGCCAATAGAGCAGGCGGCTTTAGTTTCGATTCCTCAATCGGAAATACCATGTAGCCGAACGCCTCACCCTCAAAACCATTGTTGATAATCTCGGCAGCGATTCGCGGTCTTTTCTGCAAATCGAGATCTCGGTTCCTCAAAGAGAATAAGGAATACCCAAAAGCCAGACACATGGCATTAGTGACAGCAAAAACACTGCAGTTGTACATATCCTCCTGCGCATTGCAAACCTCATGATTGGAACCAATATCCCTGAATGAATACTTGTCTGCGTTTTCCCAAACTAGAATAGGCCATTGCTCTTTCTGATCTGGCAAAATGTCCATCAGAACGGCCTGGAATGTACGGAGTGGAGCTGTTTTCTCAGTGAATGGTCCGCAAATGCTGTCGATGAGGAATAAAAATTGCTGTTTTGGAGCGATGCCCAAAAGTATCCAGTGTGATTTGTTCTGGTGATAAGGAACAAAGACATAATCGAGATCCATGAGTTCCTGCTGACCACAACCAGCCTTAGTCATAGTATATCTCAGATCATCCCACTCGCTGTCACTCTTTGCATTTTCAGCATCTTCGAGGAAGCCAGGTTCGAGGAATGCTATCTTGTTTTTGTTAACAAGCGAATGCTTGCTAGCATAATTCTTGATAAGTTCCAAATATCTGCTGATGACAGCTGGCGTTAGATCTTGCTGTTTGCCATTCAGACCTTTATCGAGAATACTGCCAAAATCCTTTGCTGTCAGTCCATTGACGCCGTTATTCATGGCATCTTCAAAAGGCTTCCCAGTAAGAGCTTCATCAAGATCATTGAATTGTTCGCGTTGGGGTTTCAACAAGCACGCGAAATCTTCCTCGCGGAGATGTGTAAATGGACCTGGTCGCTCTATTGGGCGTCCTGCATTCTCTGTGGTTCGTGTCATATCTGCCCGCTGAGTACCAAACTTGAAATACGATTTCGGTTTTTCTTCTTCTTTTGATCGCAAGTGTAGGTCCGCATTTAAAGTATTTCCAGTCCTACGCATGCGTTTTGCTTTGTATCAATCCATTAGCACATATTCTTTGTTCCGTGAGTCGAGGCAACCGTTTTGGGTAATAGATAGGTATGTGGCAATGAGCGGGGAAAGTGACAAAGGAACGATTCAGACTCGATGGACGGAATCACTTCAAAGGATTTTGGGATCTACTGTAACATAGTCAGAGAGAAGTGTGCACAATTAAACCAAAAATGATACTTAAATTATCTCCAGACGATAGATCTAGACAACAGTATTTCCGATAATCTTAGCAATGATTACAATATTTTCGACGAGTCATTCTAAGTGTCACTAATAATCGCATATCTTGAATTAAATTCGATTAATATGAAAACTCTCATTCCGCCGCCTACAATTAAATCATTGACGAACTAGCATGGTGAGGGTTGCCTCGAAAGTCACCATATACTGCAAAGTCGCTTCGTCTAAACTGGAATTGTAACAGGCACTCCAAGAATAATGTCTTCTCCGTATTTGACACCGTCTATCTCCTTTACACCACCAACTTTCTCCTCTGGTGCAGCTTGGAGTCGTGTTTTCACATCTAAATAACAATTAGCACAGATTATAGGAACACAATCATTGAACTGTTGACTTACTGGCTTCTCTCCATTCTTTGTTCGTCGGGACCTGTAAAATTCTCGATTAGTACGCTTCATGTTATCTTTCACCAAATGTTCTTACCGACACACCAGTATCCATGAGCCTCTTGAAGTTCATAAAAACTCCTTGTTTCAACACAAATCCTTCTCGTTGTAGTAAAGGCGATTCTAGCTAATGTTAGTAACCTGCTACTTTTTTGTAAATCGATACTTACCCATGGCGGGCTTCAACCTCATTGAACCAGTAGAGCCATTGAAAAAGACTAGTGACAGACGTTGCTGGTGCTGTTGATCTTCCGGAGGCTCGGCCACTGTATAAATTGTTAGCATTTGAATGTTGAGGATACCAGCTGGAAATTGGATTCAAATCAGTACCTTTATGTAATGTGGCTTTGAAATGACCACCAGATATTACTGGACGCAATTAGTAACTTGTAGCTATTAACGGGATATCTCAGTCAAACCTTCAAGTGTTTCTCCCAGATTTATGACCAGTGCACCAGGCCTGTATGGCACGTACTTCCATCTGTTCTCCTTGGTCCAGATTTGTAAAGCTGTTATCGGAACGGAGAACAAAAGTGTGGTTGTGCCATAATCCGTGTGCCCGTACATTCTTACACCTTTCATCGCGGTCTTGTGCTCTCCTTCCAAAGGGTAGAAGAGAGCATGTCTGAAATATCCTTCTCCGACCAAACCGTCGTGGGATTGTACATTATCTGGACACCGTTAGATTGAAAACTCAAGCGTTATATGAGAAGTCTTGCTTACCCCAGAGATAATCATCTGGAAGCTCAAGAACCCTGGAAAGAAGTTTGAGAAGTCGTCGATTGACCGAGTTCATCAGGTACTTCACATGTTCAGCTTAGACAAACGTGAATATGCTATCTACTTACGTCACAGAAAGCAGTAATTTCGTCCATAAATGGCTGGATACATTTTGGGACTCGATCGTGGTCTGCAAACTCTGGAGAATAAAAGTTGAACTGCTCGATGCCATCGAATTTACCCGCTTCACGCTATACAATAATCAGCCGTGCCATGGACGAACTTTATAAAGTAGGTTATGACAGTACCTTCCAACCGAGCCGTGGCTTAAATCCCGCAAATGTCCCGCTCGATGGGTCCCAAAGTAATTTCTCTTTGTCTTCGGTCGAGATATTTGCATGGATGTACTGAGCTAGATCAAATTGGCGATGGAGCTGTTTTTAAAATGATCAGCAATGAAGCGGCCCATCACACTCTATCTTGTACATAGTACTACATACCTGGTCGAGAGAAACCCCGTAGTTCGTCAAGAATAGAAACCCATCTTCTTTGATTGCTAATTTTGTGGTCGCAATTAAAGTCTCCACGACTTTTGGATCTGGAGAATCCAGGAGAGAGAGTTCAATTGTGCGCAAATCGGCCCAGTCACTCACTATTGCCGTAGGAGTTGGAGGAACCCATTTTGGAACTTCTGGTTTGGAAGTCGTAGCTGAGGGGGGGTGGAATGAGGCAGCCATAGTCTCAGGTGGGGTAATTAACGAAACGGCGGACCTCGTTGATCAAGAAATGCAATATTATGAGAGATATGTGAATAATTTTTACACTACAGTACCTCACCAGTAACAGGTGAAATTATTCCGTTATTATGAAAGTGGTTATGAGGGAAGATGTATAAAGTAGTTGTTGTCGATGTATTTACCCCTCCTGCTTCCGTCTGTCGGTTACTCAACAGCTCTGTATTAAGCCATCGCTTCTTATCAAGCCAAGAAATAAGCAGATCCCCTCACTCGTTTGACTCGGGAGAATCCCCTTGCTGTAGATCATCCTTATCACGGCCAACTTCATGACACAGAGCTTATCTCAACCCTACAGGTTCGCAGGCGGAACCCCGCTCCTTCTGTACATTCCTGTTCCATGTGCACGCAGTTATCCAGCAGTTCAAGGTCACGATCGGATCATTGTCGCTACTACCCTATCTTTGCTCCATATTATCACTGCAGTGTCCCCTGTTTTCTCTCCACCGGCATTTGCGTTGCTCATTCGCTCATAATGTGGTATCTAGTCTTATGTCACATGAGCCTTATCTTCGGTGGCTTGTTGTGTCATTGTAACTTTTCACTTTCGGCGGCAGATTTCCGACGGGAAAGGCTGTGAATATATATTTCATCGACTGCCAAATACTGCTTTCGCCTCCAGAAACTCTACAGCAAAGATACTCTACCATGTCTTCCAAACTAGATATCGAGAGGAGCAGCAACGAGGCCCCAGAGATGGCAGTTGGGACGGTGCATGCGGTCGACTCTGAGAAGGCAGGAACTTTTCCTGAAATTGATTACGTTTCTGAAAAGAAGCTCTTGAGAAAGATTGATATCAACCTTATCACCCTTTTTGGAGCTTTGTATCTTATGAGTTTCTTGGGTATGATACTCAACCTGGTTTCCATACGCTTCTTGCTGATATCAAGGTCTAGACAGGTCCAATATCGGAAATGCCGTATGTTTAATGTTAGGTTTCCTTTGAAATTCTACTAACTAGACAATCAATCTAGAATTTAACAGGTTTCAGTAATGATCTCGGCCTTGTTGGCAATCAATATGGTGCTGCGGTATCTGTAGTTTATGCCACTTACGTGGTTTTTGAACCAATATGGACGATCCTATTGAAGATTATTACCCCGAAATTACTCTGTGGGTTGAGATAACTATCTAGTTGGCTTTTGGAAACACCGCAACTGATATGTTTTTAGTGACTGGATCATGTGCGTGTTGGGCAGCTTTGACCATTGGCACGGCTTTCGCAAAGAATTTTGATCAACTTGCTGCAATCAGAGTGCTTCTTGGCATGGTTGGTAGGTTTAAGTGAGTTGAACTTCAACGAGCTCTTACTAATGATTTCTCAGAGGCGGCAATTTTCCCTTGTATTGTTATGTACATTACTATGACATATAATCGTGATGAATATGCACAGAGGAATACATACATTTTTGCGGCCTCAGCAATTTCTGGAGCTTTCGGTAAAGTCTTCTTATGTGCTCAGAAATGTTAATTTGTATTAATAAAATATTTTTGTGCATTTTAGGTGGTCTTTTAGCATATGGCCTTACACAAATCGAATCTGGAGGTCTTCATGGCTGGCAATGGATGTGAGTAGCTTTGGTTGTTGATTTTAGTCTTTTCTAATGGAAATAGGTATCTCGTGGAAGGAATATTAAGCTTTATTCTTGTTCCAATTACTTATATATGGCTCCCAAATACAGTTTCCGAGGCAATCTGGTTGACACCAAAAGAGAAAGCCTTGATTGCTGTACGCCTAGCTCGCAATAAGGGTGTCTATAATGAAGAAGATAGCTTCAAATGGTCAGAAATTATCCGCTGCATGAAAGACTGGAAAACATATGTTCAGTCAGTGGCCAATTAATGCCTGGATGATCCAAAGCTAACGCTGAGTATCTCAGATCTGTCAGCCACTTTGGTATTGACACAACTCTTTATGCTATCAGTAAGTACTTTTGATAGTTGAAACTTGTAACGTGAGCTAATAATTATTCCAGCTACGTTTATGCCGAAGATGTTAGTTGTTACTAAAATATTATTTGCCGGCTGTTTGATTGCTAATAAAACGTAGTATTGCTGGTCTTGGTTTCACAACTACAGTTAATGCCCAGCTTTTGACCGTTCCTGGTAAGTCTTGACGTGCCTACTACAGACTACGTATGATATACTTATTTAAAACCAGTATACTTCATGGCAGCAATATCCTATGTTATCCTTGGATACCTGTCTGATAAATATAAGAATCGCTCCAACTTTCTTCTCTTTGCACTGAGTCTCTGCCTTATTGGTTATATCATTCTTCTTGCAAGTCCACAGCCTGGTGTTCGATATTTTGGAGTCTTTATGGTGGCATTAGGACTCTATGCGTCGTAAGCAATTTTCCAGTTGTTGCTACCCAAAAGTCGCTAACCTCAACAAGTACATCCCTCAATATCGTTTGGGCAGCATCAAACCACGCTGGTCACTATAAGCGAGCCTGTGCAACGGGTGTCATGCAACTAGTTGGAAGTAAGATCTTAATATTTTGACTGAATAATGTCCTATATCCCATATTAACTTCTCTCAGACTCTGCTGGTGCTGCCATCGGATTTATTTTCAAAGCTCAGGATGCCCCTCGATATTTTACCGGCTTATATTTTGCCCTCGGGATGGTATTAATGTCTATTGCCTGTACCGGTTTCACGGTATGAACAAGAACCAAAAAGATTAGAGAACAGACTAACAGAAATCATAGAGTTTCATGGTACGCCGGGCGAATGTGGAAAAACGAAGGCTAGTAGCCGAGGGTGCCCCAGATCAACCAGAGCTTGGAGATGAAAATCCTCATTTCTTCTTTTACGAATAAGGCCGGCACAATTAAACAAAGCTAGGCGTGTGGTCGAATTAAACTCAATAGAATTACTCATAAAACACGTGTTATGTCCGGAGGCAAATTATGTGCCATCTATCGATGTTAGGATGCGAATTATTCAATGCCTGAATTATTCAATGCTTAAAGTGTTTGCAAATGGAACGGATTCTGATTGATCACCACACTTAAATTATCACTCTGTAGATAATAATCATGTGGTAGGCCCGGCCTCGTTATTTCCCAACTACTAGAACCATACAAGCCACCATTTTGCTCGCTTGTCAGACCTTCCATTTTCGTCACCGGAAGCTGACCCGACAGAGTTTGAGGCGGTGCGAATTGTTTCAACTAGTGAGTTAAGCTGCAGGTCTTCCGATTCCCGAATGCTTAAAATCCCCTCCTCCCCTCACCTTCATGTTGTTCTGGCGATTTATATTGTTACTCGTCGCTCTCGAGACAAGCTTTCAAGCTCCTATTGCAGAACAATAATTTTCATCAAAGCTATTACCCACGAAGAGAAAGATCGACGTAGGACTTGGGAATATATAGATAGAACTTAACTTGAAATTTTGTGAATATTGCGTGAGATACCCGTCGTCGGACGGTAGAGTGTCTAAAATCCGCTTCGCTCTCTCCTTATTTCCGACTGGTCCTCCGCCTCCATCGCAAAGTTTCCTCCGTCAAAGCAGCAAACAATTCAACAACAATGGCATCATTTGAAATTACATCAAATAGTACAGATGTCTGGGTTGGCGACGATTTCGGGCCAACGAGCCAGAGTCGTACTTTCGACTTCACGCTCATCTTTGAGCAGAGCATCATGAGCATTGCGCCTAGTGCCATATTGCTCCTTGCTGTTCCATTCCGATGGCTCCATCTTCGATCCCAAAGTCGGAAGACAAAACGAACCGATTCTTGGAGCTGGTTGAAGTTGGTCAGTTAGGCTCTGTGTTTTCTGTCACTTGCGAGCAGATGATCCTTAGAGCTGATTTATGCTATAGATTACGATTGGCCTTTTCGGTACCTTACAGCTGGCCCAACTTATACTTTGGGCCAAACTTCGAAATCAAACCATTTTAGCTTCACAGGTCAGCATTGCAGCCAACGTGTTAGGGATTTGCGATTGTCTCGCTTTGGCTTTTCTCAGCTATGTCGAGCAGAGAAGAAGCATCCGTCCATCGACCATTATCTCCGTTTATTTGATATGCTCTATCGCATTTGATGCTGTTCAGTGTCGAACTTTATGGCTCTTGGCAGAAGAGAATGAATTTCGCCAACTGGCAGGGCTACTTAGTTCCACGATCGCAATCAAACTTGGCATTCTGTTGCTTGAGGCAAAAGAAAAGAGAAACATACTCCTACCGGGCTGGAATACTGCACCACCAGAGGCACTTAGCGGCATCTTGGGACGTGGAGTTTTTTGGTGGTTGAATGATCTTCTCCTAAGAGGATTCAAAAGCAGCCTTAGTCTCGAGACTCTATGGCCTACCGATAACAGTATGGACTCCGCTAAAATCCTGAAGGACATGGATATTTCCTGGAGAAAACAAAAAAGGAAGACTGGGAAACATGCATTGCTATTTGCAATGCTGAAAAGTTTGAAGTCGCCGTTCCTAGCCCCGGTACTAACGAGAATCTGCTTGATCGGATTGAGGTTCTCTCAGCCGTTGTTACTCAATAGAGTGGTGAGATTCATTGGTCAATCAGACTCAGAAGCAGGGAAGAATGTTGGATATGGGCTTATTGGTGCAACTGCTCTCATTTATCTCGGTCTTGCGGTATGTTTGAGTGTTTCTTCAGGATCTCTTGGTCACTAATAACTTGTCTAGTTAATGAATGGTATCTCTACTCACAAGACATATCGATTCTTGGCAATGGTTCGTGGTTCACTGGTATCAATGATTCTGTCAACGACATTGAACCTTCCAGCAAACAGTGAGGGCTCAGCTACGCTCACCTTGATGAGTACAGATGTTGAAAGAATTTGTACCGGCCTTGAAGGCCTACATGAATTTTGGGCAAGTCCCATCGAGGTAGGCATTGCCATCTGGTTGCTTGAACGAGAACTTGGCGTCGCTTGCATTGTCCCAAGTATAATGGCTCTTGGTAAGAATCTACAGCTCTATTCAATAATTGCAGCAGCTGAAACCTCAATACAGCAAGCACTGCGGCTGTTTTCAAATTATCAACTTTTATTGGACCGGCACAAGTAGCTTGGAATAAAGCTGTTCAAGAGCGAGTCTCTTTTACTTCCTCGATCTTAGGCAGTATGAAAGAAGTCAAACTGCTGGGAATGATAGATGTCTGCAGCAAGAAGATTTTAGAGCTGAGAGTAAAAGAGCTAAATCGCGCGAAACAATCACGCACCCTTGGATCAATTCGTGTAACTCTAGGTTAGTAACTCTTTCTATTTATCATGGACAAAAACACTTTCCAATCGCTGCTAGTGCTGTTTCGTACTGATGTAAGGTAGTTCAAGTATCTTCTTATTTGACTCCAGCAATCACTTTCGGGGCCTTTATCGCAATTTCTAAGTATTGGACTGGAGAAAAACTCTCGATTCAGAAGACTTTTACGTCTCTAGCACTTATCGTTCTTCTTACCGAACCACTGGCAACAATGTTTGCATCAATCCCACGTTTTGCCATAACAAGAGCTTGTTTAGAGCGGATCCAGAAGTTCATACAAAGTGTGCCTGAAACAGATCGAGTTGAAGATCAAGATTTATCATCTTTCAACATGGGTTTTAGTTCTGAAATTGAACTGCAAAATATAGGCTCGCAACACGGAAACTCAGTTGATCTGCCACATGAAGTCCTGAAGCTGGAAAATGCATCATTTCGAAGCGCAGATTCTGGAGCACCGATCCTACACAGTCTCAACATTACCCTCATTCGTTCAAGTATTACCGTAATTATTGGCAAAGTTGGAAGTGGTAAATCCACACTTGTGAAAGCATTGATCGGCGAGATTCCATGTGCTACGGGGACTTTCCAGACCTCCTTCGGTCGCGCAGCTTACTGTGATCAACAACCGTGGCTCCTTAATGGGACCATTCAAAATAATATCCTTGGTGATTCCTTGCTGGAAGCAAAATGGTACGAGACTGTCGTAAAATGCTGTGCATTAGACGTGGATTTTCAGAGCCTACCAGCTGGTGATAGGAGTTTGATCGGCAGCAAAGGTATCTCGCTTAGCGGAGGGCAAAAACAACGTCTTGTAAGCTTCCTTTTTCTCAAATCATTTTATACTCATAGTTTTTGCGGTTGGCTCATTATCACATAGGCTTTAGCTCGAGCACTTTATTCTCGACTTTCATTTCTCGTCTGTGACGATGTCTTGAGTGGTTTAGACCCACATACTCAGGATCTCATCTGGGATAGAGTATTTGGTATCCACGGTCTTCTTCGTTTACACGGAATCACAGCTGTAATAGCTACACACACCGGTACTTTTTTATTCCCTCTGACAGGGTTTAGCTAACCAACTTGATAGTTCATCGGTTGCGTGAAGTAGATAATATAATAGTTCTTGATGACGGAGCTATCATTGAACAAGGCCTCTTTGAGTCCCTTGGTAAAAACAATGGTTATGTGCAAGAGTTGTTGACTAAACACACACGGAACTCTTTATCTTCCTCGCATTCGGACAGTGACAAAGCGGCCACAAAAACTCAGGGTTTACAGATAACGAAGAAGCACGACGTTTCAAATAATGACTTGCTCCGGAGAACAGGTGATGTTCAGGTGTACAAGTACTATCTGAAATCTGTCGGATGGCGCCATGGTGTAATTTTGTTTTTGCTTACTGTGGTTGTTGAATTCTGTCTGTTCTTTCCTCGTAAGTCTAAATCTACCTCTTACAGAAATCACACCCATGAACCACGCTAAGCGGACATATGTTTGAATAGAAATTTGGGTCAAGTGGTGGGCTGAAGCAGATGCGCGTCATCCTGGTGCCCAGACTGGATTATACTACAGTGTGTATCTCACTTTTGGTGTCGTTGGGCTTCTTTTTGTATGGCTCTCTGTGAGGTAAGCAGTTAGCCTTCTCTGTCATCGCAAATCTTCAGTGAAGAAAATTTGGTAACGGTACTTACCTAGGTACAACTTTGTCATCACTGGACCATATTCAGGAGTCTATCTGCATCTAAAACTGCTCAATACTATAATGCGGTAATAATTTAGCCCTCCCAAAAGAGTAAAGAACGAAACTTACAAAATATAGCGCACCACTGTCGTTCTTCGTTAAGACTGACACAGGCGTGACAGTCAACAGATTTAGTCAAGACATGTCACTTGTTGATATGGTTCTACCAGCTAATGCATGGCTCACTGTGGTCGGAATAATGAAATGTATTGGTATCGCCACTCTCATACTTCTTGGTATCAAATACATGGCTGCGGTAATTCCTTTCTCGTTGTTAGTCCTGTATACTCTACAGCTATTCTACCTCCGAACTTCTCGGCAGCTACGACACATGGATCTTGAAGCCAAATCTCCCTTATATACACATCTACTTGAGATGGTCCAAGGTCTATCCACGATCCGGTCTTACAACTGGACTTCTTCTTTTCTTAAAACCGGTCTCAGTCTTCTCGATATCTCGCAACGACCATTTTACTTATTGTATTGTATCCAGCGCTGGTTAAATTTCATACTTGATATATTCGTCGCCGTGCTCGCAGTCATTTTTGTGGCTATTACGGTATCATTGAAGGGTCATACGACTGCAGGTGCAGTCGGTCTTGCACTTTTGAATATTCTTAGTCTGAATTCAGCCTTGACTCATACTATTGAAACGTGGACACAGTTGGAGACTAGTCTTGGCGCGATTGCCAGGTTGAGAGACGTCGAGTCTACTACCGAGTCTGAGGAGGTGGATGAGAGTAACTCTGTCACACCCGAACCAGATTGGCCACAAGATGGTAGAATTGTTTTTGAGGGTGTAAATGTTGCCTACACGTAAGTCGTTTCCCAGATTATTTTCTACAGACGAGTGATTTGATACTGATACAGCTCTACCAGGGAGAATTCTAATACAGTGCTCAAAGATATAAATCTCACAATTGAGCATGGAGAGAAGATCGCCATCTGTGGTCGAACCGGCAGGCGAGTAACCATTCTCTCGTTTTATGAAAGCAAAAAAACAGAAAAGAGGAGAGGAATACGAATAAGCTAATAAATGTTCTGATAATTAGTGGGAAATCATCTCTCCTCCTAACGCTCACACACCTTCTCCCCCCAAAAGACGGAAGCATCAACATCTCAGGTCGAAACGCCAACTTCATTCCGCGCTCCTATCTCCGCTCCAAGCTTAATACGATTCCGCAAGAACCCTTCTTCCTTCTTGGCCACATAACAGTCCACGAAAATATCTCTCTATTCTGTTCTTCGGCTCTAGAAGAGTCTACTATTATATCCGCACTAGAAACTGTGCACCTCTCGCACTTAATCTCACAACTTTTCTCTCCAATGTCTTCCGTATCACTGTCCCAGGGCGAGAAACAACTCTTCTGTCTCGCACGTGCGATTGCCAGGAAAGAAACGAGTCCGTTCTTGATCCTCGATGAAGCAAACGCAGCACTAGATCATGAGAAGGATATGCTGATGCGGGAAATTTTAAAAAAGGAGTTCAAGGCCAAGACGGTGGTTAGTGTGGTACATAAAGTACAGGATATCGTAGGATTCTATGACAAAGTGTTGGTCCTAGATCAAGGAAAGGTGGTGGAATTTGATAGGCCAGAGGTGCTGTTACAGAAGGAAGGAGGTATGTTTAGAGGACTGATTAGGGAGAAGGCTTAAGTGTAAGATCTTGATTTGATTATCTGTGTAAGCGGTTTCATTTTAAGTATTTCGTACTTGCTTTCAATGCTTCCACGATCTTAGTCATTCATTTAGAATATCACATCTGACAATATATTATGTGCCCCCATTAATTCTCAGGCCTCTCTCAATTTCACCACCATAGGGATTCCATCTTTTGGCTTCGCAGCCAGCTTCAGCTCCTGATAAGCCTTACCTCCCCAGCCCTCAATGCTCTCTCCATTCTCATTCAACACTGGCGTAAAATCAAAGAACCTCGCGGTGAGAGCAATGATAACCCTCGCTTCGATGAGCGACAATTGCTGACCTATACAATTTCTCGGTCCCTTCTCGAACGGCAGAAACGCGGCAGCTTGGTGCTGAGTTGGGTCGAGGAATCGATCAGGGTTGAACTCGCTTGGGGATTCCCAGTGTTCTGGAGAGCGGTGCATGGCAGATGCTAGGTTACAGACTGGATACCTTTAGAAATCATATTGTGAGGCGAGGGAAGAGGGGTAAGGACGAACTCATATGATCTTGTAGTGGGTATTCTCTACCTTCGAACTTAACGGTAGCGCTAATAATATGGTAAGTGAATCGTCGTTTAGACAGGAGGAGGGGCTTACCCAGCTGGTGCTTGCCTGACTGTGAATCCAAATGGGTACAACCTGAGGGTTTCTTTCAACAGCGCAAGGGTCAATGAAAGTTGATTCAAGAGTACTGGCTCCTTGTTCAAAGATTCAAGGGTCTTTTCCAAACCAACTCCAAAGACCTCGTCGTGTTCTTGACGAACACGGGCTAAGTACTCGGGATTTTGTGAGAGGAGATAGATTGCGTACTTGAAATAACAAGTCAGAATAGCCATCAACTTAGTAGCAGACGAAGAAAATTACCGTGACAAGAGAAGCCGTAGTATCATGGCCAGCAATGAGAAAGGTCTTTGCGCTACAAACAATCAGCTTGTTCTTGACCCATAAAATATAGAGGACCATCTCATACTTATCCAGAGCGATCTTCATCAACTCATCATTATTATTGACTGTGCTATTCTTCCCGTTTTCCTTGCGATACCCTTTGATAGCAAGATCCAAAATAGATTTAGAAGTACCATCTTCAGCCTTTCCGGCGTAGCGTTCACGAATGACTTTCTCGAGTTGTTTATCAAGCTTGCGAGTATACCAATCCATCATAAACGGCGACAGAAATTTCCGGAATGGATTTGCCATAGCTCCAGCAGTCCACTAACACAACATCAGTCCGAATCACATTAATTAATGAAGTGGTCTCATTAACAAACGAGGCGATAAAATACGAGGGAAACCGAACAAAAGAAAGCTACAAACCTCGGTAGTGGACCGAAAAGCGTCATAGACTTCACTCTTCTCGCTCTGAGACTTCAACCTGATATCAAACCCCGACCTCGCAATAACATCAATAGCCAGTCTGAGCACAAGGTCATTAAGCTGGAAGGTAGAGCCCTGGATCGCAAGCTGGGTGAGTTTCTCTCTGAACACAAGCGTCTCCTCGACCATGCCCTGCACGAGGGTGATCAGATGAGCCGAAGCGAAAGCCGGGGAGAACCAAGCACGCTGAGCAGCCCATTCGGCACCCTGGGTCGAGAAGATACTCTTGGTGCCAACAAGACCGCGCAAGAAGGAATTTGAGAACGGATGGCGTGCGAACCCTTGAATCTGCGCCACAAGACTCGGATCCGTGATAAAGACCATGGGTTCCCCAAAGGGGTAGATGTCAATGTAGTATATGCCCCGGAAGTTGTAGTGCCGCGCCATGTCGGTGAACATGGCTTGTGGGTGTGCATCCGCTGGGTACCGCTTCATCCATTCTCCAAGTATCTTTGAATTTCCTAGAACGAGTGTGTGCTCGGGACTCGGCTTGTGCGTATGTTAATTCGAGGTGTTTCTAGAAGCTGCATTGTTTTGAGGCAGGAAAAACTCACGAGATCCCGATACAGCCTACGGTGGCGAACGAGTTTTATGGCGAAGTTCACAAGGTAAGCGAATATAAGGCCGATTGCAAGCCAGATCAAATTGCCGAAGAGGAATGCTGAAGGAGCCATTTTGTGTGAAGTATGCTCTACTGAATTCTGGGGATTGGGGAGTGTAAATACATACATGTCGCTAATGTCAAGGTCCCTCGTTTTAGCTTCCTGGTGTTAAGCTAAGTAACCTTTCAGTAGTGCTGGCATATCGGACATGAGATATTAACAAAACCCAACCACAAAGTCGGACATGTCGGGCTTCACAGAACTCCGCATGGCCTTTCAAAAACGTCAATTCCATCTCCTTGGAGCTTAAAGCTCGGTGTAGCTCACTGTCGGTTCTTCGGGCCCGAGCTGGCATGGTTGGTGTGGGGTTTGAAGAATGGATAATGCTCGAATGCTGTCAATTACTGGCTAGCGATTGGCCTGTTGATCCCCAAATGCTCAATAAGGTTTCCAAGAACAGTCTGTGCGAGCGCCACCACAACTTCAAAGTTCTTAAATGTATCTCTTGGGGTAAGGTTTGTAGGTTGCCGTCAAAAGCTTTATGCTTTTATTACTTATTGATATGCTGAATGGCAGAGCCTTCCTCTAGTTTCCAACCCTTCCCTCTTGTTCTCCTAACAGAATGAGAAAATATAGAGAGAGAATTGTGAACAAGCGAGAAGAGGATCAAGGCAGGAAGAAAAAGGTCGAATAACTTACAGACACTAGGTAATCTGTGGAGAGACTGGATACTCATTCATTATCGTGTTGGCTTGCGTTTATACTACAGTGGTCTAGTTGTGAAAGCCTTCCCTTTATTTAAGCGTCGCTTAAATAGGGGGTGGGGGGGGAAGGTCACAATCCCTGCACAGATTATCATTTCCACATAAAGTAAAAGAGAGTCAATTAAGTTAACAAAACGTAACCAACTACTTGCTAATAACCAAAACTCGAAAATAATCACTTCATTAGTACCAAAGCTCGTTCCAAACTCCCAAACCCAAATTTCCGCAAATCCCCCCAAAGTAACCAAAAAGGTGATAAAAGAAAAGGAATCAAGATAACTAAAGCAACCCAAAATTTTGCAGTTTATCCAAAAAGCGCTTTAAGTGGTTATTGCCACGGGTGCAATCTTAGATATAATTTTCTCGCATAGCGCAAAGAGCGAAGTGGCGTTTGTGATCTCGAGAGTGGTCAACTCAGCACCCATCTCAAGACGAACCCAGTTTCTAAACTCGACACCTGCAAGGGAGTCCAAACCATAGCTCGCAAGAGATTTGGCGGGCTCCATGGGTTCGCTAAGACGAAGCGAAGCTGTAAATTGGCGGCTGACGATCTCAACTGCTGAGTTCAAAACTACAGCGTGATCTGCTCCACCACGGAGCTGCAAGAAAAATGCCTGAATATCCTTTGATCCGTCGTTCTTGCCAGAATTTCCACCAGTGCCTGCCTGGTCACCAAAACTTAAGCTGGTAAAGCGTGCATCACGAAGAAGTGCCGAGGTATCTTTCTGTGGCACGGTGATGCCTGTGATAAGTTGTGCAGTACTAGATGAATTGATGGGTGAGCCTTGCTGCTGCAAAATAGAGAACCGCAAAATCTTGTGGAGCAAACGCTCATTGATTGGTGTCCAAACATCCCCGTCGAATTTCGTTTGGAGATCTGCGTTTTCGGCAACATAGCCAACATCCTCAATTACTCCAAGATCAACAGATGATGCTGCTAAGCCAAGGCTTCGTCGATATACTGCAAAGTTGTCGAGGAAGACATTTGCTGCTGCGTAATTAGCTTGACCCTTCTGACCTACAACCCCAGAAATACTGGATAGCATGGTGAAAAAGTCCAGGGGTGACTTCTGTTTGAGTGCGACATAGTGGAGATTCCATGTTCCTTGAACCTTAGAAGTAATGGTCTCGTGAAATTCTTTCACTGTCATCGAAGCAAAGATTTTATCCTATGGATGTTAGCAAATTAGTCACCAAAAAGAAATGAGTATTTATTTACCCGCAAAACCATAGCACCTTGGATCACGCCCCCGATTGGTAGTGAAGCCTCATCAAAGGCACGTCTGACATCAGCAGGAACTGATACATCGCCTTTGATGAGATCGACTTGGCATCCCTCAGCATAAATATTCTTCAGGATTCCTTGCGATCGGTCATCGGCATAACCACTCCTCGAGAGAATGACCAGATTCTTGGCACCAAGTCTAGCAAGGTAGATAGCAAGACTTCCACAAAGTCCCTTCAAACCACCAACAATAAGGTACGAGGCATTGGAACGAAGGGTAAGGGTTCGAGGAGCAGGCCGGACCTGAATACATTAGCAGTGAATCATGAATTAGGGGCAAGAACTTACCAGAACTTCAACATTGGCATCTGGTCCATTAGAAATCACAACTTTACCAAGATGAGTGCCAGCACGAAGGTAGCGGAGGGCCTCAACAATCTCTTCGAAAGGGAATATCTTAACAGGAGATATGGGCTTAACACGACCTGTGGCAACTAATGCCATGAGCTCTCCCAGAAGTCTACATAAACGTTAGTAATTAAAATCGCATGGTATAAATATGACACCTACTTAGCGATCAACGGATCCGAGATTGACACGTGCGACATATCAACCCCACGATATGATGCGTTGCGGTTGAAGGGCTCCATGGACAAGCTGTTCCGATCAAGAACATCCTTCTTGCCAATTTCAATAAAGTTTCCTCCATCAGCAATACAGCGCCAAGATTCATCGAGTAGTTCTCCTGTCAAGGAGTTGAGAACAACATCCACGCCTCTGCCTTTTGTAATTTTCATAATCTTAGCAGCAAACTCGATAGATCTCGATGAAAATATGTGTTCTATTGGGATTCCAAACGTGTCCATAAGGAATTTACGCTTCTCGTTGTTGCCTACAGTTGCATAGACAGTCGCTCCGACATACTGGCATAGTTGAATAGCTGCAATACCAACACCACCAGAAGCAGAGTGGATGAGTACTGTTTGTCCTTGCTTCATTCGTGCGATATGAAGTAAGCCGTAGATAGCGACAAGGTAGACACTAGGCATCGTTGCAGCATCCTATACTGCTGTTAACACATAGCAAGACGATAAATAGGATTTGCTTACCTCAAAAGACATCCAGTCAGGCAGTGGGAAGGTTCTTGGAACAGAGACCTGCACTCTATTCGCGAAAGTTCCCTTCTCGTAGACAAGAACTCTCTGTCCCACATGTAATGTGTCAACCGAAGATCCAATTCGTCGAATGACACCTGCTCCTTCAAGACCAGGTAAGTGTTCATTTTCTGGCACGATACCCATAGTGACAGCAACATCCTAGATGAGATATTAGTAAGCTTCGAATATATTTGAGAGTGTATTTACCTTGAAGTTGACACCGGCTGCATAAATTTCAACCTCGACAAAATCATCGCGAAGAGGAAGCTCTGTTGTAGAAACCTCGGCAAATCGAAGAGAGTCCAATGTACCCAAACGCTCGCAGCGAAGTCTGATACAAGTATTCGAGTCATGAAGGTTCTTCATGACAAGTTCGGCACCATCGTTGTCCTCTTTCTCGGCCTGGTTAATCATATCATCAGGTCGAATTCTGCTAATATGCATAATACCGCGACGCTCGACAAATTCGTGCTCGATCCCTGTCTTTGGAGAAGGTTTCTCGAGGTAAGTTAGCATACGCTCGATAGCTGTCAAGGTATCAGGGCCCGAATTAGTAGCCACATCTAAAGTCGTCAAGTTGAGAATTGGATCCTCTGCCCGCATCGTTCTGGCCATGCCATGAATCATAGCGTTGTTGGGATCCGTAACTTCGTATTGAGAGCCGGCGGTGACCCAGAGAATTCGATGCTCCAATGTAGCGAGCTCTTTGATAACTTCCCATTGATCTTCGGCAACTCCAGCAAGCAATGGTGAAGAAAGATCATCCATAATGAGGAGGATGCTATCCGGTTTCAGCTCTATATGTGGAGCATAATGTTCTTCTTTTTCCCAGCCACGTTGTGCATGGTGCTCTTGGATGTTCCAGCCTCGTTCCACAAGAGAGTTTTTGATAGAATTCACAGAATGTTTCGGATTTGAGAGATAAATCAAATCGACGCATGCACTGGTCGTTTGTTTTTCGATATCTTGTACGATGGCAACCGAAAGGTGAACATTTTTGTTTTCACTGGGTATCTTTATTGGATTGTTGAATCCACTAGCGTGTATGATATCAGCAGTAGCCGTTGTTTTGCCCTGATTAGATTAGCAATCATAAACTTGTCTCTGCAGCTAAGATGTAGCAAACTCACAATCGACAGGGCTCGAGTCTCCCCAACAAGGATAATGTCAGATTCATCCGAATCAGACTTTGCAGCTGTGAAAATATTAGCGACAAGTAGAACATTGGGCAAATCAACTTACTTGGTGGTCGAGATGGTCCGTCCTCTATTACGATAAGATGTCCACCCTCTTTAAGTAGGCTGCGTGCATTGCGAACTGTATTGGTAACAATCTTCTGAGACACGGGAGACTGAAAGGAAATGTCAGTAAGACAAGAATTGCTGATATAGTGATGTTAGCTTACCAGCTTCAAGAGGACCAGGTCGAAGTCGGTATCCGAAAGCGAATTATCGTATTTTGCCTTGGTAATATCCAGTAAGCTAAATTTCGCGTTTCCTTGCACACTATACTTCTCCTGTGCGCTCATCAATATTGTCGCATCACTAGAAGTAAAGTGATATTCCCCGCAAGCAGCGCGTGCAGATTTATCAAAATCGTCGCCGTCGAGCCAGAGACTTGATAATTCGTCCGGAATCATGCTGACTTCCATAACCTTCAGATTGGGCTTCTTATGCGCAACTAAGTCAATAACTTGATTGATCTTCCCAGTAGATCTATCTCCTGTATTTGTGTAGAATTCTTCTGTTGGTAGCTCAAGAAGAGTGTCTTGTGTGAGGAAAGTAACATCTGGCTTCCAATCGATCCTACTATAGCTATGAGCAGCATGAAGGTCTGCCTGAGTATCAAGCTTGGAGTAACGAAGTCCCGAGACCTGGAACAATAAAGCACCAGTATTTGGATCGTAAATAGTCGCTCCAGACTTGAAATTCTTTGTCTCGTCGCGTCGGCCAATACCAACATACTCAGATGATGTTACTGAGAGACCAATTTCTGGACGAGTCTCTGGTGTATTGATGATTATACTGTCAATCATTGCTGGGACTAATACTGCGTTCACCGTGCTTCGGTTTCCTTTCCACAAAGATGGACCAACAGTCTGGAAACAGCCATCGATACATACTGGATGCATTGGGTAAATAGATTGTTCGTAATCTTCGGCAGGTTCGGTAAGGGATACAAGAGAGCGACTATTTTGGCTGCCAGACAAAGTTTCGACTTCGAGCTGCTTCTGGAACAAAGGTCCGAAATAGTAACCAGCATCATGCATAGCCTTGTACCATAATTTGCCAGTTGTTGGGTGTTCCAGTGGTGCGATAAGAGTCTTATCAGCAACTATTGTTGTTAGTAATTTAATAGCAAGATTGGCAGTAAACTTACCCTCTTTGAAATCCTCTTCCATGGTGATAAATCCACTACTGTGTTCAGTCCAGGCATCCCCGATCAGGGAAGAGACCTTCCACTGATGCCAGGAATCCTTGGGGCCAGGACAAGGCGTTACAGTCAACATAATCTTGCGACCCTCGCCATTCTCTTCAAGAACCAAAGCTTTCGGAAAGGTGCAATTTCTCAATCTGTATCTGTGCTTATTGGGTACTGGCGTGTCGTTAATGAGATGTATTGCTAAGCGAGACTGATAAAGACCTTCCACTGCCATCGCTACGAAACCAGCGGCAGGGAAGACAATTTCATGGCCCATCTATGTGAAAAATTTTAATTAGCAATTATTCATTTACTATTGTAATGTTCATTGGGAACTTACTCTGTGGTCTTTCAACCAATGCAAATCTTCGACACGCAGGTTTTTCTTCCACGAAGGTGCATTCCAAGACGTGCCCAGAACCTTTGTACCAAGAAGATCATGGTGAGGAAATTTTCGGAATCTCCAATCTTTGCTAGCTTCGCTTTCGTGCCAATATTTAGTCGAATGATTCCAGACATAGTTGGGCAGATCAATAATGACTGACGGCGGTGTTATGATATTGTCTGTAGTGTCCTCGTTGACTTTGGCCAGATTAACAACTCCTCCGGCAATGAATAGCTTTCCTGCGACATCAAACAGAGAATTTATAGCATCTACGCTTCTAGTTGATGCTGCGCAGTATTGAATCTTGTCGCCTTGGCTGCCAAGAGCCTTCTTGATCTGTGCAATAGGACCAGCTAGAGCTCCACTTGGTCCAATCTCAATCAAAAAGTCAGGGGATTCTTTTTCAGAAAGCATTTGAGTCGCGGCCTCTTCAAATCGTACCGGGGAAGTCATATTGGTCTTCCAATAATCGGCATCTACTGCTCGGTCGAGGAGTCTCCCAGTGACCGACGAGAACATGGATGTCTTATCACTGCCTGCAAGAGGAGAAGTGCAGTTCTGGTGAAGCAATTCCTCGTAATTTAGAGCAATTTCGGCCATGAATGTTGAGTGGTAGGCAAGATTGACCTGGAGCATTCGAGCAAAATTGCCATCAGCTTTAATTTTGGCCATCACCGCCTCCAATTCAGCTACTGTGCCAGACAGTGTAACGCTGTTGGGGCTGTTATAGCAACCAATTCTGACAGATTGTTCAAATCCTTCGAGGTATTTCTGGACCTGGTCCTGACCAAGTCCTACAGCGCACATACCAACTGCGGCTTTAGAGTCATCGTGGCAATTTGTGGAAGCCTGACCACGGAAATAAGCAATCTTGATGGCTTCTTCCTGTGTCAAAAGACCGGCAGCACAGGCGGCAGCTATTTCACCTGAGGAATGACCAACAACGCTCATCGGCTCAACACCCCACGACGTAAGTACCAAAATCATTGCAAGCTGAAGAGCCGTGCATAATGGTTGAGAGTATTCTGGATTGCGAAGATGATCTCCGGTGCGGAATTCTGTTAGTTCTCGAACGAGAGACCATTTTGGGGGGGCTGGTAAAGCTTGAAGGACTTCATCCAAATGCTGCAATAGTAACTTTGCAGCTGGAAATGTTTCCACAAGACCTCGCGCCATTTGAGACCACTGAGCACCTTGACCAGTGAAGACAAACCCGACCTTAGGTGCATCGGTATGTTTCTTACCAAACACAAAGGCGTTCTCGTCAAGGGTAGTAGTATTTGTGACGAGGTATGCACGGTGAAAATGTCGACTTCGTCGCTCAGATAAAGTGTATGACAGATCAGGTAGCTTAATAGTAACACTGAGATTACTCAAGTGCTGGGTAATACTCTTGACATATGATCTGAGTGATGTCTCATCGTTGGCAGAAAACACCAATGTGAAAGGACGAGCAGCTGTGTCATCGGCGAAAAGATCATCGTAATTGGCCATAAACGAGGAGGTGTGTGGCCGCGTAGCTTTAATGGGAAATGTGACCGGATCGTCGACAATTACATGCGCGTTAGACCCTCCATATCCAAAGGAGTTGACACTTGCTCGCTTAAATGGCGCGTTTGGCCATGGTCTCGAGGTCCGCGAGGGGCTAACCATGAGACTGCGGAAGTCAACTAAAAAAAAATCATTAGTAAGTGTAATTTATTGGATATTTTTCATGCTCATGTTGCTCACTCTTGGGATTCGGTGTGATAAATGTAGGATTTCCTGGAATCAGTCCCTTTTCGATTGAGAGTATTGCTTTCAGAAGACCTGAAATTCCAGCGGCTGGCTCCGAATGCCCTACATTGCTCTTGATCTATAATTCAAGACCATTTAGTATATGCTATACCCAAAGGGAAATTTGAAGACCTACCGAGCCAATGTATAATGGGTTATCAATGGTCCGAGTGGCTGCAAACACGGATGACAATCCATTGACTTCGATCGGATCTCCGGCTTGGGTACCAGTCCCATGGCATTCTACATAGCCAGTTTCGTTGAAGTTAGTGATTCCAGCATTGGCATAAGCAGTTCTAATTGCTCGAGCTTGAGCCTCTGCGCTTGGACTGGCAATACCTGGGGTTCTTCCGTCGCTATTTTGTGCTGACCCGCGAATAATAGCCCGGATTGGATCTCCATCACGAATAGCATCGCTTAAACGTTTTAGGATAACGGCATTTGTTGCCTCTGCCTTGCAGTACCCATCTGCCTTCACGTCGAAGGTATGACACTTCCCTGATAACGATGCAGCTCCCTTCATTGCTCCTCCGTCCATATTATGTTCCGGGCTGAGGTATAGATTACTCGCGGCCACAATGGCTCCATTAATTTCGTGTGTATTAAGATATCGACAGGCAACATCGACGGCGATCAAGCTGCCAGAGCAGGCCGTATCAATCGTAAAACTAGGTAAAGTACATTAGCATGATTTTGATCGATGGCAAAACAGCTTCCATACCTTGGGCCTCTAATATTGAGAAAATGGCTTATCCTATTACTAAGGATAGCCCGCCCTACGCCAATGGTTACCGAAGGAGGGCGGTCTTCAGGATCTCTACTTTGCATGTCTGAATAATCTGTAGGGAAATAATTTAGTTGCCTGCTCTGCTTTTATATTGAAGGGTAACTTACCCACGGCATAAGAGCCCACAAAACAAGAGTAAGCTTGCCCATCTAAAGACTCAAGAGTAATGCCAGCATTTTCGAGACCCTCGTACACAACCTCAAGAAGTTGCCGCTGCTGAGGATCCATGGCAATTGCATCGACTCGGGTCATTCCAAAGAACCCAGCATCAAAGTCTTGTGGGTCGACATTCTCACAGAACATACCACCTGGTGATCGCATGGTCTTTGGTTTTCTTGACCCATCGTGGTGTGTCTTGATGTCAAAACGTGAGGCAGGAGGTTCGTTCTTGGCGATACCGCCTCGCTCAAGAAAGTCCCAAAGAGCTTGAGGTGAATTGCTTTCACCAGGAAGGCGGCAAGCAAGTCCAACAACTGCAATGGGTTCCTGGACATACCCAGACTTGGGAGACGATGTGCCCTCCATGGCCTCAAAATGTGATATGGTGAGGTTGAGGTAGAAAATATAGAGTGGAGGGAAGGTGGAGGAAGAAACGTTGTGGAAGAGTGGGTTGTGTAAGGAAAGATTAAGAGTAGGTGTGGAGAATAAAGAGTTGCTTGTGTGGAGTGAATATGTCGAGGTGCAGCTCAGGGCTACATATGCATTTCCTAGAGCTGGGCCACTATCTCCTTAAATTGATTAACATGTGGAAAGGAAGGTAGTGCCAAAGGAAGGATGAAGGTGGTGTTCTGGTTCCGTCAAGACCCAGACAGATCCATTGTCTAACCAACTGGTGGTAGTCGACGAAGATCCTTATCAGCTGGTAGTAGCTGAATCAGGCGGCGTCTCCGGGATATGGTGAATCTATTCACACCCCTCACCTTGAGCTCGAGAGTCAGTCGCAGGGGAGGCGTTCATCCAAAGGAAAAGAACATCTACGCAAACAGGATAACAACATATTGCAGCTAGAGGACGGCAGAGCCACGGGCAAGACGGAGAACTCCAGGCAGGCTCCAAGTATGGTATCATCACTGCATCTGAGCCAACTAAGCTCCAGTCTTTGTCTTGGCTGCCCACGAACTGCACGGCGCCAAAATAGTGGCTCGGGGATGCAGGACTGACGTCGCCGTAAGACGCCGTAAGAGGAAATCAAAGTAGAGGTGCATCGAAAACTGGGGCATTCTAGATAACGTTATAACTCCGCAGAAATTAACCGACGTGCAAAAGCAAAAGCGACTAATTTGACGCTTGAAGCCTCTGTCTTTTAGCAGTTGCACTTGTCATCTCACGGCTAGATAGAGCGATAGAGCGAGCAGTGCATTCGGTCCAAAGTCAAGATTCCAATCTAGACCCCGGCTCAAAAGACTCGGCGTATTTCCGCTGCAGATTCATCCTGTTCTGTTTACGAGGTGAGCACCCAGACTGCGATTGCATGCATGATCGTGCAGCGGGCCGCCACGACCGTGCCACGTCGACCGTCCAGAGGAACGGTAGACATCTGCAGAGAACCCTGTGCAATGAAACATGACTTCCTCATCAGAGTCTGCCCGCATATCTCATATCCAAACAGTCCAATAGCCACACTCGTGGAGGACGACTTCCAGTGCAATGGCTCAGCTGTCCACCTTCTCTGGACCCGACAAAACACTTGAAAGTCTTTGATCTGACCTCCAATGCGCCCTTACATGAAATAATCACTTTATCGGTCAGCACCCCGATGGTTCCTGTGTTGCTAACGGTCCAGCATCGATGCAGGGACCATGATGGATTCTGGACCGACCCGGAAGTAGAATGCTTCCAGCTGCATCCTGCTTGGGTTGACCGCTATATCAGCTGTGATATGGGCGGGACGCTAGGTTGTTCATAGTACATGCATGACACTATCTGCAACAGAGCAATGCGATTTTTGAGACCTTCAGGCCGTGCTTCTTGGGAGTAGACGAAACTCTGTATCCTGTAGTTGGTGCAGGGGGCAATGCAAGCTTGGTGAGAGGTGGGTTGGTGGGCCAGTCAGCCTTTCCCAGTATGCAGCCATGCAACCATGCCGCCATGCAGCCACGACAGCCACGCAGCCAAGCACTTCATACACAGTGGGCCCCAAAGGAATTCACTAGATGGACTCTGGAAGCCTTTGGTTTCGGCTCTATAAGGGAAGAAGTTCACTTACCAGGAGCCTGGCTCCGTTGACTCGAGTAAGAGGTCTTCATAAAAGCATCCAGGGACGCAAGTAATAAAGTTCCATCAACATCAAACATTCGCACAACATCCCAAAAAGCAAACTTTCTTCAAACCACTCCACCATGTCACATCACGAGATCGTCGAATTCAAAACCTTAGATGGACTTACCCTTCGAGGATGGCTCTATCCCGCTAGCAAGAAGGGACCCGGAATTGTCATGACACCAGGTGTAAGTTCGCCAATTCACTCGCCCTCGCTTTTCTGCAAACGATTTGACGGTCACCACACCTTCTGCCTTTCAAGCTACTTTCTGCATGTTCGTGCCAAACGTGATTGCTGACCGGCATTAGTTCAATTGTGTCAAGGAGATGTTCATACCAGAAGTCGCTGAGGGGTTTCAAGCAGCCGGCATCACTGCTCTCATCTATGATCCCCGCAGCACTGGCGAGAGCGACGGCATGCCCCGCAACGAGATTGACCCTGTCAAGCAAGTTGAGGATTACTCCGACGCATTAACTTTCCTCGCTAGTCAGCCGACCGTCGATGTCAACCGCATGGCCTTCTGGGGTCAGTCCTTCTCGGGAACCGTTGCGCTATGTGCGGCTGCCCTTGATAAGAGACCCAAGCTCGTTGTCGCCATCTGTCCCCTGTTGAACTTTGAATTCAGCAAGGACAAGTTCGCCAACGTCCTACTCAAGACCATGAAAGATCGAGAATCGCAGGTCAAGGGTAACAAGCCCTTCTACCTCCCGGTCCTGACAGACAAAGGCGAGAATCCTGCAGGCTTTGGTATCGGCGCAGATAAGGAAGGGTTCGAATATATTGTGGGTGCGAAGGAGCGAGTTGCTGCAAACCACGAAAATCGAACGACTCTTCAGACTTACTACAAGCTGGTCTCGTGGCAGCCACACGGGCTCATGAAGTATGTCGCACCGACACCGGTCATGATGGTTGTTCCCGAGCTGGACAAAATCTCGCCGCCTGAGGATCAACTAGCGCTCTTCGACACGTTGACTTCTCCCAAGAGAAAGCATCTGGCGCTTGGCAAGGGTCATTTGAACGTCCTCAGTGGTGAGGATGCTCCGGTGCTGATGAAGCTGCAGGTTGATTTTGTTTTGGCGGCACTTGAGGGCAAGCTATAATTGACGTAAGCGCGTATCACAGGGCTGCACATGTACATATACTGGTAATGGCTGTTTCTTTCGCGGTTACTTCGGGCGCCCTCTGATCTGAGGTGCATTGTGATTGTGATTGAGCGGCTCGGGTTGGCTGGTTTGTCGTTTCGGGATTCGGCGGGCAACTTCTTGTAAGCAGGATTCAGATGAATAATAGACGTAATAAATGCTTTGCCGCACTAAGAACAAAGAAATCAAACCTCGTTGGCCCCGTGAGAAAGGGAAATACTCTTGCGATAGGAAGTCTCCGCCAAGAGGGGCTCTTTACGGGCAATAAAGAAGCCATCATGACTTTTTCTGGCCTTTCTGAGCTTTCTGACCCGGCGAATAATCTGACATCAGAAACAAAACGTTGGAACACAAGCCATCCAGGCGTTCGTCCGCAGCAAGGATCGAGAGAAGTGGAGCCAGAAGCGTGGAGGAAACGGAGGATCGGAGCTGCAGTGTAACGTGGTCACTCTCCACTCGTCTCTGTAATGAACTCATTCCCGTCTGCCGACACGTGCTGCCAGTCTGAAAGTTGGAATTGTATATTCACGTGACCATGGTTGCAGCAACCTGGATCTGGGTAAAGGGCCGGCTTGTCTGTGAGCTGTTACCCCAGGTATGAAGTTCTCTTCGCGGCCGCACTGCCTTGATCTACACAGACGGCAGGTTTTCCCTTGGTCGACTTGCGCATGGCCGCATTGTGGCCTAGCGGGCTAACTGGTTTCGCGGAGACGGGTGATTTCTAGTAGTAGAATGACCTGTCGTTTTACTGAATGCGACATCTCTCATGACTGACTAGCTCTCATAGTGGTGGCAGTGAGTCTAGAGAACAATGCAGACCGCCTCGGAATAGAATGTCTCAAAAATGGGGCGTTAAAATTTGGTCGGAGAAGAGAGGTCAATCCAGGCTTCTCTGCGGGTTCTCTGCGAGCTTAAACGCCAATAGCAACACGATACCACCGAAGTCAGAAAAAGGAATAGGACCACTTTGTGACGAAATCCAATATGACCACCCAAGATGTTGCAGCTCAATTTTCGACTCGTCTTGATTGCCATTATGTTGTGGAAATTGGCTTAAGGATTGTTAGTCATCGGGATCCAGCTGGGCACGTGAATGGATGGTGGACGGGATAGCATGAATGCATGATATATGCCCAGTATCTGCTCCGAATGTGCTCCGTATGTAAGGAAAGAGTCAAGGTCGGGCCACTAACTTTGCAATGGCTCCGTTCTATGGACCATTTGTCGACGTTTGTTGCTTTGCCCAGGTTCTCAACTCTGATTGAATTTCCATGAAAATAGACAGGGATTGAAGAAGTCGGACATGTCGTTTTCTCCGGCTTCCCTTGAACTAATTCTACGCCGTACAGTATAGACCTGCCAATGGATCGACCATAGTATACTCAGACATCCGTAGTGTCATGCGGGTACACTTAACCTAGAAGCGCGTGTCATGGATCTGCATTGTAAGGTAATCGATCATCGCTATCACCGGAAATTAGGCCAAATGTGCCATCCTGTTTTGATATTTCTTGCATGTTCGGAAATAAGTCTTTGCCCTTTCCGTATGGCCGCCTCCAGGTTACTTAGACCAGCAGTTTCAGTGAGCTCTGGTCATTATCTCAGACAACAAGCGGATCATCCGGCCAGAACTTGAGAACTCGACCACCATCGACGGTCATGACATGCACGATCCTTGAGAACACACGAGTAGCCAGCGCGGTGCGAATTGTCACGTTGTGACAATAAGCAGCACTAGCATAAATCCTAGTGGGGGTCTGCTAAGCTGTGCCGACGCCCTCGAACTTTCACCCTGGCATCGAGACTTCTGCTGAACGGCTAGCTAGCTTGGGCCTGTTGAGGTCAGATCAAGATCTCGGATAGATTGAATAGCTCTCTACGTACCTGACGGTCCATCCACACTTTTATGCAGCTAAACTCTCGACTTTTTGGCGTGCTTGTTGACGCGTCGACTATCGCGTTTCCGGCGATTGTAGGGGTTGCTTACCCATGGCTAAAATCCATTGACTTTGCCGGACCACAACAAGGACTAACATGTCGCAATTCCTTTCTTTTGGATGCAAACGGGTTCGAGCATCTCGGGATATGTTGATTTGGGTTCTGGTAAGGAGCAAAGATGAAGTTAGAAAATGACACAATGGTACCAAAGCACAGCGGGAGCTAAGACGTTTTGAGGTGACGTCACGTGAAAGCTCCATGTACCTAGCATCAAGTATCAACAACTCTCCATTAGCATGTTCTCGGCCGATTCACATGAGCAAAAAAAGGTAAATGAACATAGGCACACTCATACTAGTCATATTGCACGTTCATAGCAAAATATTAAAGACTTTAACAGAGTTTGTAGCAAGATTTGTGATCTTTCTAGCCATAAATTTGACTTGATACCTTAATACCATTCATGAGCTTTACAAATTCTCATAAGCACTTATAGTAACATGCACAGACACTCATTTATAAGTAATTACAGATCAATAATTATCTTCCTTAATGATAATATCGCTTCTCCCCAGCAAAGAAGTTGATCTCAACACAGCGCCGAACATTTATATTTCAACCCCAAGAAAGCATAAGAACGTGAAACCAAATGAAGTCTTACGCTAAATTTCCGTGGATAATTTAAAAAGTACCGTACTTCTCAACTTGTTTGTGACCCAAATTCACAGCATGTATATTTCGTATAGTAACGGAGCGTCCGAGCCGATGAGACGTTATACAGTACAGCATGCTTTGACATTTCAAGTGCCAAGAAATGGCGAATTGTGTTCTAACGGCTTACGATCATAGTAGGTACCTTAGAGTAAGCAAGACATATAAGTGCCGGCTCGAGCACGAGGCGAGCTAGCGTCAATCCCGTGTGCCCGGTTCATTCTTCCAAAATCGTGGAATGCGGATCCAACGCCGAAGGGCTCCATCGGGGATGAGATTCCAGTGCTCCGTAGGTAGATAAGTTATGCTGGGGGAACATCTTTACCCTGATTCTTGGCTGGTGGTAACACTAGTCGAATTGCGGCTTTCGCATTTCGGCTCCACAACCTGTTATCTTTAGCTCAAGGATCCCTAGAACCAAGGTTATTTATCTACGCTAAAGCGCTCTAAAACGCGGCAGAACCGTACGGGTGGTCCCTGGACTATTGTCGCGCCATCAGCATAGGAGGCTGGATAAACCTGTGATTGGCTTTCAAATCAGGACTTGTTGCATCACCTGCTACCACTATTGAGACATTTCTCTCTGGGTAATCCTGACATGGGTGGTATAGATACTTAATCACTCGTTTATAGTCATGTAGCCCCAGAAGTGTGGCCCATTCTTAGGTTTGGTACCGTCGAAGTTGCATTTGCGGTGAGCCCCTTTTCCGAAGCGAGGGTCCATTCTTGCCTACAAACGAATGTGCTCTCAATCCATTTTACCTAGACTCACTACAACTTCAAAGTCATGGCCCTTGTTACTAGCGAACAAATACCGGTTCGGTTATGCAAGTGGTTTCATATCAGGAAGCGTCCTGAGGTTCCATCCACAATATTCCCCAAGCTCGCTTACCATGACCCTTTTCAAAATAGTCGCATTATGAACTTATCTCCGCAGGTACCGTGC
Source organism: Pseudofabraea citricarpa (assembly GCA_029641185.1). Taxonomy (NCBI): domain Eukaryota; kingdom Fungi; phylum Ascomycota; class Leotiomycetes; order Helotiales; family Dermateaceae; genus Pseudofabraea; species Pseudofabraea citricarpa. The sequence continues at coordinate 1,406,608 of JAPWGK010000008.1, forward strand.
ACATGATTGGGCATCAACAGTGAAAAAAGCGATGACGATGGAATTAGATAGAGGCTTGAAAAGCCCGTTTAGCCTACTGGTCGCAATGATACCACAAAAGAAATCTTGAATCATGCCGCTGATCTAGTTCGATGTCATCGTTGATCGTTCCTTACCTTATTCAAAACAACCTGCAGTAGCGCCTGTAAGTGGGCGCTTGGAGAAAGCTGTCGCCTTGTCGCCTCCTATCTAAACCAACGGAAGCGAGGTTTTGAGCCACCCGGGGCTCCCACGATAAACACTCTCGCTCCTCGTAAACTGATCACTAGGATCCGAGTCAGATCTAGATTGCTTTGACATATGCCAAGTGGGCTGAGCCCTAGATGCTAGGTTGTCATCGTCACAAACACATGGCCAGGTTCCCGCGGCCGGGGCGGCGGATGATCACAATAGCTTATATCAAGCTCTTTTATCGGGAATAGCCTCCATGAGTCATTATGATGTTGATTAATGGTCTATCAGCATCTAGATTTAATCATCTTCTTTCTATCTTTCTTTGCTATCTTCAGTCCGCCGGGTTCCGCGCCGCATGGTCGTTTCTGACAGCTAGTGCCAACAAAAATTGCTCACTTGACACGACTATGGTGAAAACGCCTTCTTGGATTGCTTCAAGCTTTTCGATCTTCTCAAGGTGACCTAACTGCGGAATTGCATCTCTCTCATCCGACTTGCCAGTCCTAGTTTGTGGCATTCAAGAGCAACAGGGTCAGGAGTGTAGAATAGAATATTCAACTGCAAGCAGACACAAGCTCCACGTCTCGCCATATCCTCGGAAGATCATGACCCATATCTACATCTATCTAACTCTGCACGGAACGATCCCAACCTCTGCTTGGCAATGGCGATGACTTACGTTAGTTTTCATGATATGCTTACATGATTACCGAGGAGCTCTACGACGCAGGACTCTCATAGACGCACCCCCCGAAGAACCTCGTTCTGGTACTGATCATCTGAAAGTCAATGCACGGTCACACGGTCTTCTAATCCCAATCCACTTCATCTGGCGTTAGCTTATTTCGCCTACCGCGTTCATCTCTTCCGTGACATATTCGAAAACCTAACAACCCCGGCCTGAAAATCAAGAATGCCAGGTCGCCGGAAACGAAACGCATCATACGAAAATCAAGATTTTCTCCACTCTATGATTTTCACCCGGATAGTTCTGCAAGGTTGAGATCCGCTCCGGTTCGGTCGGTATCTCAATGCAGTTTTCAGAAGCATGCTTAGCGACCTCAGTAGAAGCGGCGACATGGACGAACACGATTTTCTAATCTCGCGCCCATCGACGGCTATTCTTCTCTGTGCATTGAAGACTGAGTGCACAATTGAGAGTGGGATGTTTTTTATGATCGTCTAACATCTGGCACCTCTCACCTGCTCTTCCAAAGACATCAACACTCGCTAATATTTTCTTAGACAAGCAAAAGGTTGATAATCAAACCCATCTACGATTTTTCAGTATCCTTTACACTCAAATAGTCTTCTAATTCTCATAGTTGTCATCCTATATCAGAATAAGTCCGAATCAAGTTATATCTTTGCGAAACGATAACGACGGCGAAAACACGAAGACACATAACAACATCTGCAATCGTTCTCTTCTCCGTCGAATCGCAGCACTTATATGACTCCCATCAAAAAGAATACTTCCTGCTTTTTACATAAATCGTACTCATATTGAAGCATTATATGGCAAACATTCCGTATAAGTGTGTTACACAAAATAGCCGATCGCTTGACCCTTCCTCACATTACCTTAAATTTTTCAAGTCAAAACAGAAAAGATATACCAGATAGCAAAGTACTGCAGTACTAATGTGAAACTACTTCCTGTGTTAGGAGACAGAAGGGCATTGTAGAGCAGTAGGCAACATATGATTTTGACTGCTCAAGCATTCATTGAACGAGCCTGCTGCGGCTCAGTGTGAGAAATCCAATAACTGATTTGGTTACGAGTTTATCATCAAATTCAAATAGATGTCTAATCTTATTATCATAACAAACCCAAAATCAAGAGTGATCCTGATGTGAAAAAAAGTTGTCTTCGTTATTTTCTCTCGCACTGCTACTTCTTGTACAAGAACCTCACAATTGAAAGACAAACATACAACCTTGCAACAAGTTTGAAAGAGCATCAATATACATTCTTCTTCCCAATCTGTTTATAATTAAGATTTGATTATTAACCAGTCGACAAACTTGGCGGCAAATTCTCCTCAGCACTTCCCCAAGAACTTTCATTCTTGCCCAACGTGAGTTCCAAAACGCCACCATCAAGATAAAACGCATGGGTAATCCAATTCTTTGTGTACGGCACACCATCCAACGTGGCGCTCTGAATATAGATATTCTCATACGCGGCGTCGAAGTTGACATTTCTAACCGTGGCAATATTCCCCGTCTGGCCATTCGTGATGCTGACCTCTGGGAAGTACGGCGGCGTGATGAGATAGACATCCTGACCGGACACGGGCCAGAGCCCCATCATAGCTAACGTGGTGAATGATCCCATAGCTCCCGAATCGTCGTTTCCTGCGATCCCATTTAGAGATGTGTTGAATTGGCTCGGGATGTAGAAGTGGCTGAAATATGCTGATAGACCTGGCCGACCGGCATAATGGAATTGGAAGACTGGGAGAAATGCTTGCTCGTCACCGATATAGAGGAGGCCCGAAGTATGTAAGTAACTCAGACGAGCGGTGAATGCGTCAGGGCCACCTAAAAGTGTAACCAGTGCGGCCATGTCTTGGGGCACAAAGAATGTGTACATCCATGAGGAACCCTCATATGTTTCATGACCTGTAGTGCTGAGATAGCAGGATGTGAAGTTGTACAGCGGCGAGCAGAGACTTGGATCTTGGTAGCCAAAAGTCCCATTTAGATATCTCGGTTGCAGAAAGCCGACGAATCCACTATCAACAACCTCTCCTGGATTTTCACTGGTGTTATTGACGAATGAGGTTTGGTCAGCCTTATACATATTTATCCAATTACCAGCACGTCCGTTGTACTTCTCTGCATCGGCTGTATTACCCAAACCTTGAGCCATCTCGGCTATGCAGAAGTCGTTATATGCGTACTCGACAGTTCGAGAAATCGAACGTGTAAATGGTCCCATTCCATATGGATCGAAATCATCTGTTGGAATATAGCCAAGATTCTTCCAGCTGGTGAGTCCTCCTCGACCTTCAACTGACCAATTCGGAGGTTCGTCTGAGTGAATTCATTAGCGACTAATATTGAAGTAAGCAAGTTCGAATAAATACCTTCAGCATCAGATACAACCGCCTCGTAACCGGTCTCCCAATCAACGCCGTCGGTAATGTTTTTCAAGTAAGAATCGGCCAGAACAATATCGGCATTTGAGCCGCCTTGTGTCAGGCCCTTACACAAGCTCATTCGACAGTCAGGTAATTTCCCTTCGGAACAACAAAATTAGCAAGTTTTCACTCTTTAGATTTAAAAGTAATTACCTTCGTGTCGATAAATATCAATCAAACTCCTAATCATTAAAGTTTGGCTCTGAGGGTCTAAGAGCGTAATCAAGGGATGGATGCTTCTAAACGAATCCCAAATGCAATAGTAAGAATCATAATACGGCTCATCACTCTCCCACAGTGGGTTCTCGCCGGTATAATCCTGCGGCGAGATCATAGCTCTATACGTCCCAGACCAGAAAATGGTCTGGAATTCGTCGCTTACGCCCGTCGCATCAATCTCGATGACAGAAAGCTTTTTTCGCCAGGCATCTTCAGCAGCTTGTAGAGTGCCTGGAAAATCAAACGACGGGATCTCAGTCTCGGCATTCGAACATGCTTGTGCTGTACTGATGAAAGACATGCCCACCCGGACCAGTATCTGGTTGTCACTCGGCGCTTCAAATTGTGTCCAAGCACCGGCAGGCACCGGTGGGTTCTCATCTACTCCATCGAATAACGTAGATACCGTCTTGGGCTCACTTCCGGCCCTGTTATTCATAAAAACTCCCGTATCGCGTATCCTTGCACCAGAGAAATCAGCACAGAAGTGCAAATCATAATTTCCAATCCCAAAAGATGGGACGAAGGTGCCGTTTCCAGTGATTCTTCCCGTAGCCGGATCGACCTCAATCGTGGCATTGGATCGAGAATCTGGGAGATCGGATAGATCTGCTAAGATTAATGGGCTGTAAGGGAGCGATGTGTTCTGTGGAAATGTGAAACGATATAGTGCTGTCCGGTTTGAGACTGTCATCTCTGCGTGGATGGAGGTATTCAAGCTGACGGCAAAGTAGCCTGGATGAGCTTCTACTGTCCCATTAATTCTCCGAGAAGCTCGGTCTGTTTTTGTAAAGAAGCAGTTGTTAAGAATATCTGCTGGGCAGCCTGCTTGCGGGAATATTGGGAAGTTTCCAAGAGATGCACCCTGTACTCTTTAATCAGAATGTTTCGAGTCTTTGATCAATTCTCTTACGCCACCGGTTCCAGAATCATGCATATGCGAGAAGCCTGTGATATCGCTGTTGTCAGAAGCAAAGCCTCCTTGTTTTTCACTCGGATTGTTGACGTCGGCTGAGGATTTCGCCATTCCTGATACATTTGTGAGCTTGATTTCAAGACTCAAAATCACTAAAGCTTACCAAAAGGTAATGTTGCTCCTGGGAATACATGACCTAGATACTGTTAACTTATAATGGTTACTTGTAATAAAAGAATTCAGACCTCCATTAATAGTCCCAATCAGGGGGTCGACATATTTGAAGACATCAAAATCTCGCTTTATATGAGATGAAGCGGCAATACTTGAGATCCCCGAGCAAAGCAAGGTTACGAGAAACATGGTTCTAATCGACATACTGGGCAAGCAAAGCTCAATGCCTGTGGTGACTGACATCAATTACCGAAGTCATGGAGAATTAACAAGTACCCAGTACCGCCTTATGTACTGAGCATTAAAGAGACTTTTCAAGTTCACGATAGTATATTATCATGACGCACGGAAACCCACCTCAGGGACAACGTTACACTACCCCTCATGTCCATGCAGTCCCATTTTACGAGAAGCATGATTGATATTTTAGCCAGGCTTTCTCGGGCAACTGCCGCTGCAGATCGCGGGGTAATTTGACATGACCGCCTTTCCCAAGAGAGTTCTAATCTGGCCTTGAATCGCTTGATGTCATGTCCGGAGACCCGGCCGAAGAATCCTGCTAGCTTTTATGTGAAGGTTTAGGGATCTATCCGAAGGTCGAAGGCGATCTGGAGATACATGAGATAGGTGAGGAGGTGGGGGAAGACAGGGCTCCTCGGCTAATCGCTTTACCTTCTTGGTGAGCAACACCCCACCTTGAGTATATTGTACCTACTATCCACGTGCTGACTGATAAGACGGCAGGTTTTATTTATGCCTTGATAGGCAACTCTACTCGGTACTTCTAACCTGATCTCACCATTTATTCGAATATTTATCACAAGTCTCTCGCTTCAAGCCTACTTACTTCAAGTATAACAAAACAAAGGGCTGCTTCTATGATTTATATGTAAAGAGAGAAAACTCAAAATAAGGTGCTGTCATGTAGCTTTGCAATAGAAAAGACATGATGGAATGAAATATATAGGTATATGTATATATTCACGTGATATAGCTGTTTTGACCAGGTCTCCCCACACTGGACTTTCCAGTCCGGCTGAACTCCGCAAATCCTCCTGAATCAGCTCACTGGTGTATTGACCATAGTTAATACGAGTTAGACATTCAAAATGCTACCCAAGAAAACAACACTCCGACTCTCATCACGTGGCATATATCCCCAGACCTCTCATCTGATACCTGACACCACATTCCCCGAATTTCAGCTGGCATCCCTCCTCACAGACAGCAAATTACAAGCAGAGGAGCCAAACAAATTTCGCAGCCTCCTCCGTCATGCACAAGTCAGATGCACGACTAAGTAAGCCCAGTGCAGGTGTTTTCGCAGGTCTGGCAGCACATTCACCAATGAGAAACGAGCAGCGCGCAATACGAGAACATATGTGCAGAGGGCCCGAAAGCAGAATCATAACATGGCTGTTAAGTGGATGTGTTATACCGTACATATACATCATACATCATACATGATGCCAAGGCGTAAGCAAGCCGATTGATCATGAGCATCAGCTGAGTTGTTGTTACGAGAAGAGGAGGGTGAGCAATGGAGAGAGGGATAAAAGAGAGATATCTCCCCAGGCTCAATACGCTTTTACTTGCCTTACCTACCTACCTACCTAGGTGCCTATACCTAGATACATGCAATACTTCCTCTGAAAAATTAAAACTCCTGTCGCACCAAGCAGAATATATCAGACTCGGAAGTACTATAATACCACAGCACAAAATTCCACAATGTACATTTCCCAATCCACCAGCGCCTCTCTCCTCATGACAACCCTCCTCCTCCTCTTCACACCCACAACCCACAGCACGCCCCTCGCTCTGGAGCCTCAACTTCAAGCTCGGCAACCTCCCATCGGGTCCTGCGCCACGAGTCCCTGCCCACGGGGGCTCTGCTGCTCGCAGTACAACTACTGCGGAACGGGGCCAGAGTATTGCCAACTAGGATCGTGCGTGGGCGGCGTAGGAGGCACTTGTGCTGCTGGATTATGTTGTTCGCCTTATGGATATTGTGGTTCGGGACCGGGGTATTGCGGTACTCCTACTCCTACTCCTACTCCTACTCCTACGCCCACCCCGACTCCAACTCCAACTCCAACCCCTACGCCGACGGGAAAACCGCTCGTGCCGCAGTGGAATCAGTGTGGAGGACGCGATTGGACTGGTGGAACGGTCTGTGTTAGTCCATTCGTTTGTACGGTTTATAGTGAGTGGTATAGTCAGTGTATGTGAAAATACAAGGAGAGGAGAGGGATGAGAGAGAGAAGAGAGAGAGGAGAGAGATATTTTGGAGGAGATGAATAGGTAGGGCAAGGAAAAGTCATGCTGAGTTTGGTTTCGGAGGCTTTTTTGATTCTGTGGGGATTTGGTTTCGGGTCTTAACGATATTTTAATCAGGAGCATTACTTTTAATCATACCTTCTTCCCAAATCTACCTTGAGAATTGGGTGCATGGTGTCGCTTGACTTTCTCCGCTCAAGGCGCGGGATTCAAAGGGACGAAGAGTGTTTTGAGTCGCTTGCTATTGACTTCAGTCTACCATAAAGACGCAGAGAGCAGGCTGTAATGTTGGTGACTTCAAACCTTGCATGGGGTCAACCCTTGCTAGCTTAACCAAGTAACAAATAGTAGAGCCTGTAGATCCTTGCAATTTCTGAGCATATCCTCCATCAGCACTTTACTTCCACCAGGCGTCGCTTATCTGGTAATCGTATTGACCTGGTCTAGCTCGTTTGAGGCTCTCTTCTCTCTGATACTCTTTCCCTTGAACTGGATGAATAGCGTGGGCAGGATAGAGAAAACCACAAGGAGTCCGACCATAAGTCCTGCACTGCCACTCAAACCGATGCTACTGAACATATCAGGAAACCAGAAGGGACCTATTACAACCATTAGTACGTGTAATAAAAGCGCTGTGGAGATAGAAACATACCGATGAATCCCCAGGTACTGCGGATCAAGTTGATGAAAACACCAATAGAAGCTGCATGCTCATGATGGCAATCAATAGCATACGTGACAAGGACAGTGGTAATAACTTGATTTCCAAAGCCCGCAATGGCAATGCCAACGATGGGTGTGACATTGTACGAGTTGATGTTCTTTAGCTGAACACAAAAGACAACCAGACCAGCAATGACAGACAGGTAACCAAAGTAAGAGAGCCAGAGACGATGTTCTGGTTCAGGGTGACGTGATCGTCCAAGAGAAGCTGCTTTGCGAGCCATCCACCAATCACTTCCTCGGCCGCCTATCTGCTCGCCGAGTACAGATCCGATAATCAAGCCGATAAACTGCAATCCAATCTGTTGTGGGTTGAAACCGAACTTCTGCACAAATAACTGCGGGATCTCAACCGTAATCAAAACAGACGCGAATCCAAACACGATGCTATACGCGATCGTTGGAAGAAGAACATTAGGATACGCAAACATCCTAATTGGTGTCCAGAAGTCTCGACCCGTGAGTGGGAACGGTCCAATTTTACCAAAATTGAGATATTGGCGACGGAAAGCAGACTTTGACGTAGTGGGGACGGGTCGATTGCGCACATATAGAGTCTCGGGAGAAAAGAAAAAGTAGAGAATAAATTGGACACCGTTGGTTATTGCCAACGTCCAGTAAATCCATTCAAAGCCTCCGGTATGGAAAGCAACAAATCCCATTATAAACGGACCAGAAGGTGGGCTATCTCTGTTAGCATGTACCTGAAGCAAGAATTCGGTTTTACATACCCAAGTGTTACCATAAGTGTCCACAATCCCATCTTTGCGCCTCTCTGTCTTGCGAAGAAGGTTTCAGTGACAACCGCACTGCTTATCGCAATAGCAGGTGAGATGAAGAAAGCGACAAGAAATCTGGTTACGACTTGAGATCCGTAGCTATGGCTTTCAGCACAACCGATGTTGCATATCATAGAGCCCAGAGTCGATATCAGCCAGATTGGTCTTCTACCAAATCTATTTGAGACGGGCTTCCAGAAGAGAGGTGCGAAACCCAAGACAGCAATTTGCAAACTGGTCAGATACGAAGCGCGTGTGATGGTCGTGCCAAACTCCTCGGCAAACAATTCGAAGGCTGGAATAATGCTTGCAGCTGTGAAGGTCGTCATCATAGCATGGAAAGCGATGAGAATGAGGTTGAGGTTTTTCTATAAATGTCAGCCACCTGTTGACGTACATTAACGCCACAGCACAGCGTACCTTCCATGATGGCCAGTTCAGAGGATCAGCTGGGTCCATGGTCGGCATCGGGTTAAGATCTAAGGTGCCATGTCGCGATAGCAGATAATCTCTGTGGTCTGAACTTAGACTGCTGGATGCTGCCTCCAAGTGGCTGCTATCCAAAGCATGGTCTTTCTCAGCAACTCCATCTTCACCACTTGAACGTGTAGCATTGGTCGTGGCAGTCGCACCATCTGCTGCGGCATGGTCTTTCTCTGCAACGCCGTTTGGAGAATTTGCGTATCCATTGTGGCCAGTCGTAGTTCCAGTGGTTTGCGTATCACTCTCAAGATGATGAGGTATCGTGCTCTTGTCTGGATCCATGTTCGGGATGCTCGCGTCGCCTAATGTATGAGGGTTGGAGGTAGTTTCGAGACAAATCGTTGCGGGATTGTTGAATTCGGGTGGTGGCGCGCCTGAAGAAGAATCGAAATAGATCTTCAGGTGATAATTAATACGGACTTCAGCGTAGGAGTTTACGTGGAGAGGCGCACTTGATGATGATATTCAATGAAAGGCTCGGCATCAACGCCACGAAAGCTTGAATGTGCCAAGTAAGAGAGCCGCAAATGGCTTGGGAAAGCAGCACGTCTAATAAAGAGTCTTGACCACCTCTTGATTTCCCCACGTCTCCACACAGCCAGAAATTAGGTGACGCGAGTACAGCTATTGATGACAACAAATCGGCTGCAGGCTATTCTTGCTGCGTACCGTCACACCATGCAGGGGAAGACGGGTGGCTCATCTTTCGGCAGCTATCCAGCATCGAAATTGCCCATCGTTTCCAGATGTAGACCAAAACGTTGAGGAATGATTGAGGGGATTTCAGAGTTGCCTTTTGGAGTTGCGGAGGCCGGGGTCAAGGTGGAGATTCGGTAAGTCGCGATGTGGACTGCCGAATAGATGTCCCCGTCCTGCCCTCGTCTCCGTGGGGAAGAACTGGGAAGAGCTGGGAAGACCTGGTTCCTCAGTCTCTCCTCAAATCAAAAGTGCCCGTATACCTGTAGTCTGGACCACATTTGATAACCCATGTGGGGCAATGTTATGCATATTGCGACTTTCGGGATCTGTTGAGAAGGGCGGCAAAGCAATCATCCACCAGAAGAGCCTTTATCATAGGTAGATAGGTAGTGAAGGTAGGAATAGCTGTTTCAATAAGAAGCACTTAGGACGCACGAGCACCTTTGAAACTTCGGCAGACTCTCCGGGAGTTCATTTAGTGTCAATGGAAACTATGGTAGTATGTGAAGTAAGTTTATAAAATCACCAGTGATACGGACCGTTATTGCTAGTCCTTTACTCGGTTGAAGTGGAGGAGCCGTAACGGCTCAAATATTTGCATAGGTAATTACGGAGAGGGACTTTGTCCAACAGCAGAGCGATTTGACTAATCGTTTTGTCTTTGTGCTCGAGATGTGAGCAATTGACATTCCATGAAATAAGGTAAGAAAGGCTTCTCGGCTTCTTGACAATTACTGATAGCAGGCTCTTGCTTGACTCGAGTAACTAGACTATGATGTACCCGAACTTGATTTATGCCACTAGCAGAATAGCCAAGTCGAGGTAGTCATCAATGGATTGTGAATTGAAAACCATACAACTTCGCCTCTCCAGGTAATATTTCACACTTGAAAAATCGTGGGGATTGCCAGTACAAGATAACAATGAAAAGAATCGAGCCACTTGGCGTAACGACTGGATACAGTACGGACAGAGCACATAACGCAACTCATTTTATTAGAACGCACACCCTTATCATCAACAGAACTATATATACCGCCATTCTTATTGCGACGTGAGTGGTAACATGATGGATTCCAGTCGCTCAGATAAGACTCCTTGAATCGAAGAGTCAACAGGTGAAGTCATCAGAAGACAACTACGGTGCGTGTCAACTCTTATCGGCTTCGACGATTGTTGCAGAATAAGCTTCCTTAAAGCTTGCTGCAAAGTGGCCGAAAAGAGCAGAAAAGAGAGGGCGCAAAGTTTCGCAGAATAAAATGCCTGCAATCGACTTGGTCTGACTTGGCGTTGCTCACGTGACCCCATCTCTTACCACTCATGAGGCGATTCCGAGCTGGCACCAGCATCTATCCTGCTTCCTTATGAAGACGACCCTTGCGTGATTGTGAGAAGTTACGCCATCTTTGCTGCATCGACACGCACAACGAGAAAACCGTCCTGCAAGCTAACAAAAGCGCCGAATGGTACGAATCACAACGCCCCAGCTCCGCCCGCCTCAGGCACGCTGACAGGGTAATTTTGCCCAAAGGAGACAATCTTACCCTGCGACTGCCCGCATCCCACTTGGATCCATAGACAACTGTAACAACTCAAAGACAAGACTCCAGAGCATCCCACTCCGCGCTCCCTAAAACCGGCGCTTTGCTACTTTACTAATAGCCTGGACAGCGTCTCCTGCCCTTTTCTCTACAGCATAGCTTCACCGTGGCTGGATATCCGCCGAGACGGATAGCAGGGAACCTGTCGATAATTGTGGAGAGTCTCCCAACTCAACATGGCTAACATGCTTAGCACGCCACGCTTCATGCAAAACCGTAAGTGCCAGGCAAAGTAGGTATATACAAGGCTCTCTAGCCTTGGGTTCTGTCGAGCCTCTTTTCCGACTCATCAAAGGTCAACTCTATGTGATGGTCATGGTCATCAAGGGGCTTATTCCAGCGCCGAAAGGGCGTGTGCGGACGGCTGTTGGCCACAAGTACCTCGAGGCACTACAACTACACGCAAATGGAGATTCCGATCGCTCTTCGTCCTCGACGTCCTCCTCGCCGTCAGCGGAGCCATCATCTCCCGGCCTGAACCTGCTTATTCTTGGAATCACCTCGGGGACGGCGATGGACGACATCGACTTTGCCTTGTGCCGATTTACACAAGAATCCCCGGAGGCGCCGTTGTGTCTTGATATCATTCAGGTAAATGGCAGCTATCCTGCTTCCATTTGCAGGTAACTGACTCAGGTGCAGTATGACTCGGTCGTTATGCCATCCAAGATTCGAACCGATATCCTTTCGATGTTGCGAGAAGACGCAGCTCCGCCGAGTATGCTGTCCCAAATGGATGCCGAAATGGGACACACCTTTGCGAATGCGATTCATATATTTGCCCATAAGCATGGGATTGCTGTGGATGACATTGATTTGATCGGTAGCGGCGGACAATTGATCACACTGACTGGCAAGCCTGCTAAAGGTCAGCATCGATCAAATATGTGCCTGGGAGAAGGTGCTGTCATATCCGCCAAGACGGGTGTCACAACGGTCTCCGATTACCGAACTGCAGAACAAGCCGTTGGACGCCAAGGGGCACCTCTTTTTGCATATCTTGTTGGTCTACTGCTGCATCATCCCACGAGGCTGCAGATATGTATCACCATTGGAGGGATCACAACAGTCTCTTTTATTCCTGCCGATAAGAAAGGAGGAATCGATGCCATGTATGACTGGGACACCGGACCAGGCACGACATTGATCGATGCTGCCTTTAGGCAATTTGGGCTAGATCCCGCTACGGATCAAGCATCGTCGTTGTTACACGGTCAAATATGCCATGAGATTATAGAAGAGCTCTTGGCAAATGATGAGTACCTCGCAAGGCGCCCCCCAAAGACGACAGCAAGAGAGATTTATGGCGATGCTCTAGCAAGCAGGATTGTCTCCATGTGTCTGTATCGAGGCTGCTCCCCAGCCGACACTATAGCCACCATGACGCGCTTTACGTCAGCAAGCATTGCTCAGCAACTGCTTCTTTATGGACCAGGTCGAGATGCCATCAATAATGCCGATATCGTGGTCGATGGCCGTGGCATGTCGAATCCCCAGCTTGTAGCCGATCTTCAAGCCGAGTTCCCTGGTGCGAAATTTGGCTCATTCGATAGAACTGGTATACCGAGCAATGCAAAGAAAGCAGTTGGATTTGCAATGCAAGCTATGGAAGCTTTGCTTGGACGAGCACTTCCAGTTCCAACCAATGCAGATGTCCGACGGCCCAACACTATCACAGGGAAACTAGCACCAGGTCTGCGGTGGCGGGAGGTGATCGAGAAGAGTGTAGCCTTTGGTGGGGCAGGCCGAGGTTGGGAGGGCTTGCCAGAGGTAAGAGAGCTAATTGTCAAGCAGAGAGAGAAGTCCGTATCGTGAGTTTTATCATTAGTGTTTTAGAAAGGCGTTGCGGCTATTTTGCTTTAAAGATATCACGGCGTTTTGGTTATCCGTGTATACGATAGCGATATGAATTTATGAACATTATTACCTTATTTTCTGATCTTCAAATTTGCTGAAGAGGCTAAAGTGCCATGCCATATTATAGCTCTCGAATGATTATACTTTCTGGCACTACAGTGCTTACTAACACTCTATCTACTTACCTAGGTAGGTATATCAGATTATTATGAAGCTAGTGACACGGCCAACCGGCTGTAGTCCAGACCAATGTGGCTTGAAATAGCCCTTCCTTAAGCATTATACAAGAGAAAAGAAACCAGAGTAAGCGAGTGGTTGGAAACGCAATACTGTATATCGCTTAACTTACCTAGGCTACCAAGAGTTAATATGGCGACAGATGATTTGGGACAGGACAAGGCTGCGGAATATGAAGAAAAACTATCTACATGCACAGCCTTGTACTAGCTTCTTTTATCTTCTCTATAGCTCTACGATAACAATCATCAAAGGTCAAGATATGTTTCTGCGGATATAGAAACAGATTGTAACTTGGAACCGCGTATCTCGAATCGGTCTTGGGAAGTTCTGGAATTATATAGTAAAGATTGAAAGTTTTGTTGGACTCATTGGGTTATTATACGCTGCTGATACCTAGCTGTCTTTTCGCCTTTTCTTCTCTGCAGGGATGGGTGATAGAGTTGGTAGATGGCAGCTGGTGGTATTATGTGGTCTTATGGTAGAGAAGACCAAGCTGCTCGGTAAAATAAAACTTCGCGTAAGGATATAAATGCACTTCTTTGGAAGTTCTAACCATATAGGGTAAATATATCTATCTGTTCTTGCGCAGAAGAATTGGTAATTTCTGCAGAACCTGAAACTCGTAAGCCATCTAAGTAGGTATAGGTAGTTCCTGCGTTTGCATTTCCACTAGAATGGTACGATAGACAGGGGCTTCTCTAGCAGACGAGTATTGCAGGGTAGCTCTTGCATAAAACACAACGTTTCAACCCATTTCGAACTATACGCTTTTCTGCAGAAGATAACTACAAATAGTCCTTCTTAATCTAGCCTTCTCCAGGTTAGTTATAGGTTTCTTAGAATTTTAGCGCAAATTTCTAGAAGTTCTTTGTCTCAACTGTAAAGGCAGCAGCGAAGGACCACGCGACGCACTAGCGGCAATAAATCAACACGCACCTTGATTTCACTCTCAACCCTCAACACAATCACTTCTTCTTTTCAAAGAACGACCCAAAAGCTACAGAACTTCCTTCTATCAACTTGACATCTTTCACGTCCTCCATTCCCCCTCCGTCAAAGACTTTTACTCGACACTCTTCCTCAAAGTTCAACAAAGGTCGCCCGTGACGATGCCGCGTCAAGTAACGCCAGAAACCCCTGAAAAGGTAGTCGATCCAGACGAGACTGAGGTCGAGGAGTCTGAAGTTGAGGAAGGCGAACCGCAAGCAGCATCTCCATCACCACCTACACCTACTCCTGCGCCCAAAACAACCACCGCCAAGACTTCTACTAGCAAAGCCCAGCCAGCTGGTAGTCTTCGCCGATCATCCCGCAAGACCTCTGTCCGCTTAGAGCTGCTGAATAAAGCTAAGACGCCACCAGCTGGTGTTCAGAAGAAGAAGAGAGGTGTACGTATAACTTTAAGTGCTTCTCTGTTTGCTATAAGTACTTGCTAATATCGTGCAGCGTCCTAGCTCTGCTGTAAAGCTTCTGAACCAGCAAGTCACGGCAAAGAAGAGGGGTCCTAAGCCCAAAGGAAAGAAAGCTTTTGCGGGTGTTGAAGCTGAAGCTGAAGATGATGCTGATGGGGAAGCTACCAAACCTAAAGTTAAGGTATGACTAGGACCTTAGTGTAACGGCTGAGATTATCTAACTTACTCTCTCCCATTAGAGATACAACGGACCTAAATCAGTCAAGGTGTTCAACAGTGCATACCACCAGTATATTGCAGAGTTTGTCGTCGAGAAAGTCGTTGACTCGATGAAGAGCAAGAGAAGTATCTACTACCTCGTCAAGTGGAAAGGTTATCCAAAAGCAGAGAATACTTGGGAGCCTGCCAAGAACCTTGTCAATGCCAGTGATGAATTGCGAAAGTTCCACAACGCATTCCCAAACAAGCCATACCATGAAAAATGAGAGGTAGGCAGGGGTGTTGCATACTCGCTCTCAAGGTAATAGGATTGACGGGATATGCTTGGAGTTATTTGGCTTTGGGAATACAACTATGGTAATGATTTCGGAGTCCGGATGGAAGGGCTTCTATTATTGAAGACATCGATAGCTAATACACAAGCCTTATGCTCTATGGTAGCTATGTTCAATAAACCAAATCAGGACATACTTGTGTCTGTGTCTTGTTTGTCTCTAGTTCTCTTTCAGCAACCTAGCACTTGCAGCTCGGATGATTAGGCCTTGTCATTGATCTAACTAAAGTGACTTGAGCTAAGCATATAATCAAAGCGACTGCAGCGAAGATTCCTTTTCTTGAAGATTGATACCGCGGGGGAGTAATGCACTCCACAATGGTGGGTTTCGTATCTTTATTACTTTCACAAACATAAGCAGGAGTCAAAGACATATCCAGATACTATCATGGATTATTGTTGTGAATCAGAAGGAGTGGAGACGGAGAAAGCAGAGATGTGGTCTTCTGAGCAGTGGGGCCACCATCAGTGCAAACCGCGCAAACAGCGTGTCATAAATCGCAGCCTTGTCAAGAAGTCTCATTCCTGACATCTTCCATTTTGACCACATCACCACCGTGAACGTCGCTTTGCTATCCTCTATTGTCTCCTAATCTCTGCAGCCATGGATTCTTTACGCGCCACGCTCCAGCCCATCACTCATAATCTCCCAGTGCCCATTGCACAACTCGGAACCTCGATTCTCGGCCCAGTATGCTATAAGACTCTCCTGCTAGACATCGATGTCTCCTCCACTGAGTGCATCAAGCTCGCCATCTCGAAGGGCCTAGGAATCGGTATCATCGGTGCCTCGACCATCGTGAAGGTCCCGCAGATTTTGAAGCTCGTCTCGTCGAAGTCCGCTGATGGGATCTCCTTCCTGTCTTACCTCCTCGAAACCTCGGCCTACCTGATCTCGCTGGCATACAATGTGCGCAAGGGATTTGCCTTCAGCACTTACGGCGAGACGGCCTTGATCATGGTGCAGAACATTGTCATCGCGGTGTTGGTTTTGAACTACAGCGGGAAGAAGACGGCAGCGGCGGTCTTTGTCGCCAGTATCGCGGTGGCTGCTACAGCTCTGTTTGGAGACGGCATCTTGAGTATGGATACTTTGAGTTACTTGCAGGCCGGTGCTGGAGTTCTGGGAGTCGCCAGCAAGGTTCCGCAGATCGCGGCCGTCTGGTCTGAGGGCGGTACGGGACAACTGAGCGCATTCGCTGTAAGTCCACTTTGCAGCTCTTCTCTATACCTGTTGCTAATCTACCGTAGGTTTTTAACTACCTCGCTGGTTCCCTTTCTCGAATCTTCACAACATTGCAGGAGGTTGATGATAAGCTGATTCTTTATGGATTCATTGCTGGCTTCACTTTGAACGCTATCTTGGCTATTCAAATGGTTTACTACTGGAACGCACCCGCAAAGAAGTCAGTCAAGGCTCAAGGAAAAGAGAAGGCTGCTCCCATTGCTTCTGCTCGATCAACTGGCGCTTCTACCAGTACTCCTAAGGGAAAGAGTCCAAGTACGAGAAGGCGTGGTTGAGAATCTTTTTTCGAGTTCTTTTATTTTCACTCGATTAGTTGTTGCCTCTCATACTTACCAGAGGTATATCAATATATTATAATGTCGCAAGACTGATTAAATTCATAACTTCAAATGTCTTGTGTGAATCGGATTTGAGAGCTGCCTTACTTATTGCTACTGGTACTCTTCGCAACTCCAACTTAATTAGTACTAATTATGATAATACGTTTGCATGTTCTTTTATAAAACTAAAAACCCATCGTTATAAAGATTTAGGGTAGAGTATGTGGATATCCATCCTGAAAGGGTTGGTGAAGTTGGAACATCGGAATATCCGTGCGGCCGCTTCCTCACTTCCCCGGATTCTGAGCTTGGTGAGCTTCATCACAAAACTCCTTCATCAACACATCATACCAAATATTCCCCCCACCTACGAAGCTTGCCTCTCCATCTTCCGCTATCATCTCAGCCTATTGAATCCAAGACATCATGGCAAATCCTAGCCTCCGCCAGGAAGACATCAAGACCCTGGAGCAGATGCGCCAGAAGCTCTTCACCCTCACAAATAATTTGGGATCTCTCAAAAATGATGTCGCGCGCAGCAACCCACTACCAGATTGGTAAGTCAGCTTCTATCGTCATCACAGCAGATCTGCTTCTATCTATTACCCAAGCAGCTGACAAAAACTCACGGCAGGGCATCTCTTCAAACCTCCGCTACGATCCTGGCTAAGAACATCCAGACCCTGACTGATCACCTCGCGACGCATTCCAACTTGTTCGAGCAGACCGTTGCATACCCCTCAACAAACTACCCTGGAAGAACACAAGAAGATATACTGGTGCAATTGGTACGCAAGAGGGTTGAGCCTCCCGTGGAAGAATGGATGACGGAGGGACGCGCAGTCCAAATCGAGACAGCAGCGAGTGAAGAAGAGCTCTCAAAGTGGGCAGGTCAATGGATTGGCGAAAGAATCGCGAAATACGCCATGGAGGAAGGAGGTGATGATTATACAGCGGACGAGCGAGAGATGGGCATTGAGAACGTCAATACAGGTCTACGGAGAACGTTTGACGAAGATGAAGATGAGAGCAGTAGTGAGGATGAGGAGATGGGCGGAACGGGAGGGGAAGTAGATGTCACAAAGGTTAGGAAATTGAGTCATGGCCAGGTCGAATTTGAGCTGGGAGCTCTCCAGCCGGAGAAGAAGAGACCAGAGGGACCAGTCAGGAGCTTGGAGGATATTCTGGAGTTTGCTACGAGGGGAGAGTTGCTGCCAAAGCAGGAGATGAGACGTTGATTGCATGTGGGCACTGTGGGGGAACATCTCCCCTGTTTTGCAAGCTCACAATACTCGCGCGACTCCAGGTCATATGCTCGCTCTATCACCCCACTACAAATCCTAAACCCTCGGCTTCGCTGAATAAATCATACCGTACGACCGAAGGAATGATACCCGAGCGCTCGAACGGACAAAAATTCGTGGATCTACTAATAACAAGTTGACAACTCGTTTATCGTATCTAATCTATCCTAGAATACCTAGAAGATTATATTTCAAGGGATTACTATCAAGGTTTTAACCCTTTATAATCTTCCACCCTCCCGAGGCCCTACCCAGGCTCTACAAATAAGGTAGAACTAAAGAACCTATTAGTTATGCTTCTTAGAAGGAGGTACGACTAATAAGAAGTTATCCCGTGCTGTCGCGAGGCGTCTATATAGAAAATAGCTATAAGTAAACGTAATAAATTAGCACGATCTTAGCAAAATCTTAGAAAAATCTTAGCGCTAATATTATTATAATAAGTAGCTACCTTAGTAAAAAGGAAGTAATTATAATAAATTACTACTATAAATTTATATAAGCTTATAATAGTATTATATTATATTATAAATCCTTACTCCTAGTAACCCCCTTATATTTTTAGATAACTATAATTTATTAAACAAAGTCACGTAGGGCCTTATATAATTATAGCCTAACTAGAATAAGCCTAGTAATTATAATAATATTAAAGATTAGATTATTACTAAATATATTCCTTAGAATAAAGTATAAGATATAATAAAATTAAATCTATATAAAAAATACCTAAGTTATTATTTTTTTTTAGCTATTTAGTTCTTTTTTATTTAGCTAACCTAGGAAGCTAAAAAAAGTAGGTCCCTAGAGGGGAGACTTTAATAGGCTATTCCTACGTCTTATAATAAACTTTACTACTAATATTCGTGTTCTAAGACCCTTTAATTTAGGTTTAATAAGATTTCTTTCGTTTTTCTTCTTCTAGTTCTCTTAACCTCTACTTAGTAAAGGTTATATTAAAGCTAACTAAGAGCGACCGAATACACGGAGTTATATATAGATTAGAGGAGCCTTAATAGTTAATAGAAGTTATATTAAAGTTAACTTTTAATTTATTTTATTATTAATAATACTAAAATAGTATATATACGAGTACTTTGTTTTAATTAAGTTAAAGACTAGTTTTACTAGACTTTTAGAAGCTAAGGGGTTTAACTTTAGGTTACTATTATATAAGACTTTTAGAAGCTAAGGAGATTAAGTTTAGGTTTATATTAAAAGTAATTATAAGTACTTTCCCTAATATATAGGTTATCTAATAATAAGAACTTATTAAGTAATAAGAATTAATTTTATAAAGAATATAAGAAGCTATTATTCTAGGGTAAGGAAGTTAGTAGCTTACTTATATAATAGGTAATATATTAAGATATAAAGAATATTATTATTACTTAGTCTTACTTTCTTATCCTTTAATATTACCTAAGCCCTTAGGATAAGAAGACTACTTATTACCACTTATTATTACTTTTATAATACGATAGTAAGACTAAATATATATATAGCTTAGTATTAAATAAGTTTCTTAGACTAAGCGTATTTTTAGCTAAACTATTATATCGTATAAAAGAGGTTTAGGCGGATATATAAATTTAGAGATAAATAAGTATTTAGCTTATTTTATTAGTTTATCCTAGTTATACGTATAATTATAACCTATAATATTATTTACTAATTATTTAAGAATAGAAATTATAACTAGAAAGATTATCTTAACTTACCTAGAATAAGCGTATTATTTACTAAACTATTATATTATATAAGAGAGCTCTAGGTAGATATATAGATTTAGGGATAAATAAGTATTTAGCTTATATTACTAGTTTATATTATAAGCGCGTTTAGTTAGGACTTATAATATTATTTATTAATTATTCGAGAATAAGAATTATAACTAAGAAGATTATCTTAACTTACTTAGACTATACGTATTATTAGCTAAACTATTATATTATATAAAAGAACTTTATATAAATATATAATTCTAGTAATATATAAGTATTTAGCTTTTAACCCTAGTTAATACTAGTTATTTATATAATTATAAGCTATAATATTTGTTACCTATTATTTAAGAATAAGAACCCTAATAAGCTATTTTCTCTTTATCCTTAATATTTTATCTAGTAATTACTCTAGAACTAAAAGGTATCTTTTTGTTTATTTCTAGTAAGAGTTAATATTTAAGTCGCTTTAAAATCGTTTCTAATTTAATTACTTAGTAATTTTACTTTTATAATATAATATATTAGTATTAAAAGAAGTATTTAATAAAATAAGAATAATAAGTTTATTATATTACTTAGTATTATATAAAAGGTTTTAATATTATAAAATATAAGGAGGAATATATTATAAGATTATAGAATATCCGATTTTATTATTTATTCTAGTTATTTATCTTAGTTATTTATATTAAGTAGTTATATTAACTAGCTATTTTAATTAGCTATTTTAACTAGTTATTTTAACTAGCTATTTTAACTAGCTATCTTAACTAGTTATCTTAATTAGTTATCTTAACTAGTTATCTTAATTACTAATTTTTAAGTAGTTATTTTACTTAGTCGATTATTTCGTTTAATTATATTATATATATATTAGTAATTATAATTATATATTTTAATTATTTATTTTAGCTAGCTATTTTAATTACCTATTTTAACTAGCTATATTATATAATTATTAGTTATTTTAACTAGTTATATTATATATCTATTTCTTATTTTAACTACTTATTTTAATTACTTATTTTACCTAGTTAGTTATATTAGCTAGTTATTCTAGGTACTTATTTAAGCTACCTATTTTATATAATAATATTATATAATTATTAGTTATTCTAAATAACTAGTTTAACTACTTACTCTAGTTAGTTTATTATTCTAAATACTTATTTTAGCTAATTATTATAATTAGTTATCTTAGCTAGTTTTCTTAAGTAATAATTAGAATTATATATTTTAACTATTTATTTTAGCTACTTATTATAATTACTTATTTAACTTAGTTATATAATATAATTATTAGCTAATCTAATTAGGTATCTTAATTAGTTATTATAACTACTTTATTTAACTACTTATTTCTCCTAGTTTATTATATTAATTAGTCGTATTAGGTATCTATTTTATATTAGTATTATAGGTAGCTATTTCGTATTATATAACTTAAATATTCCTAGTATTAGTTAAAATCGTATATTATAATATTCTCTAGAAATAATAATAAAGATCCTTAGGAAATTTTATATTAATATACTTATATTACTAGTACGTTAAGATAATTATAGGGTTATTACCTTATACTTTACGTAGGGGTAACGTGATTTACTAGGTATACGTATTAAGTTAAGCTAATAGTAGTAAAAAGAATTTAGGTATTATAAGAGAATATATAATAAAAGGTTATTTTTATTATTAGAAATAAGGTAAATTCTTATATTCTTTATAATACTAGAGATTCCTATAATAAATTAATATCTAAATAGTTACTTATAAGAAGATAACTCTACTAGTAGTATACTTGTTTTTATACTCTTTTTTTACTCTAGGTTAAAAGATAATACTAGAACGTTTTCTTATTTTCTTTGTTTTTTATAGAGGTAAAATATACTCTTACTTTAGTTAATACTTATATATTTATAAAAGAATCAGAGATAAGATACTCTCTAGCTTTAGATAATACCCTTATAATTATAAAGCTAGAGTTAAGTTATACTCTAGCTTTAGATAATTCCCTTATATTTATAAGGGTAAAATAATTTAGAGGCCTTAACTAAGAGTTCGAATAAACTTAAGGTTATTAGAAGATAATACTTTATTTATAAGAGAGGTAAATAAATTACTTTCCTACTAATATAATTAGTAATAAAGTTTATTATAATTCTACTAATTTAGTCGTATAATATCTTTAGAATCGGATACTAAGGTTATACAAGGGTTAATAGTTTATATAAGAGATTAGAGAGTATATTACGTATTCCTAATAGGTAGCAAAGTAGGTTTTATTATTATTCTACTAATATAATTATATAGTATCTTTAGAAGCGGTTAATTAAACGGAATAAAAGGTTTAATATTATATCTTATTAATCTAAGGTAATATTACCTGTTATTACTAATACTTTATTTGGTTATTATTATAGGATACTTTTATAAATAAGCGTTTTATAATAATAATAGTTTACTATCAAATAATAATTATTATTAGCCTTTAGAAACCTTATCTCTATAAATTTAGATATTCTCTAGGTATTATCTCTTATTATATTTTCCTTATAAAATTAATCGAGAAAGGAATATACTTTTAAGGTATTTAATTATCCTTTTATAGCCTTTTAGAAACCTTATTTTTATAAATTAAGATATTCTCTAGGAGTTATCTCTTATTATATTTTCCTTATAAAATCGGTTAAGAAAGGAATATACTTTTAAGGTATTTAATTATCTCTTTACGGCTCTTTAGAAACTAAGATATTCTTTAGGAGTTATCTCTTATTATATTTTCCTTATAAAATTGATCGAGAAAGAAATATACTTTTAAGATATTTAATTATCCTTTTATAGCTTTTTAGAAACCTTATCTTTATAAATTAAGATATTCTCTAAGAGTTATCTCTTATTATATTTTCCTTATAAAATCGGTCGAGAAAGGAATTTACTTTTAAGGTATTTAATTATCCTTTTACGGCCTTTTAGAAATCTTATCTCTATAAATTAAGATATTCTCTAGGAGTTATCTCTTATTATATTTTCCTTATAAAATCGGTTAAGAAAGAAACTTACTTTTAAGGTATTTAATTATCCTTTTATAGCCTTTTAGAAATCTTATCTTTATAAATTAAGATATTCTCTAGAAGTTATCTCTTATTATATTTTCCCTATAAAATTAGTTAAGAAAGGAACTTACTTTAGAGGTATTTAATTATCTTTTTATAGCCCTCTTATAACTTGAAATCGGATAATTATTACCTAAGGAAACGAAATTAATTAAGAAAGGAATATACCTCTAAGGTATTTAATTATCCTTTTATAACCCTCTTATAACTTGAAATTAAATAGCTATTATCTAAGGAAACGAAATTAATTAAGAAAGGAATATACCTTTAAGGTATTTAATTATCCTTTTATAACCCTCTTATAACTTGAAATCAGATAGCTATTACCTAAGAAAATAAAATTAGTTAAGAAAGAAATATACCTTTAAGGTATTTAATTATCCTTTTATAGCTCTCTTATAACTTAAAATCAGATAACTATTACCTAAGGAAATAAAATTAATCGAGAAAGGAATATACTTCTAAGATATTTAATTATCCTTTTATAACCCTCTTATAACTTAAAATTAGATAGCTATTACCTAAGGAAATAATTAATTATAATAATAATAGCTATTATAAATAATATATTATCCTTAGAACTTAGTAATAGATAGGTAATATTAAGATTAATAACTATTACCTTGCTTTTACTAATTATACTTAGCTTAGTAGGTTTAAAATATAATTAATCTTATTATATTTGAGATTAAACTTTATAATAATATTATATTAGTATATTAGGTTTACTCTAATAAACTTTCTTATTATAATATAAATAATCTAAATACTACTAATAATATTAGTAATAGTCTTAATACTATTATATATTAGAGTATTAGGTTATAGTAGAATTACTAGAATAATCTTAGGTTTATTAGCTTTACTTATAACTATAAATAAGGCTTTAATTAATTTATTATTCTCGACCTTATTATTATCTCTTAATATTATCTTTAGATACGTATTTATCTTAGGGCTAGTTATAAGGATCCTAGTAGTTATACCTAAACGAGCGAGGATATTAATACTAGGTGATATTTAATAGTTTATATTTAAATTATAATATATACCTTTATAAGATTATTAGTCGTTTTTTTTCCTAGTATTAATATTAATAACTAATAATCTCTTATTAAGCTAAAAGTTAAGTTATATTATATATAAATTAATATTATCCTAAATATAAAATTAAAAGAGTTATTAATTATAATACGTTTAAAAAGAGATATATATATTCTAGTAATTACTTTCTAGCTAGTTTCTTAGCTTTAGGATATAATTTAGTACTTACTAGTATAAACGAAGAAGAAATAACTCTTAACTAGAATTTAATATTATTAGGTATTATATTAATATTATTAATTTTAGAAAGATTTACTTTAGTTAAGATATTATATTATATTATTTATCTAATAATAAGATTACCCTATAAAGTATTATACGTATAATAATACTAACTTAATAGACTTAAAACCTCTTTATATTTATATTATATCCTTTTATAGTTAAAAGTATACTTAAAGGAGGAGGAAGTATAAGAATATATAATATAATTTTATATAAAGTTAATATTATATTTTATATCTTTATACTCGTATTTATTTCTTTTTAATTATTTTTTATTAGCTATATATATATTATCTAGATATAACTCTTTCTTAGGCTTCTCTAATCTCTTTTAGCTTTAAACTAAGAAATCTTTTAAGTCTCTTTTCCTAAGTATTAAACTTTTATATTTTATTTTATTATAATATAATAAAAATTATATATTTAGCTAGAACGAAGTAAAAGCTATTACTAATACTTAGTATCTTTAGTTTAGATACTACTAAATATTAACTTTAATTATAAAAGATTAGATATATATTTCGACTTTTTATAACTAATATCTAACTTTATTTTGCTCTTATATTAATTATAAATACTACTAGCAAGTTAATTTCGTTTCTAGTTATTTTCTAGGTATCGATCTTTTACGCTTATATTTTATATTATTTCTCTTCCTAGCTAAGCGATAATATTAATCTTTTATACTTATACTTTATATTATTTTAGTATCTAGTATTTATCTATAGTAAGTTACTTTCCCCTAATATTTATACCCTCTTTTATATACGGTTTATATTATTAATATCCTAATTATAATAAGAGCTAATTTATAGTAAGTATTATATAAAAGATATATATCTTCTTAAGTATTATTCTATTATATAATACTAATATTTATTATAATATAATTCTTATTTTCTATAATACCTGTCTCTTTTTATATATAAAATATATTCCTAAGTAATATTATATACTAATAATATTTCTTACCTTTATAGTCTTATTTAGTTTATTTTTATATTAAAACCTTTATAAACTTATTTTACTCTCCTTAATATAAGACTAGGATTTTAATTTATTTATATTATTTATAATTAATACCTAATAATTATTAGATTATTAAATAAAGCTTATACTTAGTACCTACTACTAATCTTTAGTTAGTATTCTACGTATATCTAGGACGTAAAATTAATATATATATAGGATTATTATACTAAAATTATAATAAAATACTTAATATTAAGATAAAGTCCTAGACTAGGGTCTAAGAATATTATATTAAAATTCGATAAAAGCTAGAATTATTATTTATAATTCTAGTTTAATATAAATTATATTAAAGCTTAAATAATATAAAACGTATTATAAGATAAACCTAATAATAGCTTATATATATCTTCCTAAGTAATAATACACGACTTATAATATTTTATTCTCTTATTAGTTAATAAAAATTATTTTAGATTACGAAATACTAAAAATAAGAAATTAATAATAAATAATTTCCTAATTAATTTATACTTAAAGCTACTTTAAACTACTATCTATAATTTCGATTAAATATTTTTATATTCGTATAAAAGATCTACTAAGATACTAATTTTATACCTAGTTTACCTTAAGTTTACTAGTATTAGTAATTACTTATATAATACTAAGGATATTATTATAATTACTAGGAAAGTATTCGTTTAAGCTAGGATTAATTAAAGTAATATTACTAAGATAATAAATATTATTATTCCTATCTATAAACTAACTAAAGCTAGGTACTAGTATCTTATTATTATAAGTATTACTACTAAGTGAGTAATCTTACTTAATAGTTTCGTATTAAAAAAAGCGAACAAGAAAAGGAAATTAAGTAAATTAATAAAAGATTTTAGCTTTAACGTAATTATAAACGAATAAAAATATCTTATACTTACGTCTAATATATAATATAATACGATTTTATATAGTTTATTTCTTCTTACTTAGGTAATATTATATATCTTTAGATTTATCTCTTTATTTAGAGATAATAACTTTATAAAAAACGATTTCCTATAAACTAAGAATCTTATTTCTTACTTAGACGCTTATCAAATATCTCTAGTACTAAAGTTATATTCTAGTTAGATTTAGTCTAATATATAAGATAGTAATAAACTTCTAGTTTATTTCTAAGGATTTTTAACAAATTATAATTATATTAATAAATAAGCTTTAAATTAACTTATATATTTAGATACTAGTAGAGGAAGTTTAATTTTAACTCTAAAAATATAAAATATAATATTATTAGATTCAAATAACTCGATTAATATAAGACGTTCCTATAATATTATTTTAATTTTATCTAGCTTATCTAAGGTCGAGTCTACTTCTAATAACTTATTTATATTAGCTAAGTAAGTTAGATTATCTATTATATAATAATATTAAATTATATTATAAGAAAGTAATATTAATTATATTATACGATTTTTATTATTTATACTTTTATAACTACTAGAAACTTATTTGTACTAAAAAACTTCTAAGTAAAATCCTAGTAATAATAATAATAAATATTCTAATATTATATATTATATAAATAAGATAACCTATAAGGATAATTTTATTCTTACTTCTACTAAATTATAACTATATTTATATACTAACTATTTAATCGAATATTACTAAAATAAGTTAAATAAATTATTACCTTTTATAATTACTAGTAATATAAGGCGAGATAAATTCGATTACTAGATTACTTAGATAAGTAATACTAGTAATATAAATATCCTTATATTTTATTATAACTTCTTACTAAGATTCTCAAATCTACTACTAGATCTTAAACGTAATATTATAATATAAGAGACGAAAGGTTAGATACTTTTAATATTATAACTTAGTAATAATAAGGATATATCTAAGATCCTAGTAATATAAGTAAAAGTAATCTAAGAGAGGCGTTTATAAATATCTAAATTATAAGATATAAGAGAGAATAAATATAAGGGTATAAATATTATTATATTATTATATTACTTTTAAAAAATAAACTAAAAAATCTTAAATAAGGAAAGATATTAGTAAGTTAATAGGAATCAAATTATATAATATTACTTAGTAGATACTAATAAATTAATTGTACGATAATTTATTATCTAATCGTAAGAAGTATTTTAAAGCTTTATATAATATAATAAGAAGTAATAAAACCTAATAATATTAGTAGTTAATTATAAAATAATAGGAACTTAGTTAATATATTAATCGTAAGTAATATTTAATTTACTTATCTTTAAAACGTAACTAGTAAAGAATATATAATATATTACGTTAATATATATAACTTATTATAATATTATAAAACTCGAATATTTTACTATTTTATTTATAATAACTTCTAGGTATATAAGAGACTCTTATTAACTTTTAATTATAAATACTAAAACCTATCTAGTAAGTTCTATTATAAATAAAAATCCTATAAATAATAATATAAGAAAAGAAGGTAATAATAAGAAGATAGCTATAATTATTAGCTTAGACTTATTATTACTTAAAATATAATTTTAGGGTCTAATAACTAGCTTAAGTAATAAGCTACTTTATAAAAAACAAGTTCCTATTAATATATTAATAAAAGATAAATACTACTAGTTATTAATCTTAATAATTCGTACGTATTATCTTAATTAGTAGAAATTCTTAAACTTTATTAAGATATATTTAGAAATTTAATTTATTATAAACTAGTATAAAATAAGCTTTATTTTAGACTTAAGTATATTATAAACGTATTATATTATCTATAAGAAGTTAATATTTTATAATACGATTATTATAATATAATTATAAGCAAATATATATATAAGAATAATAGTAATATATATTATACCTTATAATAACTAGATAATATTACTTAAAGCTTTAGGTTTAGTTATAATAAATTATATAATACGAAGTAATTCTAATATTATTATCCTTCTAAAAATATTAATTATTATTAATATTACTAGGCTTGGTTTAATATAATTAAACGAAGCAAGTAACTTAATACTAAAAATATATTATTAGGTAATATTATTATTAAATGAGATTTTAGTATAAGATAAAACGAATAGAAGTATAATAACTATAAAATATAATAAAATTAAGGTTAAAGATATTAACAGAATGAGTTAAGATAATAGATTTATTACTTTAGGTAATAATACTATAATTTAGCCTCTAAAGTACTTTTCTTAATTAAAGAATATATTATCTAACTCCCTCCTAGATTAGTCGGTTAAAATTTTATAATTATATTCCTAAATTTAGATAATACGATTAAACTTATTAAAGAGTAAAGAAAGATACGAAAGTCTTAATAAAGTTAGAAGATTAGGATTTATATATATATCGTCTTAGTCTTATAAGATCGAAACGATAAAGAGATATAAAATAATATTTAAGTATCTAAAATAAGTAGAAATATATAAATAAAACTATAAGATTATAATTATAAGTTAGACTTATATTTTTAATATTTTATAATTATTATAAGGATATACGTATAAGACTAAAGGATATTATATCTAAATAAGATAAATTTAATAAAATAATAAGATTATTATTATAAATAATATTTTATTTATTTATCTTTTTTATTTCTTAAGTTATTTATATAATAGAAAATAATAATAATTTAACGTTAAACTAACCTAATAATACCCTAGTTTATAGTCTCTAGTCTTAAATAATAAAGTAGGTAATAAAAAGTTACTTTCAAATAATATTTCTTATATTTTCGTCTCTTATTAGATTACCTTTAGGACTAAATTAGGGTATCTTTTAAGAACCTTAACTTAAGTACTTAACCTTTATCTTTTACCTTATTATATTCGTATTAGTTCTAATATTATCGTATCTTATTAATATTCTTAGTTATAATACTAAAATATCTTTTAGGTAGATAAGCTACTAAAAATAAAATACCTATAACTTTAAATTAATAAGAGTATTATTATCGTGTTATTATAACTTTATAAGAAGCTAATAATAATCTTCTTTTATCTACTAGAATAAAGCTAAATCTTTAATTTTAATTAAATTATTATTCTAACTTTTATATATAAATTATATAATAATAACTAAAAGCCCGTCTTATAATACTTTAGTTATTTAAGGTTCGACTCTAATTTAGGATATATATAAACTCTCTTATTACTTTAGTATTTTATATTTATTATATTTATTATTTAATTTATCTTCTATAATTTTTATTCGATTTAAAATAACTTTATTTATATAATATAATCGCTTTATATACTTATTAACTTATCTTATTTAAATCTTTTCCTCTCTTTTATAACTTAATATTTTTATCTTATATATACTTATTAGTTTTATTTTTATTCTTTTATTCGTTTACTTTCTTAGTTTAAACTTTTTTAATCTTCTTAAGTAATAATTATAATAACTAATCCTAAGTATAAAATCGCTTTACTTATAAGTTATATTACTACTTATATTTACTCTAACTCGCTTCGTATTACGTACGTATCTTTTTACTTTAAGCTTTCTAGTATTATATTATTATAAAATTATTACTTATACTTCTTATAATCTTCTATTAATATAATTATACTCGAACCTATTATAAGTTCTCTTCCCTATTATCTCTTATTATATCTTTTTATAAGATTATATCTACTTATAATTTAACTTAGTCCTAAATTAGGCGCGTAAGCCTAAATATATAAAGAATTATATTAATAAGAACTAGTCTTCTAGTAATCTTCCTAATCTTCCTTTATTTAATATTAAAGATATAATTTCTTTAATTAATAAAGCTACTTAAGATACTATAAATATTCTTATTATTATTACTAAACTATAGAAATCTTCTAATTTAAACTTATTTTCGCGTTTTTTAATTAGTTTTATTATTCTTCTAGTATAATTAGCCGATCTTAGTTTAACTATAAAATATATAAGTTCTTATTTTTATTTGATTTTTATCTCCTTTAACTATAATCTATCTTTTATATTATTTTCTTTGCTATTATATTACCTGCTAACTATTATATTTAGTATAAGGCTTTTTATAATATAAGCTATTTATTTGGTTTAATTAAAAAGTCCTTTAATAGGTTAATTATTAATAATAATCTTTCTTTTATATTTACTTCTAAGATTATCAAATATAATTATAATTACTTTAAGCTTACTTCTAATAAGGCTTTTAAAGATATTATATTAATTACTAAAAATAATATTATCTAAAAGGTATACTTTTAGCTTTAATTTAATTTATACTTAGGTATTATATTAACTAGTTCTTATAGGCTAAGCGTCTTCTATTTTATATAGCTTTAATATAACTTAAGAATAATAATCTTATAAACTAGAATTCTAATAATATAAATCTTTTAGAAAATACTCGAGTTATTATAAGATAAGCGCTAAAACGTTTAGTTCTTATTCTTATAAAGTATACTTTAATAAAGAATATCTTACCTAATTATCTTATTAAAAGATAATAATCTTTTATTAAGGAATTTTAAAAGCTCTAGCTATCTTAGACTAATATTAAAGATAATACCTTTACTAACTTATAAAATCCTTATATAAAAAGACTTTTTATTCTTTTATTAACTAGTTAAAAGAATTCTATTAATAATATATTTTAGAAGGCTTAGTATAAGATTAATATATTATTAAAAGAAATTACCCCTTTAAATCTTTTTTATTTTACGCTTTCTTTATTTTATATAAATAAGGCTATTATTAAGTATTAGTATAATCTAGCTAATATTATAATACGTATTCTATTTTATAGCTACTTTTAGTCTTATTTTAAAATAACTTACCTAATACTAATTACTTTTATTTAGATTATTTCCGATTTCTTATAAACTAAGAATAAGATAATTAAGATATAAGCTTTTAGTCTAGGAGATAAATCCGCTTTATTACTTCCTAATAAATTGGATAAATATAATTCGTCTAAGTTAAATATAATAAAGAAACTTATTCGGATAAAAAAGAAGCCTAACATTTATATATTTATAAGTAATAATAATTCTAATTATTATAATAATAATAATAATAATAAATCTATCTTTATTATTAAGAAGCCTTATAGCCTAGTTTATCGTTTAGCTCGCTTTTAGTCGATTAATTCGATTAAGAAGACGTCTTCTCTATTATTAGATAGCTTAAAAAATAATATACTAAAACGTAAGGTAAATAATATTTCTTAAGCTTTAATATAAAAGAAACCTAATATTTTAAAGAAGCTTAAATATTCTTCTAATAATCGTAAGCGTAAAGCTAAGAGTATACTTCCTAGTAAGTCTTCTACTAAGAAGTTAGTTTCCTTTATAATTATTATAAAAGCTTTTATTATCCTTTATAATACTTATTTAACTTATTTATAGATAATATATAATATCCTAATATTTTAGTATAATAAAGATAATCTTAGTTCTTAGTATCTTATATATTAGAAGAAAAAAAGAACTACTAATTATTATAAGAATATATATATTTTCTTTATATTTAATCGCCTACGTTTTAGTACTAATTATACTAAAGGTTCTAGCTAAGTATATAAGTTTATATTATACTTTCTTTAACTTACTTTAAGCGTATATTAGCTTTTTAAATTAGTTTACTTTTATAGATTTATCTAAAACTAAAGCTATAAAGAAGTTTCTAGCTAAGTATACTAGAGAAAATAAATAGCGTCTTCCTATAGCTAATAAAGTTTCTTAGTTCCCTAATTTCCTTCCTTATTAATATTAAGATATTTATCTTATATTCTTATAGTTTACAGATAAAGATATAACTCGATCTAACTTTATTCGTATAAAAAAGAAAAAAGAAGCTATTATATCTTTTATTATAGTTACTCCTATTATTATTATAAGTAGAATAAGTACTAAATAAGCTAATATATTAATTTATTATATAAAGCGTATTACTAATAATCTTAATAAAGTTACTCGGTTATTTAAAGTTTTTACTAAGAGATAATTTAGCGTTTTAGTATTATTCTATAATACTAATTATAATTTATATAAAGTAAACGTTTAGTATAATATTATATTATCTTTTTATATATAATAATATTATTTAAAAGTATTATATATTTTATAATAAGAATATATTTTCTTATTATTTTATTTTATTTAAATATTATAACTTAGGATTCTTAATAGTTACTAAACTAGCTAGACTTTTATAATATTATCAACTTACTAGAATCTTTAGGCCTTTAGTAACCGCTCGTTTCTTAATTATCTAGAATTTTATTAGTTATTTTAACTATTTATTCTCCTAATTAACTAGAATCGGTTAACTTTTAGTAACTATTTATTTTATTATTTATCTAGAACTTTGTTAGTTATTTTAATTACTTATTCTCCTAGCTAGTTAGAATTATTCGGCTTTTAATAAGCGCTTATTATACTAATTATATAAAATTTTATTAATCTTCTTAACTATTTATTCTTTTAACTAGCTAGAGTTATTAAGCTTTTACTAACTATTTATTTACTTAACCGGCTAGAATCTTATTAGCTTTCTTAACTACTTATTCTCTTAACTAACTAGAATTATTCGGCTTTTAGTAATCGCTTATTATACTAATTATCTAAAATTTTATTAGCCTTCTTAACTACTTATTCTCTTAACTAGCTAGAATTTCCTTAGTAATTTTTAAAGGTTATTCTTTTAACTAATTATATCCTAATAATAGGTAAGAATTTCTTTCTAATATTTATATACTATTAACTTACTATTAATTATTATAATATTATTAAAGTTTCTTTAATAAGTATTATTATTTTAACTACTTATTATTTTTAAACGTCTTCTTAATCTCCGCTTTTATCTTATTTATATCTATAATTTTTTGCTTCGTTTTATTCTTTTTAGCTAAAAGTAACTAGTAGTAAGTTTTAATATTCTTATTATCTTAATAATAATATCTTATAAATATTTATAATATTATTATTAGTTTAAAGTCCGGCTCTAATAATACTAAACTTATAGCTTTATTTAAAGTAATACTAACTTTAAAGGATAAAGTTATTATAATAATATATTAAGGTTATATTATCGTTTTATTTTTCTTAGGCTTTAAGTAACCTTTAAACCGATTAATTTCCTTTGTATTTTTTACTAGCTTATTTATTTGATCTAATAATACGATATTATACTCTAGAATCCCTAGCTTATAAACGAGATACTAGTTTTCTATTAATATAGATATTCTATATAATTAAGTTATTATACTTACTAGTTATATTATCTTAGTTATAATATAAAAGTATAAGGTAAAAATTAATTTTACTAGTTTCTTTTTTTTATCTTTAAAGTTTTAGAATTTCTTTATAAGTTTACTAATCTCCTAAACTTTTACTAATAATTTAAAAATTACCTTATAATTAAAAAAATATAGATTTAACTTAGTATTTAGTTTTTATATCCCTTCTAACTTTTTACTAATTATTTCCTTTTACTCCTAGCTAGTTAAACGTAGATTAATATTATTATTATCTTTAAGATCGAGTAACTTAAGGAAATCCGAACTTATATGACCTTTATAATAATAATTACTATTATTTATAATAATAGGGATAAATCCTTCTAAAGTCTTATACTATAATATATATAAATTATATTATTTAGTATTTTATACTCTTAACCTTCTATTAGCTTCTTCTTTAATATATACTAAGCGGCTATTTTATTCTAGTCTATTATTATAAGTAACCTTATAATATTTATTAGGAGGTATATTAATTACCTTCTTATTAGTAAGGAAATAAGAGTATCTTATAAACTAGATAATAAGAGTTTTTATAAGAGGGCGAAATTTATTAATAATTTTTATATAATTATTATATTTTACTTACCTAGCTTTATATTTCTTATCCTAGTTAGTACTAAGCTTAGCTACTCCTTTATATATCTACTCTTATAATACTAGATATTACTACTAGTCTAGATAAGACGTAACTTTAATATATTATATTATATTAGATAAACTAGTTATTATTAGTATACTACTTATACTAATTATAAATAGTATTAGTCTTTATTATAGCTAATAAAAGCTACTTTTTATATTCTTTAGCTATTATATTATTTTCTTAATACGATTAAATACTTAGATTATTAATAAATTAGGATTTTTCTTAATATAAGTCTTATCTCTAATTATATATTAGATCTAGATCTTATAACTAAGCCTTAGCTATTACTATTATTTAATACTATTATTTCGCTTAGTTCTTTATATAATAATATTAAATTTTTCCTCGAATTTTTAAAGAATATACTTATTAAAAGAATAAAAAGTTATAATAATCAGATACTAGGAAGCCTTTCTAGTTAAAATTATATTTAGAAATTCTAAATTATCTTAGTTATTATCTAAGAAATTAAATTAGTATTTGATATTTTTAATATTATTTATAGTTAAGATATAATCTTAGTAATACTTATAAG
Organism: Pseudofabraea citricarpa; assembly: GCA_029641185.1. Lineage (NCBI taxonomy): Eukaryota > Fungi > Ascomycota > Leotiomycetes > Helotiales > Dermateaceae > Pseudofabraea > Pseudofabraea citricarpa. The sequence goes on from JAPWGK010000008.1 coordinate 1,441,412, forward strand.
TAATTATAAACCGAAGCTTAAACTTATTATTAAAAAAGTTACTATTATAGGTATTAATAATCTCTTAATATCAAGTAGATAAAATTATATTAGGTAATAAAATAATAATTATATTACTCTTAATCTTAAATTTCTAAGTAAGATTACCTAGCTAATAAATATAATTTAGATTATACTTAATTCGTATCGTGTTATTATACGAATATAATTATAGCTAGTTATTTTAACTTAAACTAGCTTACTTTTAATTTTTATTTATATAATATTCGTTTAAAAAATCTTAAATATTTTACTAGATCTAGTTAATTAGATATTAGATATAAAATTCTAGAATTATAACTATTATTTTCCTAAGCCTTATATTAAGCCTAATAAGGAATACCTTCTAGTAATTATAACTTATAAGAAGTATTTAATATATTATATAAGCCTAAATAGGAAGTAATTTTCGTTTAATCCCCTTAATCGAGATATAATACTTAGTATATAAACGTATTTTATTATACCTAAAAAAGTTATATACTACTTTCTAAGACTTTAGTATTAGTCGCTTATAAGCTTTAGAATTTAGAGCTAAGATAATTCTAAGAAATATTATTAGCTTTTCCCTCTAATTAATATCTATAAATATATAAACTTATTACTCTTACTCTTAATTAATTAAGCCTAATATTTAGTTATATGATTATTAAATGCTTTATTATCTTTCTTAGCTTCTTACTCTAGAGTATTAACTTAAATCGTACTTAGTTTATCTATTAAAAGACTAGGATTAAATTCCTTACTAGCTAGAGGCGTACCTTTATTATTATAATATTACTTATTAAGATCGATATTAATATTTATTAGGTTATTCTAATATCCTAGAACTTAGCCTTACTTTTTATTATTATTATCTATATTTATTAGCTAAGCTAAACTTATTAGAGGTTTATTTAGCTTATCTTTTTTGCTATTTATATCTATTAGCTAGGCTAGAGCTACTAGAGGTTTATCTAGCTTATTATTTTTGCTATTTATATTTATAGGCTTAGATAAACGCTCTTAAGGTTTATCTAGCTTATTATTTATTATATCTTTATTTATAGGGTTAGCTAGATATTATTAAGGTTAATCTAGCTTATATATATTATTACCCCTACTAATTAGTTTAGCTTAGGTACTTGTATTTATTTATTAATTAGTACTAGAGACTAAATATAAATCGTTTAGTTTTAAAGTAATAAGTAAAGTCTTAGTCTAATATTATTATTATATATTAGTTACTCTAAAAAGTTTATTTTATTTTAGCTTTATACTTACTTTTATATATTTGGGATTTAATAATAATAGCTATAAAGATTTAGTTAATATATATTATACGAAGTCGACTATAATTATATCGTTTTTAATTATATTACCTAAATTTATATTAAAGTTATTCTTATCCTATTATATTTATTCTATTAGATACTTTAGATTAACCTTTATTTTTATACCTTTAGTAGACTTATATATATTAATTAGTATTCTTAGTCGCGTATTATCTTTTATATAGTAATTACTTCTTATTAATAGCTTTAGTAACTAGAGATATAAGGTTATTTAGGTATTAGATTAAGGGTTATTATTAAGAGTATTTATTATATTTTAAAATATAAGCTTATCTCGAATAATAAGATATTTTATTAGTATTCTAGGTTATAAAGATAAGATAACCTAGCCTAGCTTATCTTATTATTAATTAAAAATAATTCTAAAGAATATCTTAATATAATTAAGAAATAACTCTTATAATAAATATTATCCTCTAAAGTAACTAATATTAAGATTATTATACTTTAGTCAAATAAGCACGTTTATTAGGATAAGTTCTTAATATATAAGGCTCGACTTAAGGTTATAGTCTAAGTTATACTAGTTAACAAAAATTAACTTTTATATAAGTTCTTATTATACGCCTACTTTTATAATAATATTTATATTAATAAGGCTTACTATTATATTTTATAAATCTTATCTTATTATAAGCTTTATTAGTTTGCGAACTTAAACCTTAAAATATTTAGCTTATTATATAAAGTTATATTTTACTCTAAGGTTAATATATATTATATAACTAATACTTCTATTATTATATAAGTCTTATTATTAGTTATATATAATATAATATCAACTTACCTTAATTATCCTTAACCGAAGTTTAACACGAGGTATTTATTTATAGCTTCTAGTTAAGGAAGCTACTATTATTAAAGTTACGATTACTCTTATACTAATTAGTCTAATTTATATAAGAACGCTTTAAACCCCTACTCTTAAGTAGAAAACTTACTAATAAATAACTTACTTAATAAAAAAGAGGCTTTAAAATATAAATAAAATATAAAAAGTAGAATTAGATAAAAGCTACGTTTATTTCGATTAAAGCTTAAATAAGAATTAAGAGATATTATATATAAAAAAGAACCTAATAGTATAATACTTACGTAGTAAAAATATAAAGGTAATAAAAATCTAAATATAAAAAAAATATTATAATAATTACTTATCTTAAGTATATACCTTAAATAATCGTATAATCTTATTAAGATTATTAGTAATACGCTTTATTTAAGTAATTAACGCGTTAGCTTGATTAGTATATATCCTAGCCTTAATAGAAACTAAAACTAAAGTAAAAGTAAAAATAATAGCTACTTTCTTTTTCCTAATATAAATAAAATTAAAACGTGCTAAGTTCTTATTTATAAAATATAAGAACGTAAGATAAACCGCTTAATATTAATAGGGAAGAAATTTAGGGAAAATAAGAATATTATTAATAATAAGAAGATACTATTTATTTTTACACGTATAAATAAGAAGGAATATCTTAATAATTTATATTATTAACTTATCTGTTAACCTAAACTAATTAGTAAAAGAATAATAAGCTTAAATTAATTCGGAGAAAGTATAATATAAACCTTTATTATTAATAAGAACCTAGTAAAAGTTAATACTAAACAAAGTACGAAATAACCTAATAAAAGTAAGAAACTTACGCTTTTATATATATTAGAACTTTGTTTCTTCTTTTAGTAGGATATATAATAAGAACTAGTACCTGTCTTATTATATTATATTATTAGGAAAAAATATATTATTCTTAAATAAGTTAAATAAGTATTATATATAATAATAATAACTTTTAAGTTAGATATAAAAGAAACCTGTTTCTTAATAAGCGAATTACTAGGAATAAGAATTATATTATTATATTTTCGCTTTTAACTAAGAGAGAATATAATAATAAGTAAGTTAAGTATAAAAGTAATTATTATTATACTAGTCGTATTATTATTTATAATTAACTTATTAGATAATATCTTATTATAAGAATTATTCGAATAATTTAAAGTAGAAGAACGAAGACTTAATATATTATAAGAACTCTTTAAAAACTTAGTATTTTTGTAATTTGTATAAGAATCTAGATTTAGAATCAAGTATAATTTGTTAGGATTCGTTTATAGGGATAACTATTTTATAAACGTATTAGAAGTATTATATTTACTAGAAATATTATATAATAATATAATATTAGAAGTATTAAGCTAGAAATACTAGAAAGATAATTAATTTATATTAATATACGAATACGAAACTAGTAATAAAGCGAAGTAGGTTAGAGAACTTACTTAGCCTTTATTATTCTTAACTATAATATTAATAATATTAAAAACTTTATTAGAAGCTAAAAGGAAATTATTATATAGTCGTATTATAAGCTTTAATATATATGTAAATACTAAGTTATTATTAATAAACTAATAAAGAAAATATTCTTAAAGTAAAATAAACTTAAGTCTTATACCCTAAAAAAGAAGATACTAAGAATAAGAATTAGTATAATTTAATATAATAAAAAGAACAAAAATAATTACCTATTTAGTATTTATACTAAAAGTAGATAATAAAATATTAAAAGCCTTAGAACTAATTCTTATAATAAAAGATAAATTAACTTATACTAAAAGTAATAGTTTAGAAATAAAAGTAAGTAAAATATTAGTACTTTTTATTAAAATATCTAGAGACGTAAAAATATTAATATTAAGGAACAGAAAAAGATTAATAATAATATCCCTATTAGTAGGATAATCGATAATAATATTATCTAGAAGCTAAACCTTAAGAGTATTAAATATTAGGGTATCGACTCGTTTTATAAAAGTAATAAATTATATACCCTTAAATTAATATTAAATAAGTTTATACTTAGCTATAACTAACCTAAGAGCTAATACGAAAAAGAATAAATAACTTATAGACGTTATAAATAAGTTTAATATTATATAAACTATTAGATATATAACTAAGTACGTATAAATACTTAAGAGTAAGAGTGATATATAATAAGAGATAAAAATAAAACTTACAGATAATAATATAATATATATAAGTAATAGGATAATAACTACGTAACTATTAAGTAAGAAGTATTAAAGCTAAAGAATAAATAGGGTAAAGGTAGGATAATAATATAAAACGAAGCTATTATACGTAATAAAATAAGTTTAAGTTATAATTAGGATAAAGATAATTAAGAGAAATAATAATATTAGCTAAAATAATAATATTATACTACTACTAATATTTTAACCCGGATAAAATAATATATAAATAATAGATTAATTATACTAGATTAATAAACTAAAAGAAAGATATATAAGTAATAAAATACTAAAAACGATTTAAGCTTAAGAATAAAAATTATAAGTTAATTAGCTATAAAGATATTATATTATAGGACTTAACTAAAGAAAAGGTATTATAACTTAACTAAAGTGAGAAAACCTAGCTAATATAAAGAAGTCGAGTAAGTTATATATAATTTCGTCTAAATTCGAAGGTAACTACTAGTATAAAACGTAGTCTCCTTCTAATATAAACTAGTAATAACTAATAATATTATACTTTTAGTAGTATATAATATATTAGTTAAGTTACTTTTCCTAATATAATATAAACCTAAAGTTACCTAAATTATTAGGAAACTTCGTATTCTTATATTATTTACCTCTTACTTATTTATAACTTATATATAAATTATCTCGTTTAACCTAGTATTATTATAATAATATCTATTACTTTAGCTTATATACTAAAGTTATATGCGAATAAAGCTCTAGGTACGCCTTATTTTAACCTACTAACTAATAAGATAAAATATAATAAAATAAATATAATATCTAATTATTAAAATATAAGAAACTAATAATTCGCCTTTTAAATTATATATAACCTTATATAAGCTAGTATTCTATCTAATACCTAAATATAAAGTATATTATTAATATATGCTAAACGTATAATTCTAAGCCTTATAATAAGTATAAAACTATAAAATATTATTATTAATATAATATTTTATAGAAGATAATATAAAATTAAGACTAAAGCTAAGATTCTTTCTTATAAATAATATAATATAAGTAAAGGAATAGTTTTTAAAGATAAAAAATAATAATTTCTTAAGCTAAAATAAAAGTATTATAGCTAAAATATTAGGCTAAGAAGATTTAGAATTATTTATTCTAGTAATAACTAGCTTTAGATAATAAACTTTCCTTTCTTACCTAAAAGCTACTTATAAGTTAGAATTAGCTAATAACCTAAATTTATAAAAGTATATTATTATAGAAAAGTAGGAGATAATTATTACTAAGACCTATAACGTTCTCCTAATATATGCTAAAGTTTTATAGAAAGCTAAAATAAATAGCTAGCTCTAAAATATAATTAAAATATATCTTTCGTAAAGTATCTACTTATAAAAAAAAACAAAAGCTACGAATACAAAAAAATCTAAGTATTATAAACCTAATAATAAAAACGAATTATTATATACTAATAACTACTTTAAACGAAAACTATAAAACTTTATCTAATATATAAAATATAAGACTCTAAAAACAAGTATTATCTAATTATTAAGCTTAATATATATATAATAGACAGAGATATTACTAGTATACTAGTTTATACTTCTTTCTAACTCTTATTATATTAGAGACTAGACTATAAAAATCGCGATCTATATAATTATCTATAATAAGTACTAGGATTTAGATAAAGCGAACTTAAGAATAAGCTACCTAAGTTAAAAGAAATTCCTAAGAATTATTAAAGTTTTATTATATCTATTTAATAATAAGACGAACTAAATTATATAGAATAAAAAATTTATTCTAAACAAGAAAAACTTTTAATAGGTCTTAGGCGTCTAAAATATAATACTTAGATAAAAGCTAAGCTCTAACCTTATTTAACTAAAACTAAAATAAAAAAATATATATTAATATTAAATATAATAAATACTTGAAAATATAATATAAGAATATAAGATAAAATTTAAAGTATAACTAAAATATATAATTTAAACGGCTATCTAAAATAAACCCTTTAAATAATTAGACTAAATAAGTAATTAAAAAAGTCGGCTATAATTAGATACCTAGGTAAAATACCTAGTTTAAAAGATAAGCTAAAATACGTAGTTTAAATAACTAGTTAATATAGCTAATAGCAACTAGCTACTAAATTAAACTACTAAAATAAGAAGTTAGAACAAGTAATATAAATAATAAGTTAGAATAACTTATTAAGATAATTAGTTAAAATAATTATATATATAATTCGAATAATAATATATAATAAGATACTAAAATAAATAGCTAAAATAAATTATTAAAATAACTAAATAAGATAAGTAACTAAAATACTAAGATTAAATAACTTATTAGAAAGGCTACTTAAAATAATAATAAAGAAATTTATATTTATTATAACTAAGAATAAAATAAATTAATTACGCTAAAAATTTAATTTATATTAAATATATTATAATTATTATTCTATTATAAAGGTCGAGTAATTAGTAAAACCCTTATAAATATATCCTCTAAAACTTATTAATATATTACGTAAAAATACTTACCTTTATCTTAATACTAAAATACTCTTAGTATTTATTATATTATAACTCTCGTTTTATTATTATATCTAAGTAACTAGTATAACTCTTATTAAATAGTCTATTATAATATATTATTCTAATACCTTAAAATAATAACCTCTTATATTATATAAAAATACTTCGTATATTTAATATAATATAACTCTTATCTTACTAGTATAACTAAGTAATTAGTAAAACTCTTATAAGTTAAACCCCTTAATATATTATAATTACGCGTATAAACACTTACTTTTTTTTTAGGTCTTATATCTCCTTAGAGATAATTAACCTAACCCTTAGTAATAATATTAAAGATAATCCTAGGACTTATAATAAGAATTCCTAAGATCTTTTTATATCTTAAGACGAAACCTTAATATAATATTAGTCGCGTATAATATTAATTAATAGCTAATTAATCTTATAATACTTCCTCTAAGCCTAGTATTATAAACCCTTATCCTTTTACTTATATATAGATTAAACCTTCCTAGAATAGATTAGAAGCTAACTTTATCTATAAGACTAATCTAGAAACGTTCGTTTATAGTAATTCTACTTAATATAAGGTAAGCTATAAAAAAGTAAAATATAAGAGATAAAATAATAATATAATAGCTATAAAATATCTAATTAACCTTAAATATATATATTAGTATAAAGCTCTATTATATAACGTAATAATTTAGCTAATAATACGCTTAGTCTAAGGAATTTCTTAAATATAAAGTTATATATAAATTTATCCCTATTATTATATTATAAAAATTATAATAAGTGGTAAAAAGTAATCTTTTAACCTCTTAGGCTAAGGTTATTTTATTATATAATAAGGTAAGACTAGGTAATTATAGCGTTCTTCGTATCTTAATATATTATCTATTATATATATAAGCTACTAACTTTCTTATCTAGGAATAATAACCTCTTATATTTCTTATAAAATTAATTCTTATTACTTAATAAGTTCTTATTATTAGATAACTTATATATTAGAGAAATTACTTATAATTACCTCTCTTACCTCTAATACGCTTATAATTACCTCTAATATAAAACTAGACTTAATCCTCTTAGCTTATAATAATCTGATAAAATTTATCTTTAACTTAACTAGAATAATAATATTCTTTTATTATATAATATACTAGTCTAGAAGAAGAATAATATAACAAGTACCTAAATTATTTCTTTAAGTTATACGAATATAAAAAAATAATTATAATACTAATTAAGTATATAACTAATAATAGTTTAATATTAGGAGATAAGCTACGTAAGCGAGCGTCTTTAAGACTCGAATCTTAGTTAATATATATCTTATATCTAGGATATAAGAGTTTATTAGTATAAGAAATATATAATCGTACTCTAAATAAAAGTTTATTAGAATAACTCTAGATCTATAAGACTTTATAACTAATTAAATATATTTTAAACGTATAAAAGTAGCTAAAAGAATATATATACTTAGAAAATAGTAAGTTATTATTAAGTATATATATTAAACATACGTTTATCTAGTAATAGATTATAATATACCTTAGTATAAGAGATACCTATTAGTATTAAGTAAATTAACTTAGGATTTAGAGTAATCTAATTATAACTCGGCTCTAAATACGTATTATCTATTATATTACTTAGTATAATATATCCTTAATTTTATCGTCTAATCTATAATATATAAAGAAATAATACTTTATATTTTTCCTATTATTTAGCTAATATTCCTAAGGATTTAAAAAAATTAAGTCTATAATATATTATAAATATCTCTAGATTAAAAGAATACCTAATATTTGATTTTTATAATATTATAATAATAACTTACCTTCTATTTTATAATAAGATTCCTAGGTAATTATTCGACTTATCTTTTATTACCCCTAGTAACTTCCTCTTTTATATAATTATAAGCTACTATTAGTATTTTATAAAAATTAAGAGAGAGATCAAAGCTATTTCCTTAGAATATAATTATTACTAAAGCGTTTATACCCTAGTAAAACTAGAACCTTAATATTAGGTTAATATTAGGGGTTAGTTAGTTACTACTTAGGAACGTTATAATATTAGTAATCTAGGTAAAGTTCGAATAAGTACTATTACGTTAATATTAGGGATAATTAATAGCTACTAAGAAACGCCTTACTATTAGTAATCTAGGTAAAGTTCGAATAAGTATTATTACTAATAATTAAGTATATTCTACGTCTACTTGGTTTTTATATACTTAGTAATATAAGTATAAATGTAAAACCCTATTATTATAAAATTAGACGAGAAGAATAATAATATTTTATCTAAAGCTATAATTAAAGAAGTTAAGTAAAAAGCTATAAAATAGTTATTATAATAAATAGGGAAAGAAGTTTAAAGAAGTAATATTATATATAACTTATTCGAATTATACCTAAGGTATAATCTTATTTATCTTTTCTTATAATATTATATAGCTTAAGAAATAAACTCGAGCTTTTACTTAGTATAAGTAAGACTTAAGATATTACTTCGCTTATTAATATTACGTTTATTACCTTAAATATTAGCTTTTCTCGAATATTATTATTTTATTTAAAAGAAATATCCTATTTATATTATAATATAAAAAAATACTTAGTACTTACTCTTCCTCTTATTTCTTCTAAAAGCCTTCTTTTATTATAAGAGTATTACTTACTATAAAAACTTTATTCTTTAAAGAACTATAGTTTATTTATTAGCGTTTAATAATTTATTCTAGTAAAGTAGTTAAGTTATAAAAAAGTAAACTATAAAATCGATTAAGCTAGTTATAATAATATATATATTAGGAAAGCTAGTATTATATTTTTGCTACCTAATATAATACGAGTAATATAATAATATACGTAAATACGATACTTAGCAAGACCTTATAAATAATTATAATTGTAATTAAGATTTATATATTAAATATATCTTCGTTTTTAGGAGGTATATCTAAATTAGGTTATAATAACTATAAGTAAAATATATATTTTTGTTTCTTTTATATTAGTAAACTATAAAAAAGAATAAACTAAAATTTAGAATACTTCTAAAAATACTACTAAAATACTATTAGTTTAATATAATAATATTTATATAATAGATAACTTATATAATATAAGGCTAACTTTATAGTTAGATTATATATAAAGATAAGAAACTTCTAATAAAAAGTATAAATAAACTTTAGCCTTAATTATAACTTTACTTTAAATAAATTCTTATAAATTAGTTTATTTATTATTACTTACTACTATCTACGTAGAATCTTCCTAGAAGTAAGAGGCCTTTATATAATTATACTACTTATTATCTTTAAAGCTTTTTACTCTTAAATCTAGGTCTAGATTTTATATTATAAGAATAATTATATCTAGAAACGAGCTACTAATAAATACTAGTAATAAGTATATTTTTATAGTAAGTATCTTTATACTTATCTATAGTTATATCTTTTTCTAGTAAAGGTATATTATTATATTATTAGACAAGTATACTTAGCTTTAAGTAATTACTTAAATATATAACCTAAATTTATAATAAATAGAATCTACTACTTATATATAAGATACTTTATATACTTTATATAAAAGGGGGTAGGATTTATAAGCTTATACCTAAAGAACTTCGAACTTCTTATTTATTAGATTATAATTAGAAATAATATAATAATTAGCGTATAAGCTATTACTAATCTATTATACGCGCTAACGTCTTACCTATTAATAAGCGACTTATATATAGCGCTTACTAACTATAAATATAATACTTAAGACTTTTAAGTAAAACTTATTATCTATTTTTAGGAGATAACTTTTAGATATCTAGTATAACTACCTAGATTAATAAAGGTATTCTTAAATAAAGTTAACTTTAAGTGATATAAAAGAAATCGTATAATTATTATAACTAGCCTATAATTATTATAATATTTATCTTATACTAGGAACCTAAATATAATATATAATATAATAATAATAAACCTACCTTTCTTAATTACCTAATTAAAAGTCTTAGCGATTTAACTTTTAATATATTTAAAAGTTATAATAAATAATTAATACTCGTATCTTTTATAGCTATAATACTTGCTATTATCTATATACTTAACCGAATAATACTTACCTATAGGTATTATAAACGATTTATACTTATTATAAATATACGAATATCTTAAGACTAATTTATATATCTATTAGATTTATAAACTTCTTAGTCTTATTTATCTAAGTCTAGATAGTTATAATTAAGCTAATAATTAATATTAGACCCTAGGCTTATATTTCTAACTTATTATATATAATTTAATAAGCTAAGCTTCTCTTAATATAAGTATACTAAAGCGATTATTTAGATTAAAAGAAATAATAAGTATTAGGTAATTATAATTTATTAAGATAATTATATACTTTAATCTTAAACTTATCTTTTATATAAATATTATTATATATTAGGATAATAATTTGTAAATATATAAATACTCTTAAGATCTTAATTATCTTACTAATACTAGGATTATTTACTAAAAACCTATTATAGGAGGTATTATACTTAGAAAGAATTTAAGTAAAAAGTTATATTATAATATATACTTAATATAAGTATATACTTATTTTTATATATCAGATCTTAATTATATCTTTCAAGTAATATTTTTTAGTATTTCGCTTATTTATTACTAAGAAGAATTAATATATTATTAATTATAACTTTCTATTTATTTACTCGAGTTAAGGTTTTATATATTATCTTTTAGACTAATAGATTAATATTATTATATTATTTATATATAAAAGTATTACTTAGGTTTTATTTACTAATTAACTTACTTCTTATAAGTTAACTTGTTTATTTTACTTTTATTCTAGTTATTATTATTATTATTATCTTAGAGGTTATTATTATCTTATTATAAGTTAAGATCTTTACCTAAGCTAGGTTATTTTAGCTAGATTATTATTATTATATTTATTATTATTCTTATTATTACTTAAGTTATTATTAGACTTATTACTAGGATTTTTTTCCTTTCTAGGATAAGAATCTCGAACTTTCTTCTTAGTATTACTAGACTTTAATTACTTACTCTTATAAGTACTAGGAAAACGATAAAGTAATAATATATTAGGATTAATAGGCTTAGTAGGCTTTTTACTAGTAGTAATATCTTTAGAGTTATAAGTAGATTTGATAATCTTCTCTCTAGTTATAATATTATCTTTAGGTTATAAGATATTTTTAGGGCTCTTAAACTTAAGAAATATCTTACGTTTATCCGAGTTATTTTTAGAGTCTAAATAATATTAGTTTTTTCTAGTATAACTATAATATCTAAAATATATAATAAAAAGCTTATTCGAGTTAAAGCTAGATTCTTTAGATATTTTATTAGGCTTTTTTATCTTTAACTTAGTACCTTAATATTAATCTAATATATTATTAGTCTTTCAAGCCGATTAATATATCCCTAAATAAGTATAATCCTAAGTTATCTCTTATACGTCGAATTTCTTATATAATTACCTAGAAATAATATCTAAGATAACTTTATAATTATAAAATATATAAATAATTTATTAAGTAGGAACTTCTTATTAGACTTTCTAGGTTTAGTAAGAGATTTAGAACCTTATAATCCTTAAGTTCGTATATACTTCTTTAGTTATAGATAAAATATAAAATTATTATTAGATATTATACTTATAGATTTTAATATATAACTTTATAATATAAGCTTAGTATTAATTATACTTATATAAAGGAATATCTATAATTTACTTAATTATAATTACTTTTTAAGAGTAAAGCTAAAATTTTATACTTAAAACTATAATCTTTATAAAGATTTACTTAGAACTTATTAAAGAAAAATAAGCTAATTAATAAGACTTACTTTTAATTATTTTACTCTTATTTATAAGATATTTATCTAATAATATAAGGAAGAAATATTTAGTATAAGCTCTAAATTATAATAAAGATAAATATTAAGTTAAATATTAATTAAAAGTATTAGCTTTTTATTATATACTCCTAGAGATATAAGTAATATAAAATTAGAAAATAAAAAAGCGTATAATAATATAAATAATATAAAAGAGAGAGCTTTAGTTATAATATTACTCGAACTACTAAGTATATTACTAGAGTTATACTTATACGATTTTTCTTAGTATATATAATATTATATAATAAAACGTATTATAGCCTTAAATTAATTATAATTAAATTCTTAGATTACTTACTAGTAATAAGCTAGAGTAAAGCTTCGTATAATATTATTTATAAGTAACTAATTTATCGAATATTATTCTTCTAAGTATAATCTTAATTATATTATAAAATACCTTATATATTATATTATCTAACTAAAGCTTATAAAATAAAATTATTCGGTTTATATTTTACTTCTTTATCTTAATAACTAAGTTAATTATATACTAGATTATATCCTATAAACTAGTTAAGCGTCTCTTTAAAAGTATAATTCTAGTAAGTTTAGTTATACTAGATTATATAATAAAATTATATTAAATAATATATTAGTTTACTAGTAATTCTAATAATAAATATAATAATTAGGTAAGTAAGATAGGAAAAAAGTAGGAAAAAGTAAGAAAAAAGAGGAGAAATAAGAAAAAATAAGAGAAGTAAAAAAGAAGATAAGATATATAAGTAGAAATACGAATTATAATAAGTATTAGTTACGCTTAAGATAATATAAGATTATTAATTATAAGCTAAAAATCGAACTTAGAAATTATTACGTAAATAAGTTATTAGTAATAATAATAATATAAGAAACGAATATTATAATATATAAATATAAAAATATAATTGCTACGAAAATTTATATAAAGTACTAGCTACGCTTAAGGTAAAGTAAGATCGTATATTATAAGCTATAAATTAAACTAGGAAACTATTATACGCGCAAGTAATTAGTAATAAGAGTAATATAAGAAATAAATACTTTAATATATACGTAAGAAGATATAATAATTATAAAGATCTACGAAAAAAAAGTAAGATATAAAAGAAGAAATATAATATACGAAAAAAAGCGTAAATATAAGAGAGTAATATTAATAAAAGAAAATAATATTAAGGTTAAGAAATCGAATCTAAAGTTTACTAAGTAAATATTATAAGCTTATAGGTAATATAAAGTAGTAGGCCGTATCTATCTACTTTATACTTATTTATAGTTATATTACCTTACTTTATAAACTGTTATTATACGTAATATATAATAAAAGCTAGGGCTAGGCAGATAAAATATTACTTTATTTTAGTTATAAGGCTTCTTATTTTATTATATTATAAGTAAACGTAACTATAAACTTATAAAAAGCTATCTTATTAGAAATCTTTATAGCTAGCCTTATTATTACCTAGATTTAGTCGTAGATATATAATATAATCTGATACTAGATAAATATATATTTTACGTATATATTTAATAATAACTTACTACTTTCTAAGTATTTGTTCTTAATATCCTTATAAATAAAATACTTCTTCTTCCCGTTTATATACTTAGTTAGTAGTATAATCGTTTTTTTATACTCGTATAACCTAAAGAAAAAACTTACGTACTAGTCGTATTATTCTTTTAAATATATAAAAAAATAATAAATAATTAAGATAAAAGGTTAAAAAAGTTAAGATAAAGCTAAAAGACTAGTTAATAGTTATATATTTTTATCTAAGAGAATAATAAGATATTATAACCTTTATTACTTTTTTATTATATTAAGTTTAAAGATAAAACGATATAAAATTAATAATAATATAAGTATAAGTAATAATATAAAGCTTATTCTTATTTAAATTATACCTAGTAAATATTATATTCTAGTTTTAGAGTTATAAATATACTTAGTTATTTATAGTTATCTTATATACTTATAACTTCTTATATCTTTTCTATCTTTTACTAGCTTTAATTATTCTATTATTATTTAAAGGAAAAAAAAGATATAATCTTAATTAAGAGATAATATAAAAAAAGAAAAAGAAAGGTAAAGCTACGTTTATTAAATATTTATATCTATTAAAATAATACTTTAGTAATAATCTACTTATATAAAATCTTATTCTTTATATAAGAGAATTTATACTAAAAAACTAGAAGAAACAAAAAACGAAAATAAAGCTACTTATATTAATTAATTATATCTATTATACTAATAATTTAATAATAATCTACTTATATTATATTTTACTACTTAAGTAAGGGTAATAATTATATTAAAGAAAAAAAGGGAAAAACTTAATAATTATTCGAATATTTTTAATTTATTATCTAATCTCTTAAGATATTTAAATTATCTAACTTAAACCTACTCCGATTATAAAAAACTACTAAGTATATATATTTTAAATACTACGTTCTATTTTATATAGTTACCTTCTTCTAAGTACTTAGATTTATTAAGGTTATAATATTTTACTCTTATTAATACCTAAAATAATATTTTATACTTACCTTTCTTCTTATTCCTTCTAAAAAGCTTCTTCTACTATAAGTATATTACTTATAATAAAAACTTAGTCGCCTAAAGAAACGCGATTTATTTATTAACGTATAATAATCTTTTCTAAAAGATTAGTCGGGTTATAAAAAAGTATATAGCAAATATTATTAAGCTAGCTATAATATTATACGCGTCCGAAAGCCTAGCGTTATACTTATATAATCTAGGCTAGCTCGAATATTATAATAATCGAAATATATATAAGAGTTAGAGATACTTTATATATTTTTATAATTAAAATTAAGACTTATACTTCGAATACGTCTAGGTTTTTAGGGATAATAAGAAAGTTAAGTTCGAGTACTTATAACTAGAATAAGTTTTTTCGTTTTAATATTATAATTAAATTATAAAGAAATATAAAATAAACTTTAGAATACTTTTAAAAATACTAGTAAAATACTATTAATTTAATATAATAATATTTATATAATAAATAACTTATATATTATAAGATAAAAATTATAATTAGAATATATATAAAAAGAAGAAACTTTAGTAAGCGGTCTAAACGAATTTTAGCCTTAAGTATAATTTTACTTTAGATAAGTTCTTATATCTTTATTTATTTGCTACTACTTGCTACTATTTACGTAGAATCTTTCTAGAAGTAAGAGACCTTTATATTATTATATTATTTATTATCTCTAAAACCTTTTACTCTTAAATCTAGGTCTAGATTTTATATTATAAGAATAACTACCTCTAGAAACGAGCTACTAATAAGTACTAGTAATATATATATATTCTTAGTAATTTTATTTATATTAATTTAGGGTTATATCTTCTTTTTTTTAGATTAGTTTTATTATATTATCATCTTAGTATATATAATCTCTAGTAATTACTTAAGTATATAACCTAAATTTATAATAAGTAGAATCTACTACTTATATATAAGATATTCTATATACTTCTTATAAAAGGGGGAGAGATTTATAATCTTATACCTAAAAAACTTAGAATTTTCCCTTTATTAGATTATAATTAGAAGTAATATAATAGTTAGTATATAAGCTATTACTAGTTTGTTACGCGCGCTTATATTTATATTCTTAATAAGCGACTTATATATAGCGCTTACCGATTTTAACTATAATACTTAAGACTTATATATAAGATACGTTTTATCCTCTTAATCTAGAATAATAAGATATTAGATATAACCTTAAAAATCGAGTAAGAATTTTTTAAATAAAGTATTACTTAGAGCGATTCTAAGTAGTTTATTTTTATTATAAACGGGGTTTTTAAAAAAATATAATATAATCGTATTTATTTTATATTTTTTATAATACTCGTCTTATATAAGAAGCTTAAATATAATACCTAGTTTAGAAATAAGTAACCTACCTTTCCTAATTATATACTAAAAAGGAATTAAAATATAATTCTTTAGGTATCTAGATATAATAATAAATAAGAAGCGTTCGAATCTATTAGGTACGAAATTATTACTATTATTTAAATATTAGACGAAATAATACTTCTTTATAGATATAATAAGAGATTTATAATTATTATAATAAATAAATATCTTAAGACTAAGTAGTTTATTAGTAATATTTATAAACTTTATAGTCTTATTAACCTAAGTTTATATAATTATAGCTAGGCTAATAATTAATACTAGACCCTAGGGTTATATTTCTAACTTATTATATATAATTTAGTAAGCTAAGCTTCCCTTAATATAAGTATACTAAAGCGATTATTTAGATTATAAGAGATAATAAGTACTAGGTAGCTATAATTTATTAAGATAACTACGTATTCTAGTCTTAGATTTATCCTTCTTATAAATATTATCTTTTATTAGGGTAATAATTCGTATATATATAAATACTTCTAAGATCTTAATTATCTTACTAATACTAGGATTATCTACTAAAAACCTATTATAAGAGGTATTATACTTAGGAAAAACTTAGGTAAGAAGCTATATTATAGTATATACTTAATATAAGTATATACTTATTTTTATACTACGGATCTTAATTATATCTTTAAGTAATATTTTTCGCTTATCTATTACTAAGAAGAATTAATATATTATTAATTATAACTTTACTTCTATTTACTTAAGTTAAGGATTTCTTATAATATCTTCTAGACTAGTAAATTAATATTAATATCCTATTAATATATTAAAGTATTACTTAGGTTTTACCTACTAATTAGCCCGCTTCTTATAAGTTAACTCGTTTATTTTACTTTTATTCTAGTTATTATTATTATTATTATCTTAGAGATTATCGTCTAGCTATAAGTTAGGATCTTTACCTAAGCCGGGTCTTTTAGCTAGACTATTATTATTATATTTACTATTATTCTTATTATTACTTAAGCTATTATTAGACTTATTATTAGGATTCTTTTCCCTTCTAGAACGAGAATCCTAAACTTTCTTCTTAGTATTACTAGACTTTAACTACTTACTCTTAGGAATACTAGAAGAATAATATAATAATAATATATTAGGATTAGCGTACTTCTTACTAGTAGTAATATTTCTAGAGTTATAATTAGATTTAATAATCTTCTCTCTAGTTATAATATTATTCTTAGGTTATAAGATATCTTTAAAGTTCTTAGACTTAGAAGATATCTTATATTTATTCGAGTCGTCTTTAGAATCTAAATAATACTAGTTTTTTTTAATACGACTATAATATCTAGAATATATACTAAGAGGCTTATTCGAGTTAAAACTAGATTCTTTAGATATTTTATTAAGCTCTTAAGTCTTTAGACTAATACCTTAATATTAGATTATAATACGACTATAATATCTAGAACGTATACTAAGAGGCTTATTCGAGTTAAAGCTAGATTCTTTAGATACTTTATTAAGCTCTTAAGTCTTTAAACTAGTACCTTAATATTAGATTATAATATAACTATAATATCTAAAGTATATACTAAGAGATATATTCGAGTTAATACTAGAGTCTTTAGATATTTTATTAGGCTTTATTATCTTCGACCTAGTATCTTAATACTAGTCTAGCGTATTATTAGTTTCTAAGCCGGTTAATATATCTTTAGATAAGCGTAATCCTAAGTTACCTCTTATATACGGATTTCTTATATAATTATCTAGAAGTAATATCTAAGGTAACTTTATAACTATAAAAAACGTAGCTAATTTAGTAACCGAGAAGTTCTTACTAAACTTACTAGGTCTAGTAAGAGATTTAAAGCCTTATAATTTATATATTCGTGTACGCTTTTTTTATTATACGTGAAATATAAAATTATACTTAGATATTATAGCTATAGATTTTAATATATAGCTTTATAGTATAAGCTTAGTATTTATTATAATAATATATAAGAATATCTATAATTTATTTAACTATAGCTACTTTTTAAAAGTAAAGCGAAACTCTTATACGTTCCTAATTATTATCTTAGTAAAGTCTAATTAATAATATATTATATTATAATAATTTATATTATACCCGA
This sequence comes from Pseudofabraea citricarpa, assembly GCA_029641185.1. Classification (NCBI taxonomy): domain Eukaryota; kingdom Fungi; phylum Ascomycota; class Leotiomycetes; order Helotiales; family Dermateaceae; genus Pseudofabraea; species Pseudofabraea citricarpa. The sequence goes on from JAPWGK010000008.1 coordinate 1,460,417, forward strand.
AATTATAATCTCTATAAAGATTTACTTAGAACTTATTAAAAGAGAAATAAGCTAGTTAATAAGACTTACCTTTAATTACTTTACTCTTATTTATAAGATATTTATCTAATAATATAAGAAAGAAATATTTACGTATAAGCTTTAGATTATAATAAGAATAAATATTAAGTTAGATATTAATAAGAAGTATAAGCTTTCTATTATATACTTCTAGGGATATAAGTATTATAAAACTAGGAAATAAAAATACGTATAATAATATAAATAAGATAAAAGAAAAGAACCTAGCTATAATATTACTAGGATTATTAATTATAATACTAGGGTTATATTTACGCGTTTTTTCTTAGAATATATAATATTATATAATAAAACGTATTATAGTCTTAAACTAGTTATAATTAGATATATAAACTATATATTATTAATAGTCTTAGGTAAAGGTTTATATAATATTATTAATAAATAACCGAGCTTAGTTCTTTTCTTTAATAATAAATATTATTATATCTTTATTATTTAAGTTATTAAATATTATCTCTTTAAGTATAATCTTAATCGTATTATAAAATACCTTATATATTATATTATCTAATAAGAGCTTATAAAATAAAGTTATCTAGTTTATATTCTAACCTCTTATTATAATAATTAGGTTAACTATATACTAAGTTATATCCTATAAACTAATTAGCCCCTCTCGTAAAAGTATAATTATAATAAGTATAATTATAATAGATTATATAACAAAGTTATATCAAATAAAATATTAGTTTACTAGTAATTCTAATAGAAAATATAATAATTAGGTAAGTAAGGTAGGGAAGAAGTAAAAGAAAAATAAAATAGGAGAGAAATAAATAAGGGAGAAGTAAAAGAGATACGAAAAAGTAAAAAAAAAGAGAAGATATATAATTAAAAATACGAACTATAAAAATTACTAGCTAATTATAAGATATTATAAGATTATTAAGCGTAAGCTAAATATTAAAAATACGATTTTTTATACGCGCGTATTATTAGTAATAGTAGTAAAATAGAAAATAAATCTTATAATATATAAGTATAAAGATATAATAGCTATAAAGATTTATATAAAGCGCTAGCTATACTTAAGTTATACTAAGATCGATTATTATAAACTAAAAATCGGACTTAGAAATTATTACGCGTACGAGTAATTAGTAGTAATAATAAAGTAAGAAATAAATATTATAATATATACGTATAAATATATAATAATTACGAAAAAATATAAAAAAGAAGTAAGATATAAAAGAAGGAATATAATATACGAAGTTAAGTATAAATAAAAGGGGGTAATATTAATAAAAGAAGATAATATTAAGGTTAAGAAGTCGAACCTAAAGTTTAGTAAGTAGATATTATATATAATAATAATAATTATATAAGATTAATAAGGTTACCTATAAAACCTAAGGCTTAAAATTAAACTATAGAGTTAGCTAAATAATACTCCTAGTATTAACCCTTAAGATAATAATAAAATCGACGTTAATAATACTAGAGGTTCGAATTAGTAAAAGATAATATAAATTTAGTAATTCGTATTATAAAAATAAAATATAAGATAATACGATTCGAGTATCTTTTATAATAATATATAAAACTCCTAATATTAGCTTATTTATTTATTTATACGACTAAAATATTATTAGTAGAATAATTACCTAATCTCTAATATAAGTCGAGAATTATAAGAAATAAAATTATATCTAAGCTAAAGTATTATAAAATATAAGGTCTATTAACCGCTTTCGTATAAGCTTACTACTAATATAAAAGATACTAGTAATAGGTTACGATTAATAATTATAATACTAAAAATATAAGAAAGTTTATAGTTATACTTAGAATTATAGAATTTAATCTTAATAACCTAATATTAAACTAATAATATAATATATTAGAAATTATATCTATAACAAGTAGCTTAGTTATAAATTAAGGAGTTTTAACATAGGTAATACCTAAAATTAGTAACTTAGATATTACTTTTAGTCCGACTAATTATTATATCTATTAGTTTTTACTACTTAGTTTAACCTCTTACTTTTATAATTATTTTTAACTACGTATTATAATTATCTACTTTAACTATTTATTCTAACTACCTACCTTAACTAGCTATTTTAGCTACGTATTCCGACCGCCTATTATAACTAGCTATTATAACTAGTAATTTAAATTACTTAGTCTAACTACTTGCTTTAACTATTATTATTAACTACTTATTTTAATTATTTATCTTAAATAATTATATTAACTACTTATTTTAGTAGCTTATTCTAACTAGTTATATAATATATAATTAGCGATTTTAACTAGCGATTTTAATTACTTATTCTACTTACTTTAACTAAATATTATAACTAGTAATATTAATTACTTAGTTCGACCGCTTATTTTAACTATTATTTTTAACTACTTATTCTAATCGCTTATCTTATATTCTAGCTATCTATTATAACTAGCTATTATAACTAGTAATATTAACTACCTAGTCCGATTACCCGCTTTAACTATTACTTTTAACTACTTATTTTAACTACTAACCTTAGATAGCTATTTTAACTACTTATTCTAGCTACCTATTATAACTAGCTATTATAACTAGTAATATTAACTACCTAGTCCGACCGCTCGCTTTAACTATTATTTTTAACTATTTATTTTAACTACTTATTTTAGTTATCTATTTTAACTAAATATTATAACTAATAATTATAACTATCTAGTCCGACCGCTTACTTAAACTATTACTTTTAACTACTTACTCTAACTAGCTATATAATATAATAATTAATAATATAGAAATTATATATTATAAAAGCTTATTTTAACTATTAATTTTATATAAAAGTAGAAAATATTTTTCGTACTATATATACTAATTAAAAAAATTTATCGCTACGATTATTCTCTTTATATCTAAACTTTATCGTAGCTTTTATCGTAATCTTTATTATTAACTTTATTATTATTTATCTTTTTTTTATTTCCTCTTTTTTACTAACTTTAGGTTTAATTTAAGGCTTCTTTAAATCTAGTACGGTTTTAATCCTTCTAAGAAGCTTTATAATACGAAGTATCACTCTTATATACCTTATAAAACCTTACTTTTTATTTTACTTTTCTATCCTAAAAAGGGAATATTTTATTTTAGGTAACTATAAAAAGTTATAATCTTATATACTAGGTATAAGAGGGGGTAAGAATAAAAAGAAAGAGAGTTAAATTTTATAAGAATTCGAATCTTATAACTCTTAATTTTATAATATTATTTATTATAAAAATATTAATACTCTAAGAAAATATCCTTCTTAAAAGACTCTAAAAAAAATACTTTCTTATATATTTAGGCTAGCTAGTATATAATATTATTTTTAGAAATATAAAAATATACTTTTATTCTTATAATAAAATAAAATAATCTTTTACTTTTTATATTTTTTAAGAATATATTTTTATTCTCTAAAATTATCTTTTATTTTTCGTATTTTTAGAGAATAACTTCTTACTTTTTATTAAATTAGAAAAATAAGGGGTATACTTTTATAAGTAAACTTAAATAATAATTAGATATCTCTTAATTTTATTTACTAGAATTTTTTTTATTATCTTATTAGAAAAAAATTTAGCTTTTTAATTTCTTATTTTTAAGATTTATTTTTATTTTTTAAGATTAATAATATTAAATAATATTTTTTACTTATATAATATATTCTTATTATTTCTTTTTCTTTTTTTAAGATAATTTTATTTATATTTTATAATATTCTTTTAATTATATTTACTTAATTTTTTATTCTTAGTAAAATAATAAAGATCTCTTATCTTAATAAAAATATTATTATAATTATTACGTTTAATAATAATAAGAAAATATTAGGTATTACTAGTAATTTCTTATTATTATTTTATCTTAATAATAATATAAAATTATCTAAGAATAAGATTTATTTCTTTTAAGATAATATAATCCTAACTTTATCTAAAACTTAAATATTAATAATAAGTAACTCTTATTATAAAAAATTATATATTTGCTAATAACTAACTTATTTTTATATAAAGTTTAAATTAATAAATATAATTAATACTTTTACTCTTAAGAATTAATATTTATTATAAAATAATATTTTTATTATAACCTTAATTAATATTAAGCGAGCCTCTAAAGCTATAACTTTTATTAGTCTTAAAAAGAATACTTATAATATAAAGTAATTTTTTATTATCTTATTAAGTTAATATTACTAGGAGTAAAAGATAATTATTTATAATCTTTAAATATTTTCTTTTACTTAATATATATTAAATCTATTAATTATTTATATTTAAATATTACTCCGATTTATTTATACGTCTAATTAATAATAATTTATTAAGTTATATTAATATCTTAGTAAAAGTCGAAATCTTTTTATTTTGTTTTATTATATAATTCCTACTAATAATAATATTAGTAAATATATTACTTTAGGCTTTTATTTTTATAAGATTAATAATAAATAAGTTATAATAATTTACTTAGCCTTATATTTAATATATTAACTAAGAGTATTAGTAATATTATTAGTTACTTTATATTCTTAAATAATTTTAAAATACTTTTAAGAGTTTTAAAGTTTAATAAAATATTTATTTTATTAATTATATCTTTTATTATTCTAGTATTTATTATATTAATTTTATCTTTTATAATCCTAGTATTTATTTTATTCGCTTCGTCTTTTATTATTTTATTAACTTTATCTTTTAATATTCTAAATTCGTTTTTACTAAAATTAAACTTCTTTTTCTTAAAACTTAGCTTAACTCCTAAAAGACTTATTATAAAAATATTAGGGAATAATATTATTTTTATTTTAACTAAGAAAACTACTTTTTATAAGAGGAAGAAAAAAGTTATTACTAAAAAGATACTAATAATTTCTAATAAAAATTAGATTAATTTAACTAATATAATAACTAAAAGTTAGGTATTTATTATTAAGGTTAAGTATAATAATAATTTCTATAATATTAATAAAACCCTAAAGAATATAAGTTAATTATAAGATATTTTAATAAAAATTAAGTATTTTAATATTATAAAGATACTTAAGGATAATCTCCTTAGTATTAAATCTATTATTAGTTATTATAATATAAGGTCTAAGTAAACTTTTATTATTATTTTTATAATATATATTTTATATTTTATTATTTTTATATTTTTTAGGCTTAATCTAAGATATTATATAATTTTATTTTTATATATAATATAAACTTAACTTTTATATCTTAGTTAATTTTATATTTTTATAAAATAATAACTTCTTTTTTTATTAAAAACCAATTAATTATATTCTTTTCTAGTTAAAATACCTTTTAATACTTAGTTTATTTCTTATAATCTAGATATTATTACTCTTTAAATAAAATTATTTCGTTTATAAATACTTACTTAAATTAATCTTATACTTAATATATAAGATTTTTATAATTTATAATTAACCTTTAATTTTATCTAATAAGATAATATTATAATAAGATTATATGCTTGATTTTATTACTTTTTTTACTTTTATAAAAAGTTATTATTATCTTAAGTATTATTATATAAGAGCTTTATAAGTACTTTTTAAGCGTTCTAGGAGTTATATACTATTATTTATATTTTATTATTATAATTAATTAATAACTTCTTTTATCTCTTACTTTTATAATTATTAATTCGATTATTAAATATATTTTATATATAATTATATATATTATATTAGTTATTAGTTATATTTATAATATTATAAATTCGGATATACCCTAATATTTATTACCTTATTATATTAGTAATTTATATAGAGATTTTAAATAATAATAAACGTAAAATAAATCGTAACTTATAATATTAATATAATAAATTTATTTAGTATTAATCTTTAATAATAAGCTAAGCTCTTAGAATACTTAAAATATAACTAAGCGATTACTAGTAAAAGTAGCTAAAAATATTAAAACCTATAAATATAATCGATTATTAAATATATAAGATATTAATCTAAGTTATTTTATAAGCTAAATACTTAATAATAAATATAAAAGAAGATACTAGAATACTTAGGAGATTAAGAACTTATAATAGATAATAAGTAATAATTAAAATAATATAATAATATAAAGGTTAAAGTTCTTAGGAAGATAAAATAATTAAAATAATAAGAATATTAAAAGAATTAGAAACTTATAAAAAATAAGAGATAATTATAATTATAAGAATATATAACTTTAAAGATTATCTAAAAGTATATAAGTATATATATTACTAGGGGTATTAAGATTATTATTAGAATAATAAAAATATATTTTTATAAGCTTTAGTTTAAGTAAAAAATATAATATCTAGAATTAAAAGAAGATTAAAAGAGATATTATAATAATAGGTATTAAAAAAACCCTAAGAACTAGAAATTAAAGAAATATAAGATTTTAGTATTTTTATTTATAAATAATAATTTTAAGAAATAATCTTAACCTTAGTATAAGTATAAAGCAAGTAATTATATTAGACTAAATAAGATTTTACTAAAAGCTTAGGTTAAAATAAAAGAATTTCTAGTTAATATTAATAAATATAAATTATACTTAAAACTAAAAAATATAAGAGAATAAGAGAAATAATATATTATTATACTAGAAAGAAGATTATTAAGTAATTAGTCGTTTATTTATTTATTTTTAGTTTATTTTATTTAGTTAATTAATAAAATTTATATTATTTATATTATTATTTATTTTCTAGTTAATTTTATAAGGTAAATACTACTTATAATTTAATATAAGTATTCCTTTAATTTATTAAGGTTATTATAAAGATTATATTTATTATAATAATATTTTAATAAAAAGATAATTATTAGAAATAAGCAGGTAATAGATTATTAATTAATATTATATCTTTTATATATAAATAATTATATAATTATATATATTTATATATATAATACTAGAACGGATTAATTATTAATCTAAGAGGTATATATATAATTCTTATAATCGTATATACTTTAGATCTTTTATAATTATTAATAATAATATCTTATTATCTACTATTATTTATATTATCTTTTAATAAGTTATAAGCCTAGTACTTAGATATAAGTAATTAGTCTTTTATATTAGGTTTTAATCGCTTATTAATATATAATAATAAAATAAGAAGTTATATTATACCTCTTAGAATAAGAAACGAAATAAGAAGAGGTTTAAGATATATATAATAAGAGAGAAAGCTAGAAAAGTTTATATTAGTCGAGCGTCTTTTAATTAGCCCTTTTAGCGTATATTCTAGTTAATTAGTATTTTAGCTTCTAGTTAGTTAGTATTTTATCTTCTAGTTAGTTAGCGTTCTAGCTTCTTATTAACTAGCGTTTTAGCTTTTAGTTAGTTAAAATTTCTTAAATTTTATCTTTTAGTTAATTATTTTCTTTTATATTCTAAGGCTTTTAGTTAATTAATTTTATTATAGTTCTAATAATAATTAGCTTTAGGTATATAATCTTTTATTATAAGAATATTAAATAAAATTCCTCTTATTAGCTAAGATATAATATTATTTTTTCTTTTTTATTATATTTATATTCTCTTAATAATAATATCTGCTATTTATTTTCTTTTTTTTTATTAATCCCTCTTTCTTATATATATATATTTTCTTTCCTTTTACTAGAAATTAATATAATTCTTAGATTACTTTTTCTAGAAATAAGTAAGTATAAAAAGATTATAAGGTCTTTTATTTCTTATATTCTTTTTTATTTTTCTTATAATTTTTATTTATTTCTTAGTATTTTTCTCTTTTAATAAATCTTATACCTAAGAAATCTTTATAATAATTTATTAGAGGAATAATAAGCGAATTACTTTTTTATCTTCTTTTAACTTTTACTTTAACTTCTTCTTAAACTTTAATTTCGACTTTTATATTATCTTAACTAGTATCTTTAATAATAATTAACTTAGAGTTACTTTTAGTTATTTCTAATAAGTATTTAAAGGATAAGTCTTTAGTTTCTTCTAATAAATATAAGCGACCTTTTTTTTCTAGACTTATTTAATAAATTAGATTAATTATATCTAATATCTTTCCTTAATTAATTAAATATTCTTATATACTTGTTTTTAATCCTCTTTTAAGTTTAATTTAATATATTTATTAGTCTAAGGATAATCTTTCTTCTCTTAGTCTAATTTAATAAATCTGGTTACTAGTATCTAGACTATTATTAAGCCTAGTTTAATAAGTTAACTAGCCTAATATTAGCTCTTCTTTTAGCTTAGTCTAAAAAGTTTAGTCGCTTATATTTTCTCTTAGCTTAATCTAATAAATTCGATTACTAGTATTTAAACGGATATTAAGCTTAGTTTAATAAGTTAACTAATATAATATTAGTTCTTCTCCTAGTATAATATAATAAGTTTAGCTACTTATATCTAAATTATTACTTTCTTCTTAGATAATAAATATAATTTAAGGGAATAAACCTTTATTAAATACTTACGTCTTAGCTAGATAATAAGATTTTCTTAAGTTATTAGTTTCTAATTTTTATAGTTTAGTTTTAAATATAAGTTCTTATTTAGAGATATATCTAATTTATCTTCCTAATATTATATAAAAGCTATAATCTTTAAATTAAGATATAAATTATTCTTACTCTTAGTTTAATATTAATTAAAGTAAGATAGCTTAGAAGCTTATTCTTTAACCTAGAAATACTAGCTTTAGAATATATAATAGTTTCTCTTAGGCTAAAGTTATTAATAAAAGTAAGAAAATATAAAATACTTAGTAATAAGTTAAAAGAAAGATTATAAGTAGGTTTATATTCTTATATTTTATTTATTAATTAGTTTTAGGAGCTTAGGTTTAATATATTTAAACGACTTATACGATTATTTATTTTATAATCTTAAAACCCTCGATTATCTATAAATACTCTTTTCCCTAGGGTTAAAATAAGTTACTCTCTTAATTCTTAGCTTAAGAAAGAATATAATTATATTATAGTTATCTTATAAAGATTTCTAAAGATAATAATACCTAAGATTTAATAATATTATATATAAGATTTTAAGAAAATAATAGAAGCTAGAGTAAAATAAGAAGCTTATATTTATTATAATATTCTTTCTTTATTAAGTAAGGCTTCTTAGATAAATATAAATAATCTAGTATTATTAGCTTTTCTTAAATCTTATAAAAATTATTATTATACTTTTACTTAGGATTATTATATAATTACTAGTAATATTATATTATATAATAAAAGTGAAGTTAGTTTAAGTAATTAAAAAAGCGTAGAAAGTATAATTTATATTATCTAATTAGGAGAAGCGAGAGATTATAGGAAAGAGCGTATTTATATAGGAATAATACTTATTATTAAGTAGACTACCTTAGTTATCTTAATCCCCTATATAGTAAATTATCTAATCCTAGATTTTATAATATACCCTATAATTTATTATACTTAGTATACGTACTACTTTTTAGGAGCTTAAGATTAGTATATTATCCCTAAACAAGTAAATAATATAACCTAGGTAATTATATTACGTACGATTATTTACTAATCGAATTATTAGATTAGATTTATAAATTAAAGATTTCCTTATATTATTTTTAGTCCTTTTAATTCGACTAATACTAGGAGTAACTTAATTACTACTCTATAAATTAGGGATCTCGCTTATAAAATCCTTACTTTATAACTCCTCTCTTCTTCTCTCTTATAACCTTAACCTTAATCTTAATTATAACTATAATACTATTAAGCTTAAGTATTCCCTTTATCCTTCTTTTTTTTCTTCTTATTATTTGCTTTTTTTAATAAGTAAATTAAAGATATCTTACGCTACTTATAAGATAAAGATAAAAAACCTATTAAAGGTATATAAAATAAAAAAAACTTTTATAAGATTTATTCCTTTTTCTTTCCTTTTCTTAATATATAGATAATCTTTTATACTTTATACTAATTATTTACTACTTTATAAGCTACAGATATTTATAATTCTTCTTAAGCTAAAGATATATCTGCTAATAAGCTTATATAACCTACTATAATACTTCCTACTATTAATACTAAGCCGGCTAATATAACTCTTATTTCTTATATAACTTACTTTTTTATTCCTTTTTCTCTTATTTAGCTTACTTCTAATAAGTATTCTTACTCTAATATAATATCTTAGGGATTTTAACTAACTTAAGATAGCTTTTATTAATCTATATATAATATAATTAGCGATTCTTATCTTAAGTATACGCTTAGTATATATAAGAAATTTTAGTACGACTCCTTAGCTCTTAAGAATAAGTTTAAGTAACTTACTAATAAGACTAATAACTTTAATTATAAGAAGCTTTCTACTTTAAAGGATTTATTTTTCCCTTATAAGTATCTTTATCTAATACTTATATTATTACTAACTAATATCTAGCTACTTTATATAATAAACGCGATCGTATAAACTAGCTTATATCTACTTATACTTATAAGAGTAATACTCTTAAGCTTCTTAAGGGTCTAAATAATATTACTCTCTTTTATTTAGATAATCTATCTAATAATAATAAAGATAATAGTAATACCTTTAATTAATATACTACTAAATACGAACGCTACCTTTATAAGTATTATATTTATTAAGAGGAGGATCCTAATTAGCTTTTTAGATACTAGAAGCTTAATATTAAGGAGCTTAGTATAAAGTCTCCTAAGAAGACCTTTTAGGTTCTTAGGAATAAGCGCTTAATTCCTTATCTTAGCTACTTAAAAAGCGTCTTAAGTAATAAGAATAATAATTACTACTTTAAGATTATTAGTAAAGGTAAATATTACTTATTATACTTATCTAGATATATTTATATCCCTATTTCTAATCTAGTTCTACCTTTTACTAAGCGCTTTATTATTACTTTTTAAGAAAAGGCTTTCTTTTCTTCTAAGATATATTCTTATATTTCCTTAAGTAGGAATTTTACTAATTTACTACTCTTAGGATCTAGAGAAGTATTACTTAGTTATTTATTAGGCTTTAGAACTAGATATTAATTATAATAAGTTAGAATAAGTTAGGAGAATTTATAATTATAAGTATAACTTTAGGTTTACTAGTCCTAGTAAGCGAGATAAGAAGAAGGCTTATCTTATAAAGATAGCTAGTAATATAATTGATATTTTATTTAGTTAAGAGCTTAATCTATCTTTATTTAGTTATTTATACGAGTATAAGCTTAGTAACTTATAAGTATTACTTAGAAACGCTTCCTACTATAGCTTTAATAATTATTATTATACTTTAAAGTATTTTACTTAAATAAAAGAAATTTATAAATAAAAATACAAATAAAAGTAAAAACTTTTTTACTCTTTAAAACTACTTTTCTATCTTATTATAAGTATCTTATATATTAAGTAGAACTCGAAAATATTTAAACTTATATTAAGAGAGATTTTTTATAAGACTATTAGCTAATATATTATTTATAGGGATATAAGATACTTTAAAAGTACCTTTATTACGCTCTTAGTATAATTATATATTCTAAATATTTATATATCTTAGCTTAGTTATAATTCTTATATTTTCTCTAATAATTAGACGAATTATCTATTAGTTATTATAAAAGATTATTTATAGCTTCTTAATCTTTAGACTTAATTCTTTAAAAAGCCTCTAAAAAGCTATAGTTTCCTTTACTATAAACTTAATACCCTAAAGTTTAGCTTTTATAATTAATATAAAGACGTTTAATTAATATACTACTCTCTAAGTAATAAGACTACTAAATAAAGAGATCGTATAATTATACGAAGAGTATTACGTCTTTATATTATCTGTAAAAGACGTATCTAATATAATTAATATCTAGATTTTACTAAGCTTATAGCTAAATTATATTACTAGAAAGCGCGTTCTAAAAAGATACTTAATTATCTAATTTATAGCTATAAGATATTTTACGCTTAGATTAGTTAAGAAGTAAGAGAGCTAGGAAGCTATAAAAGCTACGTCTAGTCTAATTATAATTATAGTATATAATACTAAGCTTATCTTTTCTTAGTATTTCTTAACTTAAGCTTTAGAGGCTTATCTTATATTCTTTATAAACTCTATTATTAGTAGTAAAATACTCGGGTACTTTCTATCTATTAAATTAAATCTAATAATAACCTTTTTAATATATATATTATAAACTAATTATATCTTTTTCTAAGCTCGATCTCTAATAATACGTACCTCTAGGAATTATTTTACGTCTCTAAGATCTCTAAGCTTATACGCTTTATTAAGTTTATAAATAATCTCTTAGGCTTTAGTTTTATTACTCTTATAATATAATACTTATATATTATTAATATAAAATATAACTAAGACTTTAGATCCTAGGCTTATATAAATATATAGGTCTTTTTTATATATAATTAGATTTAGCTTCTTTAAAGTAGCTAAGAATTTATAAAATTATAAAATAAGAAAGTCTCTTAAGTTATATAATACTTAATCGATCTCTATATATATTCCTAGTATTTTAAATCTATTAGGTAGTAAGTAAGTAACTAGAGCTTTACTTTCTCCTCTTAAGATATTAATAAATATATTAATTATATCTAATTATTTAGACTTAAGGTTAAAGCGTATTATAATTACTATTATTACTTGAAATAATTATAATATAAGAGTAATTATATAGGTTAATATAATCGATTTATTATCTTATAGATTACCCTAAACTATAATTTATAATTAATATTAGGTTATTATTCTAGATAAGTCTAGTTTATATATAAATACCTACTTTAGAGGGATTAGTTTAGTCTTTACTTTTAAGATCCTAATTACTTACTAGTAGTTTCTATCCTCTAGATTTTAGAGTTTTAGTCTTATATTATCTCTAAAATAAGTACTAAGTAGATAATTTATTAGATTCTTCTAATATTTTAGTACTTTTAGTATATTATTTTAATAGACGCTTAGGAGTTTACTTAAGAGGCCGCTTATCTATATACTTACTCTTAAGACTTTTATTTATAGTATTATAATAATTACTATATATATTATTTTAAAATAATCTTTATCTTATCCTATTAACTAATTAGGCTAATAAGTATAATAAAAGTTATTAAGTATATTAATATATTAATATCTAGCTTAACTTATTATTTCTTTAAGCTACTTATCTCTTATCTTTATAAAAGAATATATTATACTTCCTCCGCTTCCCTTAAAGCTCTTATAATCTTTATCTTAGAGTCTCTTATTAGATTATATTATTAGATTAAATTTCTTATACTTATACTTATACTTTAATTCTAGGGGCTAAGCTAAGGCTTCTCCTTTAGATTCTTTCTAAAAAGGCTCTTATTAATCTACTACTTAATCGTATAATCCCTTTTACTATATAATTACCTAAGATATTATTCTTCTTAGTAATAGATTATTTAAGTTAGCTCTTACTATTTTATTATTATCCTTACTTCTTAAAGCTAGTATACTTTTAGGTTTAAGAGTATTATTAAGGGATAAGAGTCCTAAAGGTTAATTAGGTAAACTACTCTTCTATTACTTTATAATTACTAAAGATACTAATATAACTTCTTATATTAGCTCTTTAGCTTTTACTTAAGACTCGATCTCTTAAGAGGCTAGGATATTACCTTCTAGATTAGTAAAAGTATTACTACTTCTTCTTATAAGCTTTTTATTTCACTTAACTATAGAACTTATATCTTCTTATCTAATTAGATTACTAAGTACTAATCTAGTATCTCGAATCTTAGGTTCCCTAATTTCGATCGTGTTTACTATTATTCTAGTAATTATAAATAATTAGCTTTCCTTTTATTTTTTATTTAAGTTATACCTAATATCCTTATTAAATCTAATATTTCTAATAATAATAACTCTATTAAATACAAGAACTTATACTCTATAGATATTAGATATAATATATCCTACTAAATATCTAATATAAGCTTATAATCTAGTTTTAAAAGCTTTTACTAAGCTCCTAACTTCTTATTCTTTAATTAATAGGTATACCTAATAGTTATATATATAAATCTTATCCTAATTAGGTTAGAAATCTATTATTAAGTTAATAATCTACTTAGGATTATATTATTAAAAGTATAAGTAAAACTAGGAGTCGAATATCTTATTTAAGGTTTTTATATTATTAGCTTAGAGTAAGCTAATATTATATAAGAAGATTTTTATAAGTATAATTTCTAGCTATAAGCTTACTAGAAGGTTTATACTCTCTCTTATCTTTATAAATCTTATAATTACTTCTTATTTAGCTTACTTTACTTTACTATTTATCTTATATATATATATTAGAGAGAGCTTAAGATTAATACCTATTTCTTTTATCTAATACTAGTAATAAGTAATATCTTTAATTATAATTATAGATATATTATTATCTTACTTAATTTTATAGATTAGAAGCTTATACTAAATTCTTATCTAGCTCTTAAAGCTCTTAAGGGAGTAATATACCTTCTTATAAGTCTTTTATCTTAGTATAAAGCTAAAAAGCTTCTTATTATATTCGTCTTTAATTATAAGTAGCTAAGAGGAGCTATTATACTTATATTTAAAATTAAATAAGTCCTAACTAATTCTCTAAAAGAATTAAGGTAATCTCCTCTCTAGTAGTTACTTTAATATTCTTTAGCTAATATAAGCTATAGAATAATACTTATACTTTATTCTTTTTATCCTACTTATTTTTATATTATAAACTAATCTAATAAATATACTTAGAGCTACTAGGTTAAGATATCTTATTCTATTATACTAAAGTTATTTAGAATCTAACCTTAGATATAAAAATCTCTCTTAGTTCTTAAGCCTTAGCTTTATTCTTTATCTAATTATAAGGAATATAAGAATCCTAGTAATACTTAAAAGGATATTTATAAGAAGCTTTAAGTAAGAGGAAAATAGCTTATATTCTAAGAATATAATATTAAATAAAGGTCTTAATTTCTTAATACGTATATTCTTCTTCTTACTCTTATATCTTAATAAACTATTAAACCCTTAGTACTAGATCTTAATCTTCTTAAGAAGAATCTCTAATATTATATTAATATTAAACCTCTTAATTATTCTAATATTATAAAATACTAAATCTATTATTCCTTCTTTATTCGCTTCGTTTAGTATATTTTTTATAATTCTAGTACTATAAAATAAGATTAATAGATATAAAGTTCTTATATTTATTATATTATCTAGGTTTACTTTAACTAATAAGCTTAGAACTAGAAGTTCCTTATTATTTACTAAGTAAGTAACTTTATAATTATTAATAAGCGTATTATTAGATAATAGGTAGCTTAAAAAGTTTATAGTTATATAAATACTTATATCTAGTTATTAGATTATAAGCTTTAGGTCTAAGATTATTATATTTATAAGCCCTAGATATTTGCTTATAAAACTTCTAAAAGATTTCTTCCTCTTTTAAGATAAGTCCCTAAAATTTAAGGTCTTCTAACCTTTCTTAGTAAGCTTACTATATATTAAACTCTAGTTTTTATTCTATAAATAATCTTAGATTATATAATATTTTTCTTTAGAAGAAGGATTTCTAAGATTTCTCCCTAAGCTTCTTATAAGCGTATACTTAAGAAATAAGTATATTAAGAGTTTCTAGAAATACTTTTTATTTCTTTTATCTTAGTAAGAATAAGATTACTCTTACTTTTATTAAGTCGAGCTAATATATTAGTTTCTAGTATTATTTAATCTTCCTCTAAGAGTAATAAAAATTATTACCCTCTTAGTTATAGATTAGATTAAATTTTTATATATTAGAGTAAAAAACTAATTTTTATATTACTTAAGCGTTTTACCTAGGAGTCTAAGCTCGTTTACTCTAATATACTTTATTAATTAGAGTCTTTCTTATTCTAGAGTTATCTTTATAGATACTATTATAAGAAACTCTTTAGTTATAAGCGAGCCTTATACCTCTAGTATATTATATATCTAAGCTTATTAGAGTACTCTAAGCTATTCCTAATACTATTATATAAGATTTATATTACCTTTCTTTACTTATTTAAGTATAATATTATACTCTTAGTAAATAATAATTAGTATATTATTATTAGTAAGCGCGAGTTATAATTTTAGTAATTAAATAATTATTTATAGGCTTAGGTCTTCTTTTTTCCTAATTATTATATTAATTAGAGTTAAGATTAAAAGAGAAACCGTTTATCTAACTTATTACTTAAGAACGTAATATTCGATTATATTATATAACTAGCTCGCTTACTCTATAGTATAAATTCTTAGCCGAGTATTAAACTCGTATTATATATTATTATATATAGCCTTAGCGTCTTATAATAAGCTAGGTTCTAGTCTAGAAAGCTTATTAATTACTACCTAATCTAAGTATAATTATTAATTAAGTGTTATTCTCTTATTAATAAGCTTATTAATAGTTAGTACTCGTATAAGAGGGTTAGTATTTATACTTTTTACGTCTATAGTATCTAGGTTTATAAGCTTCTAGATACGTCTTATACGAGCTTAGTAGTAGAATTAGAAGAACTAATTAGGCTATAAGTTATAATCTTTTAAAAAGATCTCCTTAGCTCCCTACTAGTTAGTTTTAAAGGTTATAGTAGTAGTAATAGATTCTAAACTTAAGAATAATTATTCTCTAGCTCTCTTATAATTTAAATATGATTTTAGGAAGCTTTAATTATAAGCCGGGCTTATAACTATTATATAGTAAAAGTAGAGTTAGTTTAAGTAATTAAGAAAGTATAGAAAGTATAATTTATATTATCTAATTAGGAGGAGCGAGAGACTATAAGAAAGAGCGTATTTATATAAGAATAATACTTGTTACTAAATAAACTACCTTAGTTATCTTAATCCCCTATATAGTAAATTACCTAATCCTAGATTCTATAATATATTATTACTTTATATACGAATTATATTATATTAATCTAAAAAGACGATTTTCCTTTAAAATTCTTTATACTAAATTTTTATAATATTATTACTTATTAGGTATATTCTCTAAAGCTTAAAAGATTAACTTAAGTAAAAGAGGCGTTTATTATAAAAGCTTATATTATAAGCCTCTTTTTTAAGTTATTATAGGATACTAAAGTATTAGAAGTAACTTAGTCTAATTATAAATATCTAATTATTATTAAATAAAATCTAAGTATACTCTTAACTTTATTATTATTTATAAAACTTACTAATTATATAATAATTATAATTATATAAGAAGGTAAGAAAGAACTTAATTAAGTTATATTAGTAAGATTTTATTTTATAAATAAAAAGAAAATATTATATATTTTATAATAATTATATAAATATAATCCTAAGTATAATAATATTTCTATTAATTATTTAATACTAGATTCCTAGGATTTAAAACTATTTATTCCTATAAAAATTAGATAATTAGTAGTTAAAGATAAAATATTTTATAAAGATTTACTTACTTAAGAGAGATATATAATAAGTTTTTAAAGTAATATTTATTAAAATAAATTAGATATATAATTAAATAAGATTAATCCTAGAATTATTATATCTTCCTTTTATTTATTAGAAACTTATAATATAAAGCTAAATATAATTAATATACTCTTTATTACTCTTAATAATATTCGAGTTAAACTTATAATCAAGTTATAAAAACCTAGATATTTAAAAGAAGCTAATAATTATATTTTCTTTAATAATAATTCTAATAATTTATAAGAGCCTTCTAATAATTTATTATTCTTCGTATTAAATATTTAATATTACTAGTATATTAGAGTAAATCTTATAAATTTATATATAAATATAAATATCTTTCCGACTACTTATTATCTAACTTTATTTCCTTATAAGATTAAAGGTTATTTTAGTAATAGAAATAAATTAAGGTTAAGACTTATTTCTCTTAAAGCCTTTATAAAATAATATATAAATTATTATAGCTAAAAGTAAGTTATATTAGTCTTACTACTAGTTTTAATTATATTAACTTATAATAGATTTAATTATAATATAACCTTTATATTCTTTTTTTATAATTATATTCTTATATATATTATATCTTATAATAACTTAATTTAAATTAAGAAAAAATACTAGTAAGATATAAAATCTAATTTAAAATAACTTTTAATATTTAAATTAAAAGAGGCTATTATAATATTTAATTAGAAAGATTAAGTAAATAATCTGATTCTAAAAAGATTAATTAATAATATAAAAGTAATCTTATCTTTTAATCCTAAGTTATAAGATAAAAAGTAATATATAAGATAACTAATATTTACTAAGCTTATTTAATATAATATTCCTAGAATATAATTTATTATTAATCCCTTAAATTTAGATAATTCGCTAGTATTTATTATTACTAGAATAAATCTTTCTTTATTAGATAATTTAAGAGATATATAAGTACGTCTTAAAACACTTATTATAAAAGATCTTATTATTCTTACTAAGTTTTTTAATCTTATTATTTAATACTTTTTTAAAGAGTTATTAAAAGTTAGCTTAAATAAACTTAGGATTCTTAGGAAGGTTTCCTTTTATTTTAATATTATTAAATTAATTAAACGAATAATATTATATATATATAGTTTTACTTAGCTTACTAGGAATTTATCTTTTTATAAATTATCTTAGTAGATTTAAGAAGATTTATAATATTAAAAACGTATTCTTAAGTTTATTAACTTAATTATTATAATTATTCTTAATTAGAAAATAATAAATCCTAAGTAAAAGCTTAATCTTACTAGGTTATATTTAAAAGTTCTTTCTAAAAATTCCTTTATTATTAACTTTATTATTATTATATATAAGGATACGAATAATATTATAATATACTTTTAAACTTATAATTATACTTTTATATACTTCTTAAAAAAAGTATAATAAGTAAGAGAAATTAAAAATAATATATTTTAAGAGGATAAAAAATAACTATAAAAATATATAATTATTTTATATTAGTTTTATCTTCTAAAACTATCTTATAAGGAAACTTATATTATAAAGTTTAAAAATATTAAAATCTATTATTTTATAGTAGATATATTAATTAATAAGTTTAATCTTATAATCTTATTTATATTATATTATAATATAAATATTACCTTTATAAGGTTATTTATAAAAATCCTATTAGTAATCTATTATATTACTAATTATATAATAAAAACAAAAGTATTAATAGTTATATTTATAACTTTACTTATAATAATAAAAGTTTTAAGAGATTAAATTTTATTAAATAAGTAAGATACTTAATTCCTTTAAATAAATAAGCTTTAAAACTTAGTATATAATTAGTTTACTAGTTATATTAAAATAAGAGGACCTTTTATAATCGCTTTTTTAAGAGATAATACTTAATATTATTATCTAAAGTTAGATCGTATAATCTCTCTTAATACTTAATAATTAAAATTATATACTTAGTAGGCTTTCTTAGCTAAGAAAGAAATATTATTAGTAACTTAGTATAAAGATTAAAATAATAATAAGTAATATTAGATATATATCTTTAATTGAAAAAGTATAATTATTTATTAAAATTACTTATCTTAAGAGCCTTAGTTATACTTCCTTTATTTATATAAGTATACTTCTTATATTAGTTATATTCTAAGAGAAAAGTCGGAAAACGTATATTCTTTTATTATTTTAATATTTTATATTTATTATATATCTTATATATTTAGATTAATACTAAAAGTCTTTTAATAATTAATATATTATCTCTTCTTAGATCTTTCTTTAATTATAATAATAAAATATAAATTTAGATATTAACTAATAAATTAGAAGATAATATCTACTTAGTTCTCTTAAGTCTTTTTATTTTATAAGATCGATTAATTATCTTTTATTAGGATATCTTAGATAATAATTAAATCTATCTTTTACTAAACTTATAAGCTAAGATATTTGTTTCCTTTTTATTATATTTATTAAGATTTACTAAAAATATAACTCTTTTAAATAAAAATAAGAAAGAGATAGATAAAGATTATTATAAGAGAGATACTAAGATTAAAGAATATAAAGATTATATATTTAATAATAAAAGTTATATTAATAATAAGTCGGCTTTTAAGATCTAGAACGATTAAGAAATAAAAGATTAATATTAAGTAAAAATAATAAGAGATCTTTTATAAGAATAAAAAATTATAAATATTATTACTCTTAAAGTTAGAAATATTCCTAGAGATAATTAATTTCTTAACTAATAATAATCTAATAATAATATTAATAAATTCTTTTTATTAGCCGATTATATATATCTTACTTTTTCTAAAGATATTTAATTACTTTAAAAAGATTAAAGATACTTAAGATCGTAGCTTTAGCTAATAATTAAAAAGAGCTTTATAATATAAAAACTATAATATCTACTAGTATTAGTTTTAAGGCTAAACTTAGAGAGTCTTAAGATCTTTTTATATCTATTACTTATTTATAAACTTAATAGTAAGATAATTAAAGTATTAATAATTTATATAAGCTAATATTTCTTAAGTTTTAATTAAATAAAAAATAAAGAAAACTTTATTAAACTTAGCTAAGTTATATCTTATATATAAAAGTATAAGTTATATGCTTCTTAGATTAGCTCTTATAATATATTAGTAGCTAAGATAAAGTTAAGAAAATTTACTTAATTAAGATATTTTTATATAATCTTAAGATTATTAGCTAGTATAATAAAGTTATTCTTTATATAATAACTAGTATAACTACTATAAATATTAGTAAATCTATATATTATATAACCCTTAGGCTTAGTAGTCTTAATAGTAGTTAAGTAAATATTAATAAGATATTATAAGTAATATATTAAAAGATTCTTAGAAAGAGAATTATAATTATAAATAAAATAAATATACTCTTAAAAAAAGATCTCGCTTAGATTAATATAAAATATAAAATATTATAAAATATAAATACGTCTTTTAATATTATTTTTAGGGGTTTACTTATAATTATTCTCTTTAGGAACTTTATATAATTCGAATTTATATTAGGAAATATACTTTAGAATAAATTATAAGTATAAGTAGATAATTAAGAAAAGCTTACTTAAGAGTTTTAGCTTTAGTTTAACTAGATTATATTTCTTATAAAATAAATACGATAAGTAAAAGACCTTAAATTTTAAGTTCTCTTAACTTAAATATATATTTTAACTCTTACTACTAATAATATTAATCTCCTTAATAATTATATAATAAAGGAATATATAATATATAATAATAAGATCCCTAATTTTATAATCTTATAATAAAATATTAAATATTAAATCTAAAATCGTAAAAAGTTTTATAAGTTTATATATAATAAAAGCGAGAAAATCTTCTTATTTCTTATAAAAACTAAACTATTAAACGTAAATAAAAGAAATAATATAATTTATTAATAAATACTTTAAGTAAAAGAGAAAAGATAATAAAAAGGTTCTAGCTTCTTATAATATTATAAAAAGATACTTATAATCTTTCTTAATAACTAGATAATAAATCTTAAGTTTATAAATAAAACTATTAGTATAATAAAAGAAATTATTCTTAAGAAAAGTTTTAATAATATATATCTCTTTTTATCTAATCTTTTTATTAACTTAGGCCGATTAATTTATTAGATATCTCTTAATAATATATATATTTTATATAATAAATTATTCTCTTATTTATTATTTAAACTAAAAGATTTTTCTATTAAATATTCGTTTCCTAATATTAAGCTAGGCTTAATATTAATCTTTTTATTTTAAGGCTTAATAATATATTCGTCTATTACCTAGGGTAAATCTTTTACTTAGGTTTAGATTCTTATATTTATAGCTTTTATAATTATAAATTATAAATCCTAAGGTTTTATATATTTATATATTATTATTAATATTAAGCTAAGACTAAGGATATTAGTATATTAAAAATAAATATTATTAAATATTTAGCTTAGGCGAATTAAATTACTTAAAAGTATTTAGCTTAAAAAGTAAATTACTTTTAATAATATTATTACTAAGCTAAAATCTAATCTTTTATATAAACTTAAGAGATTAATAGTCTTAAAAGACTAGTAGGAAACCTTAGAATTTTATTAGTATTTTTTTAGATAATAAAATAATATTAAGAAATAATATAATTAAAGTATATTTATATAAGGGTAATTATAAGTAAAATATTATAGTATTATAATATAATTTATTTCTAAGGAGAGAAGAGGAATTTACCCTTAAAATATATATATAAGCCGGACGTAGCCTAATTACTAGATAGTATTATAATAATAACACGTATATTAGCTAACTAATTAGTTAGGTGATAAAACTATTATTATAATTATCTCTCCTCTTATAATCGAGTCCTTATAACCTTATTTGATAGGTTTACTCTTAGGTAATATATAAGAAATACGCGAGTCTAATATAATATCTTCTATTAGAAATTTAATAATCTATAAATCTTTCATTTAGTTATTTTTTATAAGTCCTCTTATATAAATCTATTAAATTATCCTAGTAAGATATTTACTCTAATACTATAATTTATATATTCTTAATCTTATACTATAGAAACGTGCTAGTAAAAGATCTCTCTTTATAAATATAAATATCTCCTACTTTTCTTATTTTCTTTCTCTTTCCTCTATAAATATTTATAATAGCTTCCTCTAATAATAAAATCGAATTCTTATTCCTTATATTTTTTTCTTATTATATCTATAATATTTCTAATACTAACTATTACCTTTAGTAATATAAATATATAATAAGAAGCTTTTACCCTATTAGCTATTATATTTTTATAATAATTCTCGTATAATATTCCTTTAGATCTTATACGTACGATTTATATATATTATATAATTCGCCTTTTAAAGTTTATTAATCTTATAAAATATATCTAGTTTAACCCTAAGTCTAGTTCTTATAATTATTATTATTATATTAGCAAATAAAAGTATATTCTAGTAAATAGTTACTCTTAATTCGTCCTTAATTTACTCTAGATTTACTATTAACTTCTATAGGTTTCTCCTAGAATAATTAGTTTAGTTCGTATTATCCTAAGTCTTATTATTAAATATAAGAAAAATCCGACCCTTATTTTCTATAAAGTTATATAAAATATTACTATTAATCTTATTAGCTAAAAGAAATCTATAGAGAAAACTACTCCTAAGACTAAATTAGAGATAGCTTATATAATTCTCCTTAAAACGTAAGAAATAAACTATTTTTTACGTCTTTTTATTATAAGTTCTTATCTTATCTCTAGTAAAATTATAACTAATTTATATTAAGGCTAATACGAATCTAGACTTAACTACTAAAGTAAAAGGTTTTTCTATTATTTTTAAGTGCGAATTTTTAGAAAAACTTAAGTTTATTATTATCTCTTATAAGAGATATAAGCTTATAAAATTACTAATAATAAAAGAACGTTTTAAGTTTAAGATAAACTAAGATCCTTAGGATAAAATTAAGTAGAAAATTACTAAGGAACTTAGTATAAAAATAAATCGGGGTATATTAGAATAACTTATAACTAAAAATATAAAGGTTACTAATATTATAAAAGAAACTTAAACTTAAGAAACCTTAAGTTAAAAGAATATATTATATTTCCGTATATTTTCTATAGTATTTTTAGGATAAGATACTTAGGAGTTTAGGTTTTTTAGCTTTAAGTTTCTCTAATAAAATAAAACTTTTCTTTACTTTATATATTATTATTTACTAAAATTAATCTAATATTATAACTCGTACTCGTATTAAGTTTCTTATTATAATTATATCTTAAGTTTATTATTTTATTAGTATAAGTTTTAAGATTTTATACGTTTTATAGGGTCTTATTAGGAGTTTACTATAAATATAATACGGATTTATTATAGCTTCTTATTAGATAAGATTTTTATATTAAAGTTTATTTCTCTTAATAATAATACTTATATCTTACGTTTTCTCTTTAATCTAGCTATAATTAGTTCCTATATTATACTAAGATATTTAATTATTAATTTATTAGCGTTTATTATATTCTTTATAAGTTCCTAAGTATTATCTATTATAAAATAATTCTTCTACTAGACTAGGTACTCTCGCTCTTTTTTTATTTCCTAATAAGTAAATACTAACTTAACTTTTTATTTCTTATAACTATTAATATTATAAGGTTCTAGGTTTATAATAATATTATTTCGATTATTATATAATTCTAATAATAAAATATAAAATATATTATATATTTATAATCTTTTTAGGAGCTCTAACTAATAAGCTTATATATATATACTAATTACTTCTAGGATTTTAAACGGTCCCTAGTACTTATTAGTAAGTTTCTTATTAAGCCTTAGTTACTAGATATTTTTTATTAATAATATTACTTGTTACCTAATAGTAAACTTTATAGGTTTATACTTTTAGTTATAATACTTCTTTTATCTTAATATTATAACTTTAAGTTAGGTTTTAAGCTTATTTTATTTAGTCTTAATTTCCTTAATTCTTTTTTTTATAATATATATTATCTCCCTATTTATAATAATATCTCTAATATTTATTCCTAGTATTAGTTCGAATTCGTATAAGGTTTAAAAGGGGGATAATCTTATACTCTTATATTTTATATTATTATAAGTATATTTAGTAAGAGTAAGTTTCGAAGCCTAATTAGTTTATCTAAAGTTATAATAAATATATAAGTATTACTCTAGTATTTAGTTTTATCTTTTTATTTAATTATTAGTTTATAGATAGAAAATGATACTAAGCTAGTATTAGACCTATAAGTAAAATATAATAACGCCCTAGAACTTGCTAGTAAATTATAAGCTATAATCGGAGGTTATACCTTTAGGAGTCTTAAAATCTTTCTAGATTTAAGAAATAAAAATCTCTACTAGCTCTAGTATATTAATCTTTTTTATAATAGGAATATACTAGATTATCTTTAAGAATTTATTAATAACTACTAGTATTAAGTTATATATATACTCTTATTATTTACTAGAGGGTAGCCTAGTAATAAAATTTATTATAATCTCTTATTATAATTTAGTTAGAACTAAGAGTAATATAAGCTTATTATATAAGTAATATCACCTTAATTTTATCTGTTAGTATATCTTATAGGTTTATATATAGTTTTTTATATTATATTATAAGCCTTACTAGAAGTATAACTTATATATTAGCTCTAATATTCTTTTAAACCTAAAATACCTAGTATATAAGTTATTATAATATATTATAAGAATTTCGGCCTAGATAATAGCTTCTACTAGTATATAAATATATTAGTTATAATAAAGTAACTCCTTAGGGTTTATCTCTTATTTAACTTTCTTTACCTTAGTATTAGCCCCCTTAGGTAATAATTTAAAATATTTCTTAGTAATAAAGGAGTTAACCTTTTATAACTAAAGAAGAATATCTTATATTATTTCTATTAATAGACTATATATTATTTCGAAATAAAATACCTTATTAGTAACTACTTATAATATATATTATTTATAACTAATAATACTAATAGTAGGCTTAAGATACTTTATAATAATATCTCTATTATAATTTTATATTAGCTCTCTTATTAGAGAGTTAAAATTATCTTTTAACCCTAATATCTTATTAGTTTTAGGTTACCTAAGCCCTAAGTTTTCTTACTAATACTAGAGATTCCTTATAATTACTTTAATAATACCTTAAGTTATATATTATAATTTTATATATAAGAATAATAATATTTCTACTTTTTACTTTACCTCTTTAATTATTAACTTATAATTAAGCTTTTATAATAAACTATCTGCTAGGTTAGTTTTATCTAGCTTATATTCTAATATAAAATCGTACTAGGCTAGCTTTTTAGCTTAGTAGCTTTAACATCTATTTAATATTCTCTTAGTTATAAAATATTTAAGGTTATTATAATCGGTTTATATTATTATTATCTTAGGAGTATTATAAAGATAATAGTTTTATTACTTAAAACCTAAAACTACTACTAGTAACTTAGTATTATAAGTTTTATAATTAGATTTAACTAAAGAGAACTTATAAGAATAAAAAGTAATTAAATATTATTTTCTATTATAAAATAATTATATTAATATACTAGTAATAGTTATTCCTAATATATTAGTTTTTATTTTAATTAATAAAGTAAGATTAAAATACCTTAGTATTAGAGCTACTAGGAATTTAGCTTTAAGAGTTTTAAAAGCCTAGTATACTTAAATTATTATTTTAAAAGGCCCTATTAACTTCTTTAGGAGATTAAATAACTCCTAGGTTATCCTTAAATATATTATAATAAAACGCTAGTAGAAATTAGTAAACCTTAAAAATACTTATATATCTTTAATATTATAAGAGGTAGGTTATTCTTTAATTACCCTAATACGCTTTAGATTTATAATAATTTTATAGGTATTTATAATATAACCTAGGAATTTTATATTATTAGTATTAAATTTATATTTTTTAAGGTTAATATAAAGTTAATAGGTTTATAAGCGATCTAGGATCTCTTTTATTATAAATTTATACTAATTTAGGTCTTCTAAAAATATTAGGATATTATTAAGGTAAATTATATATATTATATTAATTAGCTCTAAGAGAGCCTAGTTAATATATACTTAGAATATAATAGATACGTTTAATAATCTAAATAATATAATCGTATATTCGAAATACTTATACTAGGTTTAGAAAGCTATTTTTTATTTGTCTTTAGATTATATTTGAATCTAATAATATATATCTTTTAGATTAAGTTTTATAAATAACTTTATATAATATAATTTATTAAGGGTTTCTCTAATTAGTAGTAAGAGAATACGATTTTTAATAGTTACTTAATTTAGCCTTTTATAATTTATATAAAGTTAAAGTCTTTTATTCTTTTTAGGAACAAATATAATTAGGGCTCCTACTAGGCTAGTCGAGCGCTAAATCTAACCTTAGATTATAATAATATTAAGGTACTCTTATAATATCTTAAGTTCTAGTTCTAAAAATATATAAATAAACTCTTATAATAGTTTCTTATCTTCTATTAGGTCGATCTTATACTTTATAAGGTAATATTATAAGAGTATAAAAGTAGTTGTATTATTAAAAATATTATTATATTTACTATAGGCTAGGGGTATTATAGGTAGTTACGCTTATATAAGCGTCTTAATCCTCTTATAATAAAGTATTAGTATTATTATAAGATAACTTATAAGTACCTCTTATTATAAGAACTTAGTAAATTTTAAGATAATAATAATCTAAATAATACCTAGCTTCTAATATAACTAGATTCCCTTAGCCTAGTTAATTTATAAGTTTATTATAACTAATTATAGATATCCTAGAATAATATTAATTTTAGGAAGGTTAAAGTTATAGGCTATAAAGTATTACTAGTATATAATTATATCGTCTTTATTATTAGTAGTTCTAATATTAATCTTATAGTTATTATAAGTTTAAATTTCCTAACTATTAATAATAGCTAGCTTCTTATCTTTATTATTTGTTAGTATTTATTTATACTTAATAGTAAGACTCTATTATATATAATTTACCTTAGCCCTATTATTAATAAGAGTTTATTTTATCCTCTAGTTTCTATTAGTATTAGTAATCTAGATAAGAATAATTAGTCTTTAGTATATTAGATATTATATTAAGCTTATATAAAGTAGTATTATATTACCCCTAAGACTTAATCTTTTCCTTAGCCTAATCGTTTTAGGTAGTTAAGTTAGGTATAACTTTCTTAATTATACTTATAATATCTTATTATTAAGTTTCTCTTTAGCTTTATATAAGCCTAAGCTAAATACTTAATCTTATTATAATTCTAGTAGATCCTTAAGTTAATACTAGTAATAAACGTATTATTTATTTTATAAGTAGATATTACTCTCTTATTATTATTATTATACTAGTTACTTTATCTAGTATAATTTTAGTTAGGTCGATTCTTATACGAGTTCTTACTAGAGTAATTATAACTAAGTAGTTTATTATTAGATTACCCTAAAGAGAGTTTTTAGGTATTCTTAATTCGGGTTACTAATTATATAAGTCTAATACGAGTTTAAGGCGTTTTATTATATATAATTATACTTATTTTAAGTTCTAATATTAACTTACTATAAAGTATATTCTTCTTATTATAATTATTAGTAATAACTAATTCTAATTTTAAACTATTAAGGTAGCTAGTAAATTTATTAATAAATTACCTAGATCTCTACTAGGCCCGCTTATATTTATTAGTAATATTAAAAGTATAATTACTCTTATCTTATATAAAGTCGAATATTTATTTCTTAAAGCTTTCTTAGTCGAGTATTTTAATACTTATATATTAATTAAGTCGTTTCTACTTTACTACTAAGGCTTTTATAAATATTATTATATAGTAATTAATTCGTATTATATTATTAATAAATTAGTTGCTATTATTAATTCTAAACTAAAGTTTTATAGTACTTATAAAGGATTATATTTCCTAAAGGCTTTTACCTTTATAAGTAGGAAGATCCTAAAGCTTAATTAATAATCTCTTATTATACTTTTATAGGTATTTCTTTTCTTTCTTCTTATCTTTTATCTTATTAAGTATTCTTTTATAAGTATTATTACTCTAAGGTTAAATAAATACTAGTATCTTTCTTATTAGGAGACTTCTTCTCTTATTTATATTACTAAGTAGCCCCCTAAGCTTAGTATCTAAGTATTATTACTCTTCTTCTAAATATTATAATTCTTTTATCCTCTTTTCTATAGCTTCCTTTTTCACTTTAATTATAATAAGAGCCTTACGTTTTTGTTTCGTATTTACCTTAGTAGTATTAATTTATTATATTAATTCTATAGTCTTCTTATCTTTATTATTACTAGTAGATAAAACTAGGGTAAGGTTATTATTACTTTAGTTTCGTTCTCTTTCCTTCTTATTACTCGGGTTAATTAATTAAAAATAAGTAATAGCTTAAGATTAGGTAGCTAAGCTATTAACTTTACTTTATAATATTATTTCGATTTTAAATTAATTTCGTATTAAGTTCGTATAATTATAATAGGTTATTCTCCTAAGAGATAAAGAGATAAAAAATATAAGGGTAATTATAAGTAGAATATTATAATATTATAATATAATTTATCTCTAAGAAAAAAAGAGGAATTTACTCTTAAAATATATATATAAGCTAGACGCGGCCCGATTATTAGGTAATATTATAATAATAACACGTATACTAGCTAACTAATTAGTTAGGTAATAGAACTATTATTATAATTTATTTACTTTTATAAAATCTCTACTTTATTTATATAAGTAAGGTTTAAAACCTAATATCTTTTTATATATTTTAAACGATTATTTATATATAATAAAGGTTCTTATAATAAATTATTTATATAGCTTAGCTTTCTTCTTTATAAATTAACTAATAATAATACGAAATTATAGCTTAAGTTCTAAAGGTATACGTATATATACTTTATATTTACCTTTCTTTATCTTATTTCTTAGCTTTAGTCTTATTTATATTTATTATCTTTTTAATTTTAGTCTAACTTATTATTATTCTTTATAGTTTAAATATTTTAATTAGAGTTACTTTAAGTTATAATATATATTTCTACTAGTAAGAGATAATAAGCTTAGTCTTCTATTAAATCTATTTTACCTACTAGTATTCTTCTAAGACTTATTAAGAAGATATTAGTTAAAAAGATATTAGTTAAAGAAATATTTATTAAGGAGATAATATCTTTAAAAGATATAAATAAACCTTTTAATTTAGGTATAAAAATAAGAAGTATATATTTAATCCTTTTTACTTTTTTTATAAAAAGCTAATATCTTATAATACTACCTAGTACTTAATAAAATTTATTAGATATATAAGTTCCTAGTAAATAATTATTTATTTATTAAATATTTAAATATTATTAACTTATTTAATACTTAGTCTCTTAACTAGCTTTAGTATTATTACTAGGGTTAAATTTTATCTCTTCTTCTAATATTACTTATAATAAAGGTAACCTTTTATAATTTATTTCTTTTACTCTTTTATTTTACTTTTTACTAATAAAAGTATTTTAGCTATAATATCTTTTTCTTTAATTAACCTAACTATTAATATTACCTTTAACCTAGCTCCTAGTATTATTCTCTTTTATAAATAATATATCTTAACTTAGTCGGTTAAGACTTAAGTTTCGCTTAATTTTTTAGATATATCTAATTATATTATATTTAATTATAAGCTAAAGAGTATTTATTTATTATTTTATAATAGCTTAGGCTTAGGTATTTAGAGATAAGAGTAAGCTAAGAAGAATTAATATCTTATAACTAAGAATAACCCTTAGAAACCTCCTTTTAGTATATAATATATTAGGAAAATTATTTACTTTAGTTTAGGTAAATCTTTCTCTTATAATATAAAAGGAAAATTAACCTAGATTATAATAATTAAGGTTAATCGAAATATATAGCTTATATTATATTAACTTTTTAAGACTTCTTTTATCTTAGGTAAAGTTAACTAATAAGATTTTAGCTAAGGTAACTAAGATAATATAAAAAGAAAGAATAACTTCTAAGGATTCTAGGATCTTATAATTATACTTATATAATAATAAGAACGATATATAACTTAAGACGAATATATATTTAATTTATTTTATTATAAGTATAATTATTATTATATAATTATTTCTATAAACTTATAGTTTTTTAAAATTATATATTAGCCTAATATAACTAATAGATTTATTAAGAGTAAAGAAATTATCTCTAGAATTAAATATAAGTTTAGTAAGATTTACTTACTCTAAGAAATTAAATCTTAGGTATAAATTCTAATTATTTTATCTAAGCGTTATTATTAAGAATAAGAAGAAGAGAGGATAAGGGGGGGGGAGGGAGGAGGGGGAGGGGAGAGGGAGTTAATTAAATATTTTTAATTATATATAAATATATCTTTTACTTTTATTTTTATCTTAATTTACCTCTTAGAACGAGGCACGAAATAAGGAAGGTTTTATCTCTTATATCTCTTAGAATAAGAAATAAAATAAGAAGAAATTTATCTCTTAGAATAAGGAACGAAATAAAAAGAAATTTAAGATATATATAATAAGAGAGAAAACTAGAAAA
The DNA here is from genome assembly GCA_029641185.1 of Pseudofabraea citricarpa. Lineage (NCBI taxonomy): Eukaryota > Fungi > Ascomycota > Leotiomycetes > Helotiales > Dermateaceae > Pseudofabraea > Pseudofabraea citricarpa. The sequence goes on from JAPWGK010000008.1 coordinate 1,491,733, forward strand.
GTTTATATTAGTCGGGTAGCCTCTAATTAATCCTTTTAGCGTACGTTCTAGTTAGTTAATATTCTAGCTTTTAGTTAATTAATATTTTAGCTTTTAGTTAATTAGAATTTTATCTTTTAGTTAGTTAATATTCTAGCTTTTAGTTAACTAAAATTACTTAAATCTTATCTTCTAGTTAGTTATTTTCTAGCTTCTAGTTAGCTAAATTTTCCTTAATCTTATATTTTTCCTATTAACTTCTTGAAAAATTAAATATTAAAAGAAATAAACTAGAAATTATAAAAAGACGTATTTTTAGTATTAAACTTATAATAATTAAATTAAATATTTAATAATAATAAAAAGGTTTAAGAGAATTAAAGAAATTTAAAAAAAGATATTTAGATTTATAAGAATTATTAGAATATAAGATCCCTTAAAATATAATATTAGTAGATAAGAACGATTTACTAAGGATAATCCTAAAGGTAAACTTCTTAGTAGTAAAGATTATAATAAAAAGGTCTTAAAATTTTATAAAATTTTCGATTATAAGATAAAAAAGAAACGAGAGATTACTTATAAAATAATAAAAGTAACCGAAAAAGGTAATTATACTAAAAAGCTTCTTATAATATATTATATTTTATATATATTATATTCTTAAATAAGTAATATTACTAAGATAAAAGATCTTATAAAACTTAATAAACTTAGGTTATACCTAAAAGCTAAGATTCTTATTAGCTAGAAACCGTATAAGAAATACGATTTATTTTAGTAATACTTAAATAAAATAATAGGTATTAGTTTTAATTTTTATTATTTAAAAAACCTAAGTAAAATTAAAAAAGTTTAAAAGACTAATAATAATAATAATATATTTTTAAGGGATTTACTAGATATTACTAATAAAAAGAAGAAACCGAATTCTTTAGACTAAAGAGAAAGATAAAGTTTATAGTTATAAGAGAATAAGTTATAGCTAAATTAGCTAAATTAAGTAAAATAACTACTAAGAAGTAGAGAAGCAAAGGAAATAATTATAAATTAGAAGACTTAGATAATAGCTTTAAGTATATAATATCTCGTATACTAAAAAAAGTTAATTACTTAAAGAAAGAGCTTTATTATAGAACTTTTAATCTCTTTAAGAATTCTTAAACGATTATTATAATTATTTTACCTAAAAAAAATAATATTATCTTTAAATTAAGTTAAAATAAAAGATCGTATATTACTAGTATATTTAATCTTTATTATATACTTAAAGAATAAGAAGAAGAAGAATAATAATTTAAGAAGAATTTAGTATATTTCTTTACTAAAATTATTAGTAAAATAAGCTAAAGTTAAGACTAAAGCTAATAAAAAGATAATCTAAGTATATAATAAAAAGAATTATAAATCTTAAGCTCTAGTAGATAAGCTTCTTAAATATCTTATTATAACTAAGTAATATCTTAAAAGTATTAATATTATCTTACTATAAACTACTAGAATTCTTAGCTTTTAGTATATTCTAATAAATAAACTTCTTAAATACCTTATTATAATTAAGTAGTATCTTAAAAGTATTAGTATTATCTTATTATAAACTACTAGAATTCCTAGCTTTTAGTATATATATAATATATAAGTATATATATAATATATAAGTATATATATAATATATAAGTATATATATATATAAGTATATATATATATAAGTATATATATAATATATAAGTATATATATAATATATAAGTATATATATAATATATAAGTAGATATATATCTTTTATTCTCTTTATACTTAAAAGTCGTATTATTATAATAAATTTAATATAAGTCGTTTTATTATAAATAAGTAGACTTCTAAGTCTTAGGAGAAAAAATTAACTTACTATTACTTATAAAGCTTTCTTTAGTCTTAATATCTTCTTCGAACCGATTTTTCCTATAAAGATATAATAAGAAGGTTTTAGGTTATAATAAAATAAGTTATAGCTACTAAGGAATATCTAATTTTTCTTATAAAATATAATAAGAGGATTTTAGGTTATAATAAAATAAGTTATAACTACTAAGAAAAGTCTGATTCTTCTTATAAAGATATAATAAGAGGGTTTTAAGTTATAATAAAATAAGTTATAGCTATTAAGAAATATCTAATTCTTCTTATAAAGATATAATAAGAGGGTTTTAGATTATAATAAAATAAGTTATAACTACTAAGGAACGTTTAATTCTTCTTATAAAGATATAATAAGAGGATTTTAGGTTATAATAAAATAAGTTATAATTACTAAGGAACGTTTAATTCTTCTTATATATTAGCTAATATTAAAGCTATTAGCTCTTAATTTTTTTAACTAACGTATTATAATATTATTAAATACTAGTTTATTATTCTAATTAAACGTCTAGGGTATATTATATAATAAAATTTAAGAGTTAAATTTTATTACGTAATATATTAAATACTAGTTTATTATTTATATTAGTTTATTATTCTAATTAAACGTCTAAGGTACGTTATATAATAAAATTTAAGGGTTAAATTTCGTTACGTAATATATTAAATACTAGTTTATTATTTATACTAGTTTATTACTTAAATTAAAGGTCTAGGGTATATTATATAATAAAATTTAAGCCTTAAATTTTATTATATAATATATTAAATACTAGTTTACTATTTATACTAATTTATTATTACTTAAATTAAAGGTTTAGGTATATTATATAATAAAATTTAAGGGTTAAATTCGTTATATAATATACTAAATATTAGTTTACTACTAATATTAGTTTACTACTAAATACTAGTTTACTACTAAATACTAGTTTACTACTAAATACTTAGTTACTACTTAATTAAAGGTCTAGGATATATTATATAATAAAATTTTAGGATTTCTATCTTATTATTTAATATTAATCTTTTATAACTAATAAACCTTATATCTAGTTTTACTCTAGATAGCTAGTAATAAAAAGAAACAAGAGGCGAGGAGACGCTTATATAAGCTATTTAGGGATATATAAAACTATTTAGTTATTATTCTAATTTTAGTTATTATTTTAATTTTAGTTATTATTCTAATTTTATTATTAGTTATTATTCTAATTTTAGTTATTATTCTAATTTTAGTTATTATTCTAATTTTAGTTATTATTCTAATTTTAGTTATTATTCTAATTTTAGTTATTATTCTAATTTTAGTTATTATTCTAATTTTAGTTATTATTATAATTTTTATAATTATTATAATAAATAAAATAACTTTTAAAATACCTCTTACTATAAATAAGTACAACTTCTAAGTTTTTAGATAAATAATTAGCTTATAATTAAATAAATATCTTACTATAAATAAGTAGACTTTTAACTCTTTATAAAAATAATTATCTTATTATTTAATAGAATTCTTCTTATATATTAGCTAGAATTAAAGCTATTAACCCTTAAGTTTTATTATATTACGTACTTAGTATTACTAAATACTAGTTTATTATTAAGTTAAGGTCTAGGTATATTACGTAATAAAATTTAAGGGTTAAATTTTTTATAATATACAATATTGTTATATTTATATTATATTACTATTAATATTACGCTAATTTATATATTCTAAATTGTCTATTATTTATACTAGTTTATTATTAAAATTAAGGTCTAGAGTATATTATATAATAAAATTTAAGCCTTAAATTTTATTATATAATATACTTTAGACTAAAATTAAGCTAGAAATCCTATAATTTTATTATATAATATACTTTAAAAATATATTAAAATATTTATAAGAAGTTACCTAAGAACTTTAGGAATATATAAAGATAAAAGTCTTATAATAATATTTACTAAAAAGTTTAAACTTATTAACTTTAATAATAGAAAGAATAAAGAAATATTATTATTTATATTTAGATTTTTTTTTTATAGATTTATAAATTTATTTAGGTTAAAATTATTAGTTAAAGAAATCCTAACTTATTATTTTACTAGTAATTTATAGTATAAATCTATATATTTTAATTAATTTTCTTAGTTATTTTTCTTTTCCTTAATTTCCTAATATTATTAAACTTTAAACCTAAAAGTACTTAGAGTTATTTTATTATCTTCTTTATATTAAATTTAATTATTATAATCTTATTTTTAATAGTAATTACTAAGATTATATATTCTCTATTATCCTTATAATTCTTAGCCTAATTCTTAATTACTTTTTAATTAAACTTATAATAATTAAGATCTTTTATAATCTTAATATTACTTAAACTATAAACCTAGTATTTTATTATAATTAATTTAATTAGATATATAATAGATTATATAATAAGGTCGAAGATAGTCTTATTAAATTTATCTAATAATATAATTTAGAGTATAATATAACCTTAAAAAATTTATTAGAAAAACTAACTAAAAGACGAATATACTAACTAGTAACTTTAATATTATATTTATATATTACGCTAATACTCTTTTTACTTAAAAGAAAGTTAAAATTAATATAATCTAGATTATTATATCTTAATCTTAATATCTAAAAAAGATTAATAAAAGATCGTATAATAAAGTAAAAAAAGAAAAATTTCTTTAACTTATTTTAAAAAAAAAGTTTAGTTTAATAATAAAGTCTTAATAAAAATAAGTTTTATAGTAATAAATTAGACTTTTTTAGAGAATAAGCTATTAGAATTATCTTTATAATTAAAATCTAGAGAAGAAAACTTACTTAGATTATTTTATAATAAGATCTATAAATTATTTATAAAAAATAATTAGTTAACTAATATATAAGAAGAGATATAAGAATAAGTAATAAGATAAAAAGAGAATAAAAGAGAAGAAAAATAAAAGAATATTAAGAGGTAATAAAAATTTATATTTATTATTTATAAGATTATTCTTATTAAAAGAGAGAAAAGATAAGTTAATACATGTAAATATAATTAGTAAAATAAAGAAGAAATCTATTAAGATACGTAGATATTTTTATTAGAGAGAAAGAAAGGTTAACTAATATATATAAATATTTATATTTAGATAGTAATTTAAGTAATATACTAGTTAAGTTACCTAAGATACGTGTACTAGCTAAATCTACTAGTTATTCTTAGTAGGTATAAATCCTAGAAATAATACTTATAAGAATATAAATTTTTAATAAAAGAAAATTAATTTTAGAATATATTTATAAAAGGTTTTTTTTTATTATTTCTAATAATCTTAAGATAATATATTATTATAAATTATTCTCTTATTTAGCTTTTTATAAGCTTTTTAAATTTAGAGAATTTTAATTCTTAATAAAGATAAATTAAAAATATTATTATATACTTAAATTCTAGTATAAACTTATATTTTATAATTATTAGTAATAATCTTTTTTACCTAGATTAATTTCCTTCCTAGTTACTTATATAAATAAAAAATATCTAGAGATATAATAATATCCTTTTAATATTAAATTTTACTAGAATTATACTTTAATATAATATTTTTATAAGATCTATATACTTATTATCTCCTAAAAGATTCTTAACCTAATTACTAAGAATCTTTAATAATACTAAGAATTCCTTTTTATTATTTTTATTTATTTTACTTTTTTTAATTCTAACCTAGAATTTATTAATAAATAATAGAATTAGCTTAATATTTAAGCTAATTCTTAGGTCTAAGCTAGCGTTTCTTTTAAAAATTCGAAGTAACTAAATTTCTAATATTATAAGACCTAAAATTATTAGAAAAACTATAAAAAAAACAGGTTACTAACTTATAATTATAATATTATAATTAAAAGTATATTTTACTCTTTTATTAGCTTCCTTAATATTCTTATAAATATTATAGTTAATAATATACTCTTAGTCTAATATTTATAAAAGATTAGTAGAATATTAAGTAATAAAGTAAAAGAAAGTAAGAATCTTTAACTTACTTTAAAGAAAAAGGTTATTTTAATAGTAAAATCTTAATAAAATTAAGTTTTATAATAATAAATTAGATTTTTTTAGAAAATAAGTTATTAGGATAATCTTAAAAGTTAAAATTAATTAAAGGAAACTTACTTAGTAGATTTTAGATTAAGATAATATAATAATTTATAAAAGATAATAACTTTTATAAAAAATACTAAGTTAGATAAAAAGTAAAAGAAAGAGGAAATAAAAAAAGAAAAAAATATAATAAAATATCTAGAGAAAATATAATAGAATTACTTACTTATCTTTATTATTATTATTAAGAGAAAGGTTAATCTTAGAATTAAGATTTATATAAAAAGAAAGGTTAATATCTTTTTATTAAGTAATAAATAATCTTTATCTTTTCTATTAGTTACTCTTAATCTTAGGATATATTATTTCTAAAAAAGAATTATTAATTCTTCTTATATTCCTTTGTTTTTAGAATATTAAATTCTTTTAGTTTATATCCTAGCTTCTAATAATATTAAATAATTAAATAAATTAGAATTAATTAAATTTAACTAGTTATATTTAAATATCTTCTTTATTTATATTACCTAATAATTAGATATTCTCTTATTATATATTAGCTAATATTAAATTTTAATATTATATAATTTAAATTAGTTATTTAAATATTTTAGTTTAATAAAGTATTATATATTATATTAAGTAAAAAGCTCCTAATAAATAAGCGTTTATTATAGTTATAAGCTAGGCTAGTCTAATAATATAATAGTAAAATATCCTACTAATTATAATTTCTAATAATTAAAATTATAAAAAAATAAATATTTCTTAATATTTAGCTTTTATAAAGGTTTACTTATAATAAGTAATCGAAGATTTCTATAAGGTAACTAGAATACTAGATATCTACTAAGATAAAAATAAAATTAGCTTTATTAATATTATAAATATTAGGAGAGAGGTTATAAAAAATTAAAGGGAATATAATAACTAGGAGGAAATTATAATCCTAGTATTCTAAAATATAATAGTTATAGTAAAATATAAGCAAATTATAGCCTTTATATAATTTTAATAAAAACCGAAGATAATTATATAATTAGGTTATAAGAGGGTATAAAATAAAAATAATCGATAATTTCTTTTTTTTTTTAGGTATATTCTAAGAGATTAATTTAGCTAAAAATTAACCTTTATATATTTATAAATCGATATTATTAATAAAAGAATTATACTAACTCTTATTAAAATACTTTGTATTAAAGAGTATATTATATTTATATACTTATAGATTAGTTATTATTTATTATAAAAAGAATATATTATTTTTTTTCCTTTTTCGCCCCTAAATTTAACTAAGTTTAGAATATTATAATAAAAGAATAAATATTCTAAATCTTAGGCTACTTTATAATAGCTTATAAAAGGAACCTTTATTAATAATTAATAATATAAATCTTAATTATCTCTTAAAAAAACGTTTTACTAGTATTTTTTCTTAATAAAACTAAAGGAATTAGTTTAAATTAATAAGATAATATTTTAAAAGAGAATTACTCGACTTCGTACTAAAAAGAACAAAGAAAAACTATTATATTATATAATATATATTTATAAAATTAATATATACTAAGTAAAATATCTTTAAAGGTATTAAGAACTTAAACTTTTAGGATAATATACTAGGACCTTTTATAAACCTTAAGCTTAATTATAATAAGCTAGAGAAATTTAATATTATTTTATTAAAAGTTTATTATATAATTTTAATTTATACGAATAAATTAAATAATAACTTAGTTTATAAAATCGAATTAATTAAGTTATAATAAGAAATATTAAAAGTAAAATATAAGAGAATACGCTCTTAGATAATATATAATAAGCTAGTAAAGTTATTTAGCTTTAAGCTAAAATCTAATATTATTATTAAATAAGTATAAATTAGACTCTAGGAATTATATTATTATATTATAGCTATAAACTCGAATTTTCGTTTCTTTTTCTTAAAGAAACGATTATTTAAGATTTTTCTCTTAGGTTTATCTTCTAAATATAAGATTACTAAAGTTACTTTAGACGTATATAATAATCTTATACTAGTAATTAATAAGCTTTCCTTTTTTTAATATTTTAAAGACTTTTTAATAAAGTATTTAACTAACGTTTTATATATAAAAGAAAAATTAAAAGAATACTCGACTAAGAAATATAAGTTAAATGATAAGTTTAACTTAGGTTAAGATTATTTCCTAAGATACCTCTTATATAAGGTTAATTATTAGGCTTCTTATTACTCTTTTTATAATATTATATATAACTTTATACGAAGAGAAATAAAATAAAATAAAAGAAGATATAATAAGAAGTATTCGAAAAATTAAACTTTAAGAAAATATAATTATAATAAACGTATATATAATTATATTATAGATAATTTAATAAACGACTCTTCTTCTTTTAATTTAAATAAAAAAGAAGAATATATTATTATTTTTATTAATATTATTAGTAAGATCTTATACTCTAAATAAGTTTTTAATACTAGTATTATATTATATATAACTAATTAAATCTAACTTTTTAAAAGACTATTAATTATTATTAGGCGATATTAAATTAAAGTTAAAGGGAAAATATTATAATCTACTTATATAAGTATTATAAAAATACGTTTAAAATAAAGAAGCTTAATATTATTAAGTAATATTCTTTTTATATCTAAGTTAAGAGTTAATCTTTTATTTACTTAAAAAATTTATATTACTTATAATATAAGAGAAGTATTTAATAATAAAAGAATAAGCTTTTAGTATAAGGAAAATATAATTATTAAAGTTATAATTAATAAAGATATTTATATTATTTCTAAAATTATAATAAAATTCGAAGAAATAATATTTATTATATATTACTTAATTAAAACTAAACCTTTAAGGTAAAAACTATTAAGTTACTCTAAGATTATTATTATTATAATATAACCTCTTATTAAGTCGAATCTTAATCGACTTTATAATATCTATAATAAGATATTCTTTTCCTCTACCTAGTAAGAAAAATTAATTATAAATATAAATAAAGATAATAAGATTTATAATTAAGCTAATAACTTAGGAAATAAATCTGACTTATTAATTAAGCCTAAGAATACTAAAAGATAATAAAAATAAGTTATTCTTAAGAAATATAAGAAATAATATTATCGTATTAGATATCTTAGCCCTAATAAGATTCGTAACTTATATTATATAATTATACTTAAGAAACTAATTAAGATCCTAGTTAAGCTACTAATTTATAAGATATATAAGATTATAAATATAAGAAATTAATATAATAAGATTTTATTATTATAAAAAAAGTTAATATTATCTCTAGTATATATTAATATTTATAAATTACTTCTAATTTCCTTTTAAGATAATTAATATTTTATTTAAATAATTAATAGTATATTATATTAATACTAGAGGATTTTAGCTAAGGATTATACTAATATTATACTTAAACTTAAAATATAAAAGATAAAAGAAAAAAAAAAAACAGGTTTTACTCTTATAATTATATAAATTAATAATATTATAAAGCTATAAGAATTACTTAAGAATTAAAGTAAAAGTAAAAGTATTAAACTAAAGCTTATAATTATTTACTTATTATAATAAAATAAAGTTACTAAAAAAGTTATTTAGATATTCGAAAATTATATATAAGTTATACTAAAGGATATAAGCCTTTTAGTTAAATTCTAGGATAAAGCTATAAAAACTAAAGAATATATATAAAACTAAATAAATATTAGAAGAACTTTATATAAAAAGACTTTTATACTAATTAAGATATATACTAGAAAGAAACCTAATATTAATTATATTTACTCTTTTAGTTATAAAATATATATATATATTAACTTTTATTTTCTTCCTAAAAATAATCGTATAAATAAGTTAATAGATAAAAGAAAAATAAAAGTATTTATAAGATATATTAAAGTAATATTAACTTAATTTAAGGTATATTTACTAGATCTTAGTTATATAAAACGTAAGTCGATTATTATATAAGATAAGAATATTAAGAAAGAAGATATTAATCTCTAGATATAAGAAATAAATCCTTAGGATACTTTAAATATATTATTAGATTATAACCTTTATAATAAGCCGAAGAAATTACTTAAGATAATAAAATTACTCTCTTATAAGTAACTTAATAACTTTAAAGTTAAAGTTCTTATAATTATACCTAATCCTTTAACTTATAATTAGAAGAATACTAGTACTTAATAATCGTTTAACTAAGATAAAAACATAAGAATAAAAAGCGAGACTAAAAAAAAAGATTTTATTCTAAAAAGAATAAATAAAATTATAATTAAGATAATTATATTAGTTACTAAGTCTTTTATAAAATTATAAGAGATTAACTTTAGACTAAAGTCTTATTTTTTATATAAGAGAAAAAGAGATATAAAAGAAGAGATAAACGATAATAAGAAAACTAAGATTATAAAAGTAATATTAGCTTATTATACTTATATTATTATAAAAGAGGAATTACCTAAGAAAAAGGAAATATAAATTATATTTTCTATAAGTAAAACCTTATATAATAAGTATAACTAAATTAATATAAAAAACGAATTCGGAATTTATATCCTTATTAATTATAAGAAAGCTATAAATAATCTTAATTATAATTAATAATAATAAGAGGTAATCTAAGAGAAATTAATTTCTCTTATATATAATAAAACGTAATAAAAGAAACTAAAACCTAAAAGTATTAATCTTATTAATATAAAATAAGTTTTTATAATTAAAATATAACCTAATAAAATACTCGAACGATTTAAAGCTTAACTAATTATAAAAGAATTCTCTTAAGTTTATAAAACTAACTTTAATAAAACCTTTATATTTATAACTCGAATAAATATATTATAAATATTCCTAGCTCTTATTATTATACGAAACCTTAAATATTATTATATTAATATTAAGAACGCGTTTATAGAATTATATTTATAAAAATATATTTTCCTAAAGAAACCTAATAATATACTAGTATTATATAATTATATACTACGAGTTTTATATAGCTTTTATAAGCTTAAGTAAGCTATTAGGAATTAGAATTTATTATATAAATAATTCTTAATTAAAATTAGGTTTAAGTAAAGCCTTAGTAACTCTTACCTCTTTATATATAAAGAGAAAAAGTAATTAATAATATTAGTTTATATTAATAATATTATTATAACTACTTTATATATAAAATAATATAAATAATTTTTTAATACTTTTTATAAGCGGTTTAATACTAAAGACCTAAGAGAGATTAAAATATTTCTTAGTATATAAATTACTAGGGATATAAAAAATCGTATTATATATCTTAATTAAACTTAGTATCTTTAAAAGATACTAAAAAAATTTAATATTTCTTATATTACTTATAAGAAGAAGATAATTTTAATTATAAATATAAATAACTTATAACTCTTATAACCTAAAGATTAATAAATTAATAAGATTATCTACTTATAGTAAATAAAAAGTTATATATATATTATAACTTATATATATCTAGATATAACCTAGGTACTTAGATTCCTAAGCTAATATATAAGAAATCTAAGTAAATATTATTCGATTATTATAAGAGAAATAAAATAATATCTAATATTAATAATCTAGTATTAACTTTATTATAATCCTTATAAAATCTTATTTAACTTGCCTAATAAAATAAATTAAGATTACCTTATATAACTAGGAGAAAAGCTAATATTTTACTCTAATATAAATTAAGTAAGTTAGAAAAGCGATCAAAAGAATATATTCGAATATATTAGAATATTTTATAATAAACTTATTTGCTAGGGGAATAGAAAATAATAATTAATAATAATATTAAGTATTAAATCCGAATATATATTTATATTAAATATAATAAAAATAAGTTAATAGGTAATATAAATATTATAAGATATAAGATATTAGTAATATATTAGAGATAATCTAATAATAATAGATATTTATAGAGATAACTAAGAAGTTATAACTTTAGTTAAGAACTTATATTTTTATAAATAATCTAAGTATATTAATATATATTATTATTATATTTATAATCTCTAGGAACAAAAATATATTAATATAATATATATCTTAACTAATAAGATACTTATAAATAACTTTATTAAAAGATTATAAAAGGTTAAATATATTAAGTTTATTAACTAGTTAAGCTTATTTATAACTAAGAGCTTATTAAGCCTAAAAGTTAAGTTTAAGTAAAAGTCTAATAATATCTAGATTAAGGTTATTAAAAGTAATAGGAGTACTTCTTAGTATAATTATTCCTAGAATATAATATTTACGGTTTAATAGGTTAATAAAAATACAAGTAATTAATATTATATTCCCTAAGTAAGAGTATTAGAAATAAGTAGGTAATAAATTATTAATTAATATTATACCTTCTATATATAAATAATTATATAATCACGTATATTTATATATATAATACTAAAACGAATTAATTATTAATCTAGAAGATATATATATAATCCTTATAATCGTATATACTCTAGATTCTTTATAATTATTAATAATAATACCTTATTATTTATTATTATTTATATTACCTTTTAATAATAATATCTTTAAGTTTAGATTTTAATTATCTCTTACTTATACTAAGTTTCTTATAATAATAAGTTTAATATAAAAAGTATATAAGAATTAAAATTATTCGCTTATCTAATATTTAATCGAAAATATAATACTAGGATTTTTTAAAACTTGAGACCTAGGTTTTAGAATATAAATAAAACTAAGTTCGAATACTTAAATAAGAAATTAGTTATCTTAAAAAAGCCTAAGAGTAAGTAAGAAATATAATATAATTAGTAAAACAAAAGTATAAAAATAATAAAATAATAGTTATTTATTTTTAGGAAAATTAATATAAAAAAAGTAAATCTTATATTATATCTAATTATAATATTAATTTTATCTTTCTAGAAATATATAATAAAAATAAATAATAAAAACTTAAAAGTAAGATTTTCTTATTTAGGTTATACTAATAAATATATATAATTTTAAATTATTTCTTTTATATCTAATATTTTAATAATATAAAGCTAAAAAAGATTTAATCTTATCTTATAACTTATTTCTTAAAGTTATATATTATATATATATAAAAAGTAAATATTTAGGTAAAATAAAAGCCTTAGATATTTAACTAAAAAAACTTTTACTTAGTTTTTCTAATTATTTTATAATTTATAACTTATTATTATTTTATTTAATCTTTTCTTAGTACTCGCTTAATATTTAACTTAAACTTATATAACTTTAATTTAATATTATAATATTATCTTAAGAATATTCTTTTATTATTAACTTTTTTCTTTTACTTATTTTTTCTTATAAACGAAAAAAAAAAAAAAAAAAGGTTTTTAATATTTTCTTTAGATTTATTAAGCTTAAGAACCTTACCTAGTATAAAAGTTCCTAGTAAGAAAGAGAAATAAATAATTATTTAGTCTAATATAATATATAAAATTATATAAGTTATTTTAAAAGTTTATTTTCTTAGTTTTATAAGTATTTTTCTTTTTAAGAAAATAAAAACTATAAAATTTATCTAATATTATAAATAAATAATACTTAATAAAAGTCTTTCTAATACTAAGTTAATTCTTAGATATCTTAATTATTATTACTTATTAGTTTATTCTTATACTAAAATATTAGATAATTTTAAGTAAAGAAATTAAATTACTTTTAAGAAAATATTCCTAAAAAAATAAGCTAATTATAACTCTAAGTAACTTTAGTATATAATTAAGTTCTTAAATATTTTAATTAATTATCTAAAAGAAGATATAACTAAAATCTTAGAATTCCTAAAGATATATAAGCTAAGCTTTAAGCGACTACTTAATAATAATTAACTAAGCTCTTATAAATAAGTATATAAATTTCTCTTTAATCTTCCTAAAAATTATATTCTTATTATTATAAAAAAAAGAAGATTAAGTATAATAAACTAAGAACTTTTATATTTACTAAGATCTATAAGTTTACTAAAACTTATACTTAAGCTAAGAAAAATCTTATTTATTTACTTAAGTAAAATAATAATAATATTATTATTATTAATAAGTTATTAGATTTTTAATTATATAATAATCTAAATAAAACTTTTAATTTAATTACGCTTTTTATACTAATAATTAATAATCTTATATAAATTATTATAACTCTTAGTATAATACTTAGTAATATAACTATAAAAATATAAGCTTCTAAAATAACTTTTAATTATAATAAGATTAATAATATTACTAATATAATAGCTAAGATATTATTAGAAGATTATATTATTTTTAAGATTATTATAATTAAATACTAGAAAAAGAAAAGTAAGCTACTTATTATTACTAGTAAAAGTAATATTAAAGTTAATATATTAGAGATTAAGTTTTATAATAATAAGCTAAAGTTATTTAAGTAATATAATAATTATAATATTAAAGAAAAGATTAATAAGATATATTATATAATAAAAGTATATAATTATAAGTATAATTAAGTTATATAATAAGTATAAATCCTAGTACTAGTATTTATATTAGTATTTTATAAACTAGCTATTAATAATCTAACTTTATAAATTAAGATTATATTTATTAATATTATAATAAGCGCTTTTATTTCTCTAGTAATTACCTAATATTTATCTATTATATAAAAGTTAAAATCGTTTATAAAATAAAAGTAATAGCTATATATATTTTAGACTTATAAGATTTAATTTAATATTTTTTTAGAAAGCTAAGATATCTTAAGATATTCTTATAAAAGAATAATATTTATATTATAATAATAATAAGATTTCTTATTATAATCGATTTAAGATATTTTAGTTTAAGAAAAATATAAAAACCGAATCTAATATTAATATTAAAATAAATAAATATAAGCTTATTAAGATTTATAAATATAAAAAGAAAGATATTATAATTAGTTTTATTAATATATAAGATAATATTATAACTCTCTAGTATATAATATTAATTATTAAATTCGAAGAAAAGCTAAACTTCTATTATTAATTATAATTAGTTATAATAAATAAAAATAATAAGATTAAATAAATTATACTTAATACTTTTATTATTATATTTATAAGCCTAAGAGATACCCTAGTAATTATTAACGCTTCTAGTAAAACTAAGTTAAATATAAATATCTAAAAGAATACTAAGAAGCTAAAGAAAATTATTAAATTTATTATTCTAGTATTTAAAATTATAAATTTAAATATTTTAGAGTAAATATTTTACTAATATAAATTAATTAATACTAAGATATCTAAGTATAATAAAAAGCTTTTAAGTACTTAGAGAACTCTTATTAAAAACTTAATATAACTAAGTCTAAATAATAATAAAACCTTAGAAGCTACTAAAATAAAAGAGAAAAAGAAATATAAGTCTTATATCTTATAAGCTAAGATACTTAAAATATAATATATAATTATAAATTAGATTATTATACTTATATATAAATAAGCTTTTATTTTTAATTAAATAAACCTAGCTTAAGTTATAAGTATTAGTTATTATTAACTTCTAAGTAATATAATTTAAATTAATATACTAAAGATTAAAAAGTTAAGATTTTATATTAGTATAAGCTTTTTTATATAAAATATAATTATTAAAATTAATATTTTATTATATTATATTAATAACTTATACTTATTAGTTATTATTTATAATTATAATAATTAGAAGTTAATATAAGTAATAGATATAATAAATATAAGTATTAAGATTAATATTATAACTTATAATATCTAGAGAAAAGTTAATCTTAATATTAAGAAAAAAAAAATCTTATAATTATTAATTATAAGAGAATATCTTAAGTAATTCTTAGGGTTTATAATAATATATAACTAGATATTAATAATATATAAGTAACCTTATATATTTATATAATATAATAATTAAGCTATAACTTAGTACTTAGATAATCTTTTATATATAAGATAAAAGTAAGCTTAGAATAAAACTTAAAAAAAGATTATAAAATATAAATTATAACTAATAATAATATTAGTAAGATTAAGCTTTTATATTTTCGTATTATTACTTATAAGTTTAAGACTTAAGTAATATAATAATAAAATTTAAAAGATAACTTAGATTTTAGAAATAACTTAAAAAACTAGGTATTAATTTATTATAAAAGAAATAAATTAGAAGATATATAAATAAACCTCTTAAATATATATAAGAAATTTTATTAAAGGAAAAAAAAGATAATTCTAATATAAGAAAAATAATAAAAGATTATAATATACTTATAAATATAAATATAAATAAGAAGATTAATATTTTATTACGTTTATTATTAAGATAAAAGAAATATAAGAAAATTTAAGATATACTTAAGCTAAATTATAAGCTTAAGAAAGTTTTCTTAGTTAAAGCTCTAAGACTTAAGAGAACTTAATAAATACTTATTAGAAGCTTACTAAGTATTTTATTAATTCTCCTAGAAACCTTAATACTAGAAAATAAACCTAAGGTATTTAAGAGTAAAAAAATAATAAAAATAATTTTATAAAATTCTTTTTTCCTAAAGAATAATTTATATATTATTAGTCTTAAAAGGTTATTAAGATTATAAGTATTTTATAAAAGTATAATATTTTCTTTTTTTAAGATAAAATATAAAAGAAAAATCTTAATTTTTTATAAATAAAAAGCCTAAAAAATAAAACTTATAAATCTTAGAAGAAATATAAGAATTAAGTTATTTAGTTTTAATAACTAAGAGGAAATTATTAAGTTAATAAAGAAATTACCTTTTATTCTAGGTTCTTATAATAACTAATTTAAGCCTTAATATATAATATTTCTAAAAAACTAAAAACTTATATTAAAGTAAATATAAAGCTTATTTATAAGTAATATATTAATCTTAAAAGAGAAAAAGATATTCTAAGAGATATTTTATAATAAAAAAGAAATATTTTTATTTAATTAATTAGAGAAAAGACTTATAAAGCTAAAAGTTACTAAGTTATATTTATAAACTAGAAATTACTAGGAAATTTAATAATTTCTTTTTATTACTAAAAGTACTAAATATATATTAAATATACTAAACTTTATACGCTTTTAAATATTAGTATATATATTATATTATTATAATAATAAGAAAAGAATATTATAATATTTATAATATATATATTATAAATATTATAATATTAGTATTATTTATAGTTTATATATTATAAATATTATATTAATCGCGTTATTATTATTTAATTATAAGCTAATAATAATTTAATATTATCATTTATATTCGAGTTATATTAACTAAATATATTTTACGATTAATATATTAATTATATTATAATTATTTTACTAGTAGCTAATAATACTTATAATTTTATTATATAATACTAGTAAGTTTATTAAATACTTCTTATAATTAGTATATTAATTATATTATAGTTATCTTACTAATAACTAATAATACTAATAAAAACTTATTATCTTTCTAATATAAATATCTTTCTCTTTCTAAGCCTTTTGATTTTATTCTTACTAGATAATATACTAGTATTTATACTTTTATATTTATTCTCTCTTATACGCTTTTATTTTATAATCTATTTAAGATATATTATCTAGTATATAAATATTCTTCTTATCTTATTTTTTATTTAGTTTAAGTTATATAACTCCTAATACTAATCTTAATTAATATAATTATTAATAAAATATATATTATCTAGTTAAAGCTTAGGATTTAGAGATATTAATATAATATATATACTTTATATAATCGTATCTAAGATATAAAAACGTCTTTTATTTAGCTTTTAATTATCTAGTTATAAATAGGTTTATAAAACTTAAACTTTTATTATATTATAAATTTTATTAGGCTTATCTTAGTTTTTTAGTATTATAAGATTAACTAAAATATTATAATAATAAATAAGTTTATAAGTTCCTAGTAATATATTAGATAAATTAAATACTAAGATTAAGCTTTATATATAAATAATTTACTAATCTCCTAAAATATTAGATTTTATTTATAAATACTCTTAGACCTAGTAATAATCTTTTTAAGTATATTCGCTTTTTTAAGATAAAATATATTATATATACTCGGCTTCTAACTTTTTAGTATTTATATAATTTTTACTTATATATTTCTAGTATTTTATTAAAAAATAAAACTAAACTAAGAAATTATTAACTTAACTTAGGTTTAGCTTTTTATAATTAATTAGCTTATTAGGTATTATTATATTATCTCTTTTTTATTAGTTTTATTAAATAAAAATAACTAGAGTATTTATAAAATTATTTAATCTAATTATTACCTAGGCTTTTTTTATTATTATAATTATCTTATAACTTAAGCTTAACCTTTAAAAGAGTTCTTAGTAGGATAATAATTTACTTATTTATCCTAAAAAACTAAGATTAATCGGATCTTAGGTTAATATATTTACTTATATTATAATTAGCTTATTTATTATTATCCTAGAATCGAGCTAATAAGTTAGAAGATTATTTATAGCCTATAAATTTATTACTCTTATATTATATAATATAATTTGATTAATATATATTAAGCTTTTATTAGTTAAATTATAATATTTCTTAAGTAAATACTTATAAGTTATCTTTATTATAACTAAGTTTTATTCGTTTAATAAGTTATATCTCCTAATATAATCTAGGTAATATAAAAGTATATAAAATTTTATATAATTCTAGTAAGCTTTATTATTAGTATTTTTAGGCTACTAATTATTAAAAGCTTTTTTTATTTTATTAAGCTATAATAAAGTATATTCTAAGTATTATATAATTTTCTTATTATATATCTTATATTATATTATTATTATAAAGTTAATAAGAGCTCTAATAAACTTTATTATAACTAGAGAGTATTATATTAATAAGAGTATAATAATAGGAACTAAGATTTTTAGAATTATTTTCTCTTTTTTTTAATTTATTATATAATATAACTAAATTAACTAAAATACTTAAGACCTTTAAATTATAATATTATATTAAAGCGTATATTTAGTTATATTATACTTATAATATCTCTTAGGAAACGATTTTACTTTTAGACCTTAATATTAGCTAATATAAGCTTTATAATTAGTTTTCTTATTTAGTTAATAATATTCTAGATTACTCTTTTATAAAATTAATAGAAGATATTAATAATTATATACTAATAAATATTAATATAATAATAATACTAAGTAAAGTTTATAATATTATAAACTTAGTTTAGGTCTTTCTTTTTAGTATATTCCTCTTATTATTATTAAATCTACTATTATATTTGCTTATAAGTTTATAATTATAACTTCTTTATAATATTTTATTATTTATTTAAACTAATTTAATAGATTAAATATTATCTCTTAGATTTAATCCTAGTAATTAGCGTTTATTCCTTATAATTTATTATAATACTAGAGATTATAAAGTAATATTTTTAAATTCGATTATTCGTATAATAAATTAATATATTATCTAAAGCTTATTATTCTAATATTATTCCTAAGTTTATTAGTATATATCTAATAATATATAAGATTACTAGAAAGCTAATAATTAGGTTAAAATATATATTATAATATAATTATTATAAACTTATAATATACTTTAATCTTAATTTTTAATATTTTATTAATATTAACTTTTTTTATAATTTTATAAGTTACTAGAATAAACCTAAGTAATAACTTACTTAGAATTATTTATTTTTAGTAAAGCTTCTAATTATAATTCTTAATCGTAATATATATTAGCTAAGTTATCTAGTTATTATAAAGCTTAATTAATAATATCTTATTTATTATAAGTATTATAAGAATTATTATTATTCTAGCTAAGAGTTTCTCTTAAGTTTCTTATTATTATTTAATAATATATATCTTATTATATAACCTAATATTATCTATTACTTAATATTATTATATTAATACTTATATTATATCTTAAATAAATAAGTTGTATCCTAATAAGAACCTTAGATATAATATAATATCTTAATATAATAACTTATATACTAAAGGTTCTTATAATAATTCTAATATATTTATTAATAATTAATTCTTAATTTATTTATCTTATCCTAGTATTTTATATAAGATCTTATAAAAACGGTCGAAGATATTCTTATATATTTACACGTATAAAAATATATATATTACTTTTAATCTTAGGTTCCTAAAAAAAATCTAATATATCCTTCTTTATATAACTAGCTTATAACTACTATATAATAAGCGTATAATTAGTCTAAGTTTCAAATAATACCTAAGAGTTTTTAATATCTAATATAAGAGAAGTTACTAGAATATTCTTACTAATAATTATTCTTAGATTTATAAGTTTACTAGTTTACTTCTTAGTTACTTTCTTAAAATTATTAGTTCTAAAAGATATTATTATTATAAGAGCGTATAACCGATCTTAAAGAAAGAATTATTTATTTATATATTTTTTATCTTATAATTTTTTATCTTTTATATTACTCTTATTTTATATAATATTATTATTTATCTAACTATTAAGGTCCTTAAATAAAGTCGTTTATAAATTAGAAGAGTTATTATTAATAAGAATATTTTTTATAAGAGAGAGCCCTAATATATATATTAATAAAGTTAATTATAATCTTAAAATATTATTATACGTATAATTAGCTAGAGTATAAGATAATATATTATTATTAAAGTCGTTTTTATTCTAAGTAGTTTAATAATCTTCTTTTATAAATTATTAGCTATTTATACTTATAATTAGTTATATAATTAGAAGATTTATAATCTTTTAATATATTATAAACGAAGTTATATATTATATTATATTACTAAGATTCTAGTATTATTTATTATATTAAAAGTATTAAATTAAGTTAAATATAATTTCTTACTAGATATTATTAGATAAATTATATATAAAAATAAGTTATTATATATATAAAATAATATAAAAGATATTATTTATTAGGTAAGATATTAATACTAAAATTATTATAATTAGAATATAACTTAAGTAATCTAACTTATAATTATAATTATAATACCTAAACTAAATAAATAATATCCCTATTATTCTCTCTTATTTATATATTATTTTACTTTTATAGCTTTTTAATATAATATCTAGTAAAAGTTTATATTAAAGTTTTTTTAGTCTTATATTATAATATTCTTATTATTATCTTTATAATTATTATAACTAAGTTAAAATATTATCTTTATAATTATATTAATTAAGTTAAAGTAATATATTTATAATTATCTTAATTAAGTTAAAGCGTATTTCTTACTTTTATATAATTTAAATAATTATCTTTCTCTTTTATTTTAATTATAATCTCTTTTATAACTTCTTAGTATAATATTTAATAAAAGTTTATATTAAAGTCTTCTTAGTCTTATATTATAATATTTAATTATTCTTTTTATTCTTTTACTTTAATTTTCTAGTAAGTTATAAGAGTTTCTCTCTTATTTTTATTACTTATATTTATTATTATCTTAGGTTATTTTATTATTACTAATTATAAGTTTTTTATTTTAATAATAAAGATACTAATACGAACTTAGTTTAACTCTTAAGTTATAACTTAGTATTATAATTACAACTTTCGTATTTATATTAATTATTTTTATATCTCTTATTATAAGTATTATAATTCGATTTATTATTATTAAAGCTTATATTAGATTTTTATAAGTAGCTTTCTTAAGATATATACGTATAATATTTTATTTATTATAATTTTTAAGAACTTATATTTTATTATACGTTTTTAAAAGAAATTTTATAATTAAGATAATAAAATATATATAATAATCGTAGTTATCTTATATTAGCTAGTTATTTAATAACTTTACTTCTTATTATTAGCTAGTTATTTTACCTAAGGTAAATAATCTTATAAAAGGATCTTTCTTTTTTTCTCTTTTACTTTTAATTTCTTTTATTATTTAATTTATATATTATTATAAATATAAGATATCTTTTATTTTATATCTTTTATTAATATATAATAATAAGTATAATTCTTTATTATTTATCTTACCTTAGATATAACTTAAAAGCTTTATTTTCTTTATTTTAACTTTTTATTTATTATACGCGTTTAATATAATATTATTCTTAAGCTTTTAATAACTAGTTTTTCTAGCCTCGAACTAGTATATTATATAATATAATATTAGACTAATAAAAAACTAGAATCTAAATAATAAGTTATTAATCTTAAGCTTAGGGCTTTATAATATAATAGATAAGTTTAACTTATTTACTTAACTTAAGATAATAACTAATATTAAATCTATTAACTAGTTTATATATATATATAAAAGTAGCCTAATTTATAATAAACTACTATAAATTACTCGAGTACTTAAAAATACCTTCGAGTTATAATATAATTAATCTTAGATTAATATAATAAACCTAAAATAAATTAAAAGTATTATATAAAGTTATATAAAGCGAGTTATATCTAATTATAAACGAATATTAAATCGATTAAATCGAACTAAGCCTTTTATTATTCTTAGTACTTTTATATATAACTAATATTTAGCTTTCTTATTATTACTAGTAAGCTTTTTAATTCTTCTTATATTTACTTTAATTTAAATAATAAGTATAAAAATTACTAATAAAATACTTTTAACTTCTCTTTTATATTATAATATCTTATTAATATTTATAGCTTCTAGTAACTAGGGTAAGCTATTAGAGAATTTAATTATTATTAATCTTAACTTTAAAATCTTTAAAAATATATTAATAGATTCTTCTAAGTTAAATATTAGCTTTAATAAAAAATAATATTAAATTATATATTAGATACTAGGTAATATAAATATAAAAGTTAAATTAAATAATTATTAGCGTATAATTATTCTCTTAGCCTAAAGAATTAATTAATTAGATATTAAACTTAATATTTACCCTAAGATAATAATTATTAAGTTATCTTAAGATCTCTTACTTATATTATTACTAAAAATATATTATATATATCTAGTAATAATAATATATAATTAGAAATAAAAATAATTCGTTAATAATAATAATAACTTTTTTAACTTAAATATTAAATTATATAATAAGTTAACTAATAAATTAAGTAAGTTAAATAATAAGTTAACTAGTAAGTTAAATAAGTTAGATAATAAACTAGATAATAAGTTAGTTAGTAAATTATAGCTAATAAGTTAGGTAAGTTAGATAATAAACTAGATAATAAGTTAATTAATAAGTTAACTAATAAATTAGCTAATAAGTTAGCTAATAAGTTAGATAAATTAGATAATAAACTAGACGATAATAAACTAGATAATAAGTTAACTAATAAGTTAAGTAAATTAACTAATAAGTTAGGTAAATTAAATAATAAACTAAATAATAATAAATTAGATAATAAGTTAGATAATAAGTTAGATAAATTAGCTAATAAGTTAGATATATTAGATAATAAATTATATAATAATAAACTAGATAATAAGTTAGCTAATAAGTTAAATAAGTTAGCTAATATATTAGACGATAATAAATTAGATAATAAGTTAGCTAATAAATTAGATAAATTATCTAATAAATTAAATAAGTTAGATAATAAACTAGACGATAATAAACTAGATAATAAATTAGCTAATAAGCTAGGGAAGTTAGATAAAAAGTTAATTAATAAGTTAGCTAATAAATTAGCTAATAATCTAGATAATAAATTAGCTAATAAGTTAGCTAATAAATTAGATAATAATCTAAGTAATAGCTTAGATAAATAATTAGACGAAAGGTTAAATAATATATTATCTATTAAGTTAAGTTATATTAATAAGTAGCTTAAAAATATTATTTTTATTACTAGTATAATATTACTAAGTAAGTTTATAAATAAAATTATACGAGATCTAATTATAAGCTTTAATCCTAAGGAGTAAGTTAATATTACTTTATTATATAAATAATTTAGTTAATTAACTAATATATAATATTAGTTTTACTAATATAAAGAATTTTCCTAGGATTAAGTATTTTTCTTTAGAAAAATAATATAAGTATTATAAATTCTTTCTTTATAACCTAATAAAATTTTTAACTTCTATTAATTATATTATTATTTTTCTTAATTATAATCTAAACTATTACTTATAACTTTATTAAGCGTATATAACTTAGTAGTTATTTAAGTAATAAATATATAATATATTTAGAGATATCCTAATTAATAAAACTAATATTAATAAGATTATAAAAGTCTTAAGTTATAACTAGGTTTAGTAATATAAATTAATAGTTGCTTAGATAAATTTTAATAAATTCTTAAGAGAATATTATTCCTAGAAGTATTTACCTAGGTTAATAAAAAAGTAATCTTAGAGTAAAAATATTATTTATTCTTCCTAAGAATATTAGAGAATATAATATTCTTATATTAAGTTTTCTCTAAGTATAAACTTAATCTCTAGATTATATATTATATTTATCTTAATAGTTATACCTCTAAAGCTTATTTTATAATAGAAATAAAAGTTTATATTAATATTCTAAGGCCTAAAAAACTCGAAAGTTACTAAAAGAGATATTTATAAGTATCTAAAGTTATATATTAAGTATTATAAGTAGCTAAAAGATTCTTAGTACTTATATTACCCTAGGAAATACTTAGCTAATAATAAGACTAATAAGAAAAAGTATAACTACTATAAATTTATATTTATTAATATATTAAATAAAACTTTATTTAATAAAATAAAAAGAAATAATTTTATTTATATTATAGATTATAAAATATACTTTTAGTTAGTTATATTTTAAGACGAATTTTATAAAATCTAAAACCCGAATATTATTTTATACTAATACTTTCTCTTATAAATAAAATACTTATATTTTAATAAAAATATTTTAAAGCTTTTATTATTTATTCTTTTTTTTATAATACTTATTATTAGAAGAATTAATAATCTTCTTCTAGTAATAAAAGTACTTAAGAGAAAAAGTTAAAATTATAAGACTAATAATACTATTAAATTCCTCTAGTATAATATATTAAAAAGTATTTAAGCTTTAAATATAATATACTAAGCGATTCTTAAGAAAAATAAATTATATAACTAGAAAGTAAAAGATTAACTAAATATATATAAAATATTATATTTTCTTAAGCTTTTTATAACTCTTAGTTTAATTATACTAAGTCGATAATCTACTAATTTATAATTTAGTAAGTAACTTATTAAATTATTACTCTTATATATTAATAATATTATAATAATAATTGATTATACGTATATATAATTAATTTAGGATCTTATTAATATTATATAAAGAGAAGTAAATATAATATATAATATAATTATAATAAAATAAATATATACTAGAAGAAAAAGCTTATAATTAGTTTAGAGTATTAAAAATCTTAATAAATTTATATTATTTTATTACGTATATTATTATATAAGCTTTCTTACTTATATAATCTTTTTTATTATTAGCTAATATAAACTAGGTAATAATCTCGATTTAAATAATAAGCTAATTATAATATACGATTTATATAATATTATTAGCTAAGATATTATTAATAATACCTAGTATAATTATTTCTTATAAAGCCTACTAGTTAATAGTTATAAAATAGAAAGGCTTATAAGACTTATTTAAGAGATAATAAGTAAAAATCTTAATATAAAAATATTAATTACTTATATTTTACTTATAAGTATTATAATCGTATAATTAACAAGTTATTATTTTAACTTATAATTAGATATAATAGCTAATATATTATATAATAGTTAAATAATTCTCTAGTTATTTCTAGATCTTAGGATAATAACCCTAAGTTCTTAATTAAGTAATAATACTCGTATAAAACTTATTTATTCTTTTAATTTATAAGAGTTTAATAATACTTTTAAAGAACTTATTATAATAATCGTAAAAATCCTAATTACTAATATTAATCTTATTAATATAAGTTATAATATCTAAATAATAAATTATATTATTATATTCGAGTTATTATAAACATTTAATAAATATAAATAAATCTTAGAACGTAGATTTTAGAGCGATTAAACTAAAGAAATATTTATAATTAAGCTTATTTTAATAAGTAATAATATTAAGTATTATATCTAGTAAAGTTTTTAGCTATAATAAGAGGTTACTAAAATCTTATATTAGGTTACTACTAGTAAGATAAAAGCCTAATAACTAAAGGATTAAGAAGCGAATAAGTTAAATAAGAAAATAAATAAGTTAAGTAAGCTAGATAAAAGAGAGATATATAAGATTTAAATCTTATATTTTTTCTTTTTCTTCTTTTTTATTAGATTATATAAGTATTTATAAGAGTTAATTATTTATTAGATTATATAAGTATTTATAAGAGTTAGCTATTTATTAGATTATATAAATATTTATAAGAGTTAGTTATTTATTAGATTATATAAATATTTATAAGAATTAATTATTTGTTAGATTATATAAGTATTTATAAGAGTTAATTATTTATTAGATTATATAAGAATTATATCTAAGTTAGTTATTTATTAGATTATATAAGAAATATATTTAAGTTAATTATTTATTAGATTATATAAGAATTATATCTAAGTTAATTATTTATTAGATTATATAAAAAATATATCTAAGTTAACTACTTATTAGATTATATAAGAATTATATCTAAGTTAATTACTTATTAGATTATATAAGAATTATATCTAAGTTAGCTATTTATTAGATTATATAGAAAATATATTTAAGTTAGTTATTTATTAGATTATATAAGAATTATATCTAAGTTAGCTACTTATTAGATTATATAAGAATTATATCTAAGTTAGCTATTTATTAGATTATATAAGAAATATATCTAAGTAAGTTACTTATTAGATTATATAAGAATTATATCTAAGTTAATTACTTATTAGATTATATAAAAAGTATATCTAAGTTAACTACTTATTAGATTATATAAGAATTATATCTAAGTTAGCTTTTTATTAGATTATATTATATATAAGACTCTTAGTAACTTAGAATTAATTAAGATAAATTATAAAACTTAAAATTAAATAAAATATAAATCTCTTTTATTTTTATTAAATATTTATTTTATTATAAGAATTTATTTTAATCTAAGGTTTTAATCTTTAATATTTATTTCCCTTTTATTTATATTACTAAATTAACTTATAAGGTTATTACTAGTATTATATTATAATAATTATTATTATTTAAGTAATAATAATAATACTAAAATATAAGTAATAAAGCTTATTATATAATAGTTAGATAATTATAAGTAAAAGATAAATATTCTAAGTTCTTAGATATATATTTTACCTTATATCTTCTTTTATATTTATATCTTTTAAATTAACCTTCTCTTTTATAACTTCCTAATATAATACCTAGTAAAAGTTTATATTAAAGTCTTTTTAGTCTTATATTATAATATTTAATTATTCTTTTTATTCTTATAATTTCTTATTACTTCTAAGTCGTATCTTATATTATAATAATTTATTATCTTTCTTATACTTATATTTAATCTTTAATTTAATATATCTAAGTTATATCTTATATTATAATAATTTATTATTTTTCTTATACTCGCGTTTAATCTTTAATTTAATATATCTAAGTTATATCTTATATTATAATAATCTATTATATTTCTTATACTTATATTTAATCTTTAATTTAATATATCTAAGTTATATCTCGTATTATAATAATCTATTATCTTTCTTATACTTATATTTGATTTTTAATTTAATATCTAGAGATTTTACTTATTTTAATTATATAAAATAATAGTTTCTTATTTAATTTAATTATTCTTTTTACTCTTATAACTTCTTATTATATTTAAGTTACGTCTCGTATTATAATAATTTATTATCTTTCTTATACTTACGTTTAATCTTTAATTTAGCTTTTAAAAATCTTAGCTAATTATCTAGATTTATATTTATATAAATCTTTCTTTAAGAATTAAAAAATCTTTTACTAATAATTAGATAATATCTTATAACCTTAGTTATAAATCGAATCTTATAATATAATTAATTTTTATAACTATTAGTTTATATTTATATACTTATTAATATTATTTTCCTTAATATTTACTTAATCTTAATCTTTTATTTCTTTTAAGCTTTTATATAAAAGTTAAAGTATTATATTAAATTATAATTATCTTACGTATATATATATTATTATTAGCTCCTAGGGTTTTAGTTATAATTTATTTTACTTATATAATAAGCTTATTAAAATACTTTATAACCTAAATCCTTTTTTAGCTTAAAAAAATCCTAATATTAATAAAATTATTAGTATCTTCTTAGTAACCTTAAAGTTATTTACCTAGAAGATACTTTAAATATATAAGTTAAATACTTATAAGCCTAATAATAAGTAAGAACTTTTTATTAGATTTATATTTATTACTAATATTATTAGTTTTTCTTAGCTTATCTTTTAACTTATTATTAAAGAAGCTTTTTACCTAGTAGATATTAACCTAGATTTAATCTCTAAAGATAAACTTATTATAAGATTTATAATCCCTAATTATTATTTATATAATATAACTAAGATATTCTTAGTAAAATTCTAGGATTAAGCTAATAAAATATAAAATTTCCTACTAATAAATCTTTCTTTTATACTTAGAAAAGATAAGAAGTTTAAGAAAAATAAATATAAGTATTATTATTAGTTTATTATATTAAATAATATTACTAATTTTATTATATAAGAGAATATTCTTAATTACTTCTAATTTATTATAAAAAATATAAAGAAAGTTATTCGGATTTTATATATTATATTTAGCGCTTATAAGTAAATTATTTTCCTTATTTTTTTAGCTAAGAATAATAATATAAATCTATTTATCTTAGTTAGATTTATAATTATAACTTTCTAGGAGAAATAATAAAAGAGAAATATTTATTATTACTTTTATAATTAATTATTATAACTTATAAGTATAATATATAATATTAATATAAATATAATACTAAAAAACTTTTTTAAGCGCCTTAATATTATAACCTCTTCTTAGATATCTTATACGAATTTATTTAAGCTTATTATTTATCTAGGAGTAACTATAAAATAAACTCTAAAAGATAAAAAGGCTAAAATACTAGTACTTAATATTATAATTATTATAATTTGAATTTTTAAGTACCTTAAAGTAAAAAACAAAAAATATTTATATTTCTTAAATATTATTAATATACTTACTCGCTTTAATCCTAATAATAAGCTTAGTTTTAACTTCTAAATTAGAAATTAGGTTATAAATAAGAAATAAATCTTATAAGTTATTATATCTCTTAAATTTACTTTTTAAAGAGAAATATATAATATTCTTTATTACTTATAAGTTTCTTATAATATAACTCCTAATAAAAAGATAAATAACTTTCGTTTATTTTAGGTAATATATCTTCTAATTAATATATTTATAGCTATAAATATCTAAGAGTCTTATAAAATAATTATATCTATTATATTAGTTAAATATTATATTATATTAAACTTATTAGAGAAAGCTAAAAATTAAATAATTAAAATTATAAATACTTTTATTTATAAAGCTTAAAAGAATAATCTAAGTTAGCTTAAAATATATAATCGTATTATTTTAGAATTAATAAGAGGATAAAAAGATTTTATATTTATATATAATATTAAACTAAGATTTAAATAAGATTTTATTAGTATTAATAATATAATTATATTAGATATAATTAATAAAAATTATCTCGACTTAATATAATATACTTAATATATCCTAGTATTAAAAAGTAAAAAAACTATTAGATTATATATTAGATTTATTAGATTAAATAAAATAAAAGTAGCTACTAAGATAATTATTATAATTAAGCTAGTAAACCTAGTTATAAAGATCTTAGTAATTACTAATATTAACTTAGTAGTTAATATTATTATAAAAGATATCTAAGCTTATTTTACTACTAATAGTTTTACTAAAAAGTTAATAATATATTTATATACTAATATTACTAAGATATCTTATTTACTTAGCTATTAATATATTAAAGTTATATCTAAGTATAAAGCTTAGTTATAAGAATATAAGACTAAGATAAAAGCTAAATTTTAAGAGAATAAAAAATAAGCTAACTTTAGTTTTCCTAAGTTTAATTAACTTATTAATAAGACTCGAGTTATTATATTAAAGCTTTAAAACGAATTATCTAATAATATTACCTAATAAGAGCTTAGTTATTAATATATATTCTTTAAATAATTTTAGCTTTACCTTTAGTTTAAGCTTATATAAGAGATTATCTAAGAAAAGCTATTTATAAGTACTAGTAATATTTCTTCTAAGATTAAGATTCTTACTAAAAAAGTTAAGAATTTAAATAAGAATATTATTAATATTACTAATATTAAGCTATAAACTCTTTCTAAGATTAAGATTCTTATTAAAGAAATTAAGAATTTAAGTAAGAATATTATTAATACTATTAATATTAAGTTATAAACTCTTTCGAAGGTTTTTATCCTAGAAGAATATAATAATAAGATTAAATAAACTTATTAAGTTAATATTAAAATATCTTTTTATTAAAAGTTAATAATTATAATATAAAAGGCTTTATATATCTTATATTCTAATAATATAAAAAAGAGTTTATTTTTATATTTAACCTAAAGATTATATTATTTCCTCTTATAAATATCTAAGATCTTAATACTAAGCTAAAGAAATCTAAGCTTTCTAAGTATTAATAAAAGATTAAGAAAATAAAAAAATTATAAGATATTAATTCTAATTATATAAAAAACGATAATAATAATATTATAAAGCTTTCTAAGTAAAATATAACTAGAGATAAAAGTATTTTAAAGTTCTTAATTACTAAAAATAATATTATATCTAGTAATATAATAAATATTTAGCTTTCTAATATTCTTATTAATCTTAATAATAATATATATATTATAAGTTTAATATAAAATTTAAATTATAAAGTTCTTTCTTAATATAAAATAGTTTCTAATAAGCATTTTATAGTTCTAGAGCTTAGTATTTTTATTACTAGGCTAAAGCTTACTAAAAAGAATATTAAAATATAAATATTATTTATTTTAAATTACTTTTAATATAAAAAGAAAAGCCTAGTAATATTAATAAAAGATATTAATAGCCTAAAAGATAATATAAAAGTTCTTTTATAGATAATTTAGAGTTAAGTAAATATTATTAGTTTAATAGCTAATATAACTAATATAATAAGTAATTTTATTTACTTTATAAGAATTATATATATTATCTTTAATAAAGTAAGAAAATTATTATTAGCTAATTTTATAATTATAATAATTAATATTAACTTTAATAAAGTATAAATTACTAGTAATAATAATTAACTAATATCTTAAGTCTCTTTTATAAGAAAACTAGATTATATTCTCAAACTTAATTAATTTCTTATTAGCTTCTTTTATTATAATTATTAGTTATATATTAAGTTATATTTTAATTAATAAAAAGCCTTAGGTATTATAATAATATACTTGAACGTCTTTTATAATAAATAAATTGTAAATACTTTATATATAAAAGATCCTATAAATTATATATTAACTCTTATTTACTTAGACTTTTTTAAGTATTATTTTCTAGACTACTAAATAATATCCTTTTATATTATTTTAAGATCGAAAATAATTAGGATATTAAAGATTATATATTTAGTTCTTACTTAAACCTAAAATTAGTTATATTCTTAATTAATTTAATAAAAAAGATAATTAAGAATAAATTCTCTATTAAGTATATATCTTTTATTACTTATTATATTATATAATAAAAGGTTATATATTATATATATATTAGATTATATAAGAATTACCTAGATAAAAGATATAATAAGTTTATTAATAAAACTACTAATAATATATAAGATAATTAAGCTTTCCTAATACTAAGTAATCTAATTTATACTAGGAAAGTTAATTTTATAAATAATTATAATAAAACTTTAGTTCTTATCTTTTAAGCTTAAGACTTTAGTATTATAATTAATAATATAATAAACCTCTAAGTTAAGTTAAGTAAAAGTTAATCTCTTATATATTAAGCCTTTAATACTACTTATAAAGCCGACTTTTATATTATTATTACTAAGAGTAGATTTTATAAGAGTTAATTAAAATATAAGTATATTTACACTTAAATTATTAAGAATAAGCCGAACCTAAAAAATATTAACTAAATATTAGAGTTTTTTAATAAAAATTAATTTATTAAAACTAGAGATAATATTAACTAAGAATAAGATAATAATACTTAAGCTAAAGATAATATTAACTAAGAATAAGATAATAATATTTAAGCTAAAGATAATATTAACTAAGAATAAGATAATAATACTTAAGCTAAAGATAATATTAACTAGAGATAAGATAATAATACTTAAGCTAAAAATAATACTAACTAGAGATAAGATAATAATACTTAAGCTAAAGATAATATTAACTAAAGATAAGATAATATTAACTAAGTATAAGATATTTATACTTTAGTTAAAGCTAATATTAACTAAAAATAAGATAATAATAAAACTTTAGCTAATAATTCTATTAGTTAATAATAATAATATATTATATTAGATAATAAGCTTATAATTAGATAATAATTAGATTAAGTAATAATAGGTTATAAGTTATATAATAATATTCGTTTTATATAACTCTTATTTCTTATCTTTAATTTTATTAAATAAAAAATAAATTAATAATATCTTTCTTAGTTTATTAAGGCATCTAATTATAATTAAAAACCTAATAAAAAAATAATAAGATAACTATTATTTTACTTATTTAATATTATAGAATCTAGGATTAGGTAATTTATTATATAAGGGATTAGAATAACTATGGTAGTCTACTTAGTAATAAGTATTATTCTTATATAAATACGCTCTTTCTTATAATCTCTTGCTCCTCCTAATTAGATAATATAAACTATACTTTTTATACTTTCTTAATTACTTAAACTAATTCTACTTTTATTATATAATAGTTATAAGCCTAGCTTATAATTAAAGCTTCCTAAAATTACGTTTAAATTATAAGAAAGCTAGAGAATAATTATTCTTAAGTTTAGAATCTATTACTATTATTATAACCTCTAAAACTAACTAGTAGGAAGCTAAGAAGATTTCTTTAAAAGATTATAACTTATAGCCTAACTAATTCCTCTAATTCTACTATTAAGCTTATATAAGGCGTATCTAGGAGCTTATAAATCTAGATACTATAAATATAAAGAGTATAAACGCTAACCCTCTCGTATAAGTATTAACTATTAATAAGCTTATTAATAAGAAAATAATATTTAATTAATAATTATACTTAGATTAGATAGTAATTAATAAGCTTTCTAGACTAAAACCTAGCTTATTATAAGGTACTAAGGCTATATATAATAATATATAATACGAGCTTAATACTTAGCTAAGAATTTATATTATAAAGTAAGTAAGCTAGTTATATAATATAACCGAATATTATATCCTTAAGTAATAGGTTAGATAAACGATTTCTCTCTTAATCTTAACTCTAATTAATATAATAATTAGAGAAAAAGAAGACCTAAGCCTATAAATAGTTATTTGATTACTAAAGTTATAACTCGCGTCTACTAATAATAATATACTAATTATTATCTACTAAGAGTATAATATTATACTTAAATAAGTAAAGAAAGATAATATAAATCTTATATAATAATATTAGAAATAACTTAAAGTACTCTAATAAGCTTAGGTATATAATATATTAGAGGTATAAGGCTTACTTATAACTAGAGAGTTTCTTATAATAATATTTATAAAGATAACTCTAGAATAAGAAAGACTCTAATTAATAAAATATATTAGAGTAAATAAGCTTAGACTCCTAAGTAAAACGCTTAAGTAATACGGAAATTAGTTTTTTACTCTAGTATATAAAAATTTAGTCTAATTTATAACTAAGAGGGTAGTAATCTTTATTACTCTTAGGGGAAGATTAGATAATACTAGAAACTAATATATTAGCTTAACTTAATAAAAGTAAGAGTAATCTTATTTTTACTAAGATAAAGGAAATAAGAAATACTTCTAGAAATCCTTAATATACTTATTTCTTAAGTATACGCTTATAAGAAGCTTAAGAAGAGATCTTAGAAATCCCTTTTTTAAAGAAAAATATTATATAATCTAAGATCGTTTATAAAATAAAAACTAGGGTTTAGTATATAATAAGCTTACTAAGAAAGGTTAAAAGACCTTAAATTTTAGGGACTTATCTTAAAAGGGGAAGAAATCTTCTAGAAGCTTTATAAGCAAATACCTAGAGCTTATAAATATAGTAATCTTAGACCTAAAGCTTATAATCTAATAACTAGGTATAAGTATTTATATAATTATAAACTTTTTAAGCTACCTATTATCTAATAATACGCTTATTAATAATTATAAAGCTACTTACTTAGTAAATAATAAGGAACTTCTAGTTCTAAGCTTATTAGTTAAAGTAAACCTAAATAATATAATAGATATAAGAACTTTATATCTATTAATCTCGTTTTATAATACTAGGATTATAAAAAACGTACTAGATAAAGTAAATAAAAAAGAAATAATAGATTTAGTATTTTATAATATTAAAGTAATTAAGAGGTTTAATATTAATATAATATTAGAGACTTTTCTTAAGAAGATTAGAATCTAGTACTAAGGGTTTAATAACTTATTAAGATATAAGAGTAAGAAGGAGAATATATATATTAAGAAATTAAGATTTTTATTTAATATTATATTCTTAGAATATAAGCTACTTTCCTTCTACTTAAAGCTTCTTATAAATATCCTTTTAAGTATTATTAGGATCCTTATATTTCTTATAATTAAATAAAAGATAAAGCTAAGACTTAAGAACTAAGAGAGGTTTTTATATCTAAGGTTAGATTCTAAATAACTTTAGTATAATAAAATAAAGTATCTTAGTCTAGTAGCTCTAAGTATACTTATTAGATTAGTTTATAATATAAAAATAAGTAGGATAAAAAAGGTA
Organism: Pseudofabraea citricarpa; assembly: GCA_029641185.1. Taxonomy (NCBI): domain Eukaryota; kingdom Fungi; phylum Ascomycota; class Leotiomycetes; order Helotiales; family Dermateaceae; genus Pseudofabraea; species Pseudofabraea citricarpa. The sequence continues at coordinate 1,526,913 of JAPWGK010000008.1, forward strand.
AAATATAAGTATTATTTTATAGCTTATATTAGCTAAAGAATATTAAAGCGGCTACTAGAGAGGAAATCGCTTTAATCCTTCTAGAGAATTAATTAAGACTTATTCGATTTTAAATATAAGTATAATAGCTTCTCTTAGCTACTTATAATTAAAAACAAATATAATAAGAAGTTCTTTAGTTTTACGCTAAGATAAAAGACTTATAAAAAGATATATTACTCTCTTAAGAGCTTTAAGAGCTAAATAAGAACTTAGTATAAGCTTCTAATCTATAAAATTAAGTAAGATAATAATACGTTTATAATTATAATTAAAAGTACTACTTATTACTAGTACTAGATAAAAGAAATAAGTATTAACTTTAAGCCCTCTCTAATATATATATATAAGATAAATAATAAAGTAAAGCGAGTTAGATAAAAAGTAGTTATAAGATCTATAAAGATAAGAGAAGATATAAACCTTCTAGTAAGCTTATAACTAGAAATTATACTTATAAGAATCTTTTTATATAATATTAGCTTATTCTAAGCTAATAATATAAAAACCCTAAATAAGATACTTAACTCCTAGTTTTACTTATACTTTTAGTAGTATAATCCTAAGTAGATTACTAACTTAATAATAAATCTCTAATCTAATTAGAATAAGATTTATATATACGATTATTAGGTATACCTATTAATTAAAAAACGAGAAACTAGAAGCTTAGTAAAAGCTTTTAAAATCAGATTATAAGCTTATATTAGATATTTAATAAGATATATTATATCTAATATCTATAGAATATAAGTTCTTATACTTAATAAAATTATTATTACTAAAAACGTTAGATTTAATAAGAATATTAGGTATAACCTAAATAAAAAATAAGAGAAAAGCTAACTACTTATAATTACTAGAATAATAGTAAATATAATTAAAATTAGGGAACCTAAGATTTAGGATACTAGATTAATACTTAGTAATCTAATTAGATAAGAAGATATAAGTCTTATAATCGAGCGAAATAAGAAGCTTATAAGAAGAAGTAGTAATACTTCTATTAATCTAAGGGATAATATCTTAGCCTCTTAAGAGATTAAGTCTTAAGTAGAAGCTAAAAAGCTAATATAAGAAGTTATATTAGTACCTTTAGTAATTATAAAATAATAAAAGAGTAATTTACCTAATTAACCTTTAAGACTTTTATCTCCTAATAATACTCCCGAACTTAAAAATATACTAGCTTTAGGAAGCAAGAATAATAATAAAATAATAAAAGCTAACTTAAGTAATTTATTACTAAGAAGAATAATACCTTAGGTAATTATATAATAAAAGGGATTATATAACTAAGTAGTAGGTTAATAAGAGCCTTCTTAGGGAGAACCTAGAGGAGAAGCCTTAGCTTAGCCCCTAGAACTAAAATATAAATATAAGTATAAGAAATTTAGTCTAATAATATAATCTAATAAGAAACTCTAAGATAAAGATTATAAGAGCTCTAAGAGAAGTAAAAGAAGTATAATATATTCTTTTATAAAGATAAGAGGTAAGCGGCTTAAAGAAATAATAAGTTAAGCTAGATATTAATATATTAATATACTTAATAACTTTTATTATATCTATTAGCCTAATTAGTTAATAGGATAAGATAAAGATTATTTTAAAATAATATATATAATAATTATTATAATACTATAAATAAAAGTCTTAAGAGTAAGTACGTAAATAAGTAGCCTCTTAAGTAAACTCCTAAGCGTCTATTAAAATAATATACTAAAAATACTAAAATATTAGAAGGATTTAATAAATTATCTACTTAGTATTTACTTTAGAGATAATATAAGACTAGAACTCTAAAACCTAAAGGATAAAAACTACTAGTAAGTAATTAAGATCTTAGAAGTAAAAACTAAATTAATCCCTCTAAAGTAAGTATTTATATATAAACTAGACTTATCTAGAATAATAACCTAATATTAATTATAAATTATAGTTTAGGGTAATCTATAAGATAATAAATCGATTATATTAACCTATATAATTACTCTTATATTATAATTATTTCAAGTAATAATAGTAATTATAATACGCTTTAACCTTAAGTCTAAATAATTAGATATAATTAATATATTTATTAATATCTTAAGAGGAGAAAGTAAAGCTCTAGTTACTTACTTGCTACCTAATAGATTTAAAATACTAGGAATATATATAGAGATCGATTAAGTATTATATAACTTAAGAGATTTTCTTACTTTATAATTTTATAAATTCTTAGCTACTTTAAAGAAGCTAAATCTAATTATATATAAAAAAGACTTATATATTTATATAAGCCTAGGATCTAAAGTCCTAGTTATATTTTATATTAATAATATATAAGTATTATATTATAAGAGTAATAAAACTAAAGCCTAAGAGATTATTTATAAACTTAATAAAATATATAAGCTTAAAGACCTTAGGAACGTAAAATAATTCTTAGGGGTATATATTATTAGAGATCGAGCTTAGAAAAAGATATAATTAGTTTATAATACGTATATTAAAAAGGTTATTACTAGATTTAATTTAGTAGATAGAAAGTACCTAAGTACTTTACTATTAATAATAAAGTTCGTAAAAAATATAAGATAAGCCTCTAAAGCTTAAGTTAAGAAATACTAAGAAAAGGTAAGCTTAGTATTATATATTATAATTATAATTAGACTAAACGTAGCTTTTATAGCTTCTTAACTCTCTTACTTCTTAACTAATCCGAGTATAAAATACCTTATAGTTATAAATTAGATAATTAAGTATCTCTTTAGAATACGCTTTCTAGTAATATAATTTAGCTATAAGCTTAATAAAATCTAGATATTAATTATATTAGATATATCTTTTATAAATAATATAAAGATATAATACTTTTTATATAATTATACGATCTTTTTATTTAATAGTTTTATTACTTAGAGAGTAATATATTAACTAAACGTCTTTATATTAACTATAAAAACTAAACTTTAGAGTATTAAGTTTATAGTAAAGGAAATTATAGCTTTTTAGAGGCTTTTTAAAGAATTAAGTCTAGAGATTAGAAAGCTATAAATAATCTTTTATAATAACTAATAAACGATTCGTCTAATTATTAGAGAAAATATAAGAATCGTAACTAAGCTAAGATATATAAATATTTAGAATATATAATTATACTAAAAGTATAATAAAAGTACTTTTAAAATATCTTATATCCTTATAAATAATATACTAGCTAATAATCTTATAAAAAATCTCTCTTAATATAAGTTTAAATATTTTTAAGCTCTACTTAATATATAGGATACTTATAATAAGATAAAAAAGTAATTTTAAAGAGTAAAAGAGTTTTTACTTTTATTTATATTTTTATTTATAAATTTCTTTTATTTAAGTAAAGCGCTTTAAAGTATAATAATAATTATTAAAGTTATAATAAGAAGCGTTCCTAAGTAGTACCTATAAGTTACTAAGCTTATACTTATATAAATAACTAAATAAAGATAAACCGAGCTCTTAACTAAGTAAAATATTAATTATATTACTAGCTATCTTTATAAGACGAGCCTTCTTTTTATCTTACTTACTAGGACTAATAAACCTAGAGTTATACTTATAATTATAAATTCCCCTAACTTATTCTAACTTATTATAATTAGTATCTAGTTCTAAAGCTTAATAAATAACTAAGTAATACTTCTTTAGATCCTAAGAGTAATAAATTAGTAAAATTCTTACTTAGGGAAATATAAGAATATATCTTAGAAGAAAAGAAAGCTTTTTCTTAAAAAGTAATAATAAAATACTTAGTAAAAGGTAAAACTAGATTAGGAATAAGAATATAAATATATCTAGACAAGTATAATAAGTAATACTTACCTCTACTAATAATCTTAAAGTAGTAATTATTACTCTTATTACTTAAGGCGCTTTTTAAGTAGCTAAGATAAGGAATTAAGTACTTATTCTTAGGAACCTAAAGGGTCTTCCTAAGAGATTTTATATTAAGCTTCTTAATATTAAGCTTCTAATATCTAGAAGGTTAATTAGGATTCTTCTCTTAATAAATATAATATTTATAAAGGTAATATTTACGTTTAATAGTATATTAATTAAAGATATTACTATTATCTTTATTATTATTAGATAAATTATCTAAACAAAAGAGAGTAATATTATCTAGACTTTTAAGAAGCTTAGGAGTATTACTTTTATAAGTACGAGTAAATATAAGCTAGTTTATATAATCGCGCTTATTATATAAAGTAACTAGATATTAATTAGTAATAGTATAAGTATTAGATAAAGATACTTATAAGAGAAAAGTAAATCCTTTAAAGTAAGAAACTTCTTATAATTAAAGTTATTAGTCTTATTAGTAAGTTACTTAAATTTATTCTTAAGAGCTAAGAAGTCGTGCTAAAATTTCTTATACGTACTAAGCGTATACTTAGGATAAGGATTACTAATTATATTATATATAAACTAATAAAAGTTACCTTAAGTTAGTTAAAATCCCTAGGGTATTATACTAAAGTAAGAATACTTATTAGGAGTAAGCTAAATAAAAGAAAGAGAGATAGAAAAATAAGTTATATAAGAAATAAGAGTTATATTAGCTAGCTTAGTATTAATAGTAAGAAGTATTATAGTAGGTTATATAAGCTTATTAGCAGATATATCTCTAACTTAAGAAGAATTATAAATATCTATAGCCTATAAAGTAGTAAGTAACTAGTATAAAGTATAAAAGATTATCTATATATTAAAGAAAAGAAAGAAAAAGAAATAAATCTTATAAAAGTCTCTTTTACTTTATATACCTTTAATAGGTTTTTTATCTTTATTTTATAAGTAACGTAAGATATCTTTAATTTACTTATTAAAAAGAGTAAATAATAAGAAGAAGAAAAAGAAGGATAAAAGGAATACTTAAGCTTAATAATATTATAGTTATAGTTAAGATTAAGGTTAAGGTTATAAGAGAGAAGGAGAGAGAAGTTACAAAATAAGGATTTTATAGGTAAGATTCCTAATCTATAGAGTAATAATTAGGTCGCTCCTAGTATTAGCTAAATTAGGAGAACTAAAAATAATATAAGGAAATCTCTAATTTATAAACCTAATCTAATAATTCGGTTAACAAATAATCGCATATAATATAATTACCTAGGTCGTATTATTTACTTATTTAGGGATAGTATACTAATCCTAAGCTCCTAGAAAGTAATATATATACTAAGTATAATAAATTATAAGGTATAATATAGAATCTAAGATTAGGTAATTTATTATATAAGAGATTAAGATAACTAAGGTAGTCTACTTAGTAATAAGTATTATTCTTATATAAATACGCTCTTTACTATAATCTCTCGCTCCTTCTAATTAGATAATATAAACTATACTTTTTACGCTTTCTTAATCACTTAAACTAACTCTACTTTTATTATATAATATTTAATTATATAATAAGATATAAGATAAAAGTCGAATATATATATCTAATTAATTTTAACTTAAAAACGTAAGATAAATATACTAAGGAATTTTATTATCTTATAAAACTTTATTATTTATTATAACTTTTATCTTCTTTTTCTTTTAATTTACTAGTAATATTATTTTACTCTTAGGCTTATTAACTTTTTATCTTTTAGATTCTAGGTTTATTTATTCTAAGTATACGCTTATAATTATCTAAATAAAAAAGTAATAATAATATTATTTAAATAACTAATAAGAATATATCTTATATATATACTAAGTTCTAATATAAGTATTTAAATATAAAAAGCTATAGAATTATTAAGCTAAAAATAATATATAAGATATAAATAAACTATAATACTTATTATAATCTTCTAGAAAGCTAAATAATTATTTAAGTTCTAGCTAAAAGAAAAAATAAAAGGAAAATAAATACGAATATATATAATATATTATAAATAAGAATTAAAATAATAATACAAATAATAACTTAAGTAATAATAATATAAATAATAAAAAATAAGGTCGTATAAGTATTATTAAGAGATTATATACTAGTATAATATAAGAGATAATATATCTACTAAGTCTTAAAAGAATATTTATTAATAGTTTAAATAATATAACTTATTAAGTCTAAAATAATTAATAAATAAAAAGAAAAGATTATCTAATAATATTTTTATTTTAAGATATAATTACTCTTAGGTATTAATTATAAAGTAAATAAAACTTTAGTCTAGTAATAGTTTATATTAGATACTAAGCTTACTATTAATTCGGTTATTCCTTTTATTATAAGAATTATTATATATCTTATATAAAGGAATATAAGTATATATATAAAAAGATATTAAGAATTATATAACTTAAGGCTTTATAATATATAATAATCTAGTTATATATTTAGATAATAAGATTTTAGATATAATAATATATATATATATATTCTAGGTAACTAATATATATATAAGCGTATTTACTTCTTAGCCTAAGAATAATAATTAAGAGATATCTAATATAATTAATATATATTAAGCTAAGATTTAAATAATCTAATAAATAAATAATAAATAATAATAATTACTCGAACCTTTTATAATAAGAAAGATAATATATATAATATTCTTTTTATTTAATATATACTAATAATCGTATAAATATATAATAAGATATTAGATAAAAGATCTAAGCTAATAAAAATAATTCGTAATAAAATAATATTAATATAAGGATTATTTAAGAAATATAAAGATAATATCTGCTTACTTTTTAGAGCTTTTATAAAAGATTATATTTATTTTTCTTTTAATTACTAAGACGTAAGTAATCTTTAGTATAATATTTAAAATTTATATTATTAATATCTTTATAGCTAGGTAAATAAAAGTTTATAACTTTTATTATTATTAAAATAATTAATAAATTTCTCTTTTACTAGAAAAATAACTAAGATTAACTTTTATTTACTTCTAATATATTTTATTTACTTAAAAGTAAAATTATTATTCTAATAAGTATTTTAATTATATATATTATATATAAGCGAAATAAAAAATCTTATATTAATAAGTTTAAGAGTAAGATTATATAAAATAAGTTAATATCTATTATTTTATATATTAAATACTTATAATTAATTTAATCTTATTTCTAATATAAATTTATATTATAAAATTTAAAATAACTAATAATTATAATAACTAGAATATTAAATTCTAATTATATAATTACTTAGGTAAAAAATATAATAAGAATATTAATTTAATATTCTTATTAAAAATATAATTAATCTTATCTCTAATAAGTATAATAATCGAATTAATAATTTATTAGAAGATTTAGATACTAAGATATATTTTATAAAAAAGCTATTATTAGATAAGAAAGCTTATTATTAGATAATTATTACTAATAACTTATTAGATTTTATAAGTATTATTAAAGTTATTATAAAAGATTTATAACTCTAAGATTTATACTTCTAATATTAATATTATACTAATACTAATATAAATATAATCTTTTAATCTAATAAGTAATATAAGCTTAGGAGAGAATAAAAATAAGTTAAAAAACGAATATAAGTTATAAGAAGAAGAAAAAGAAGAAAAAAAAGAAAGAGAAAAAAGAGAAAGATAAGAAAGAAAAGAAAGAGAAAAAGAAGAAGAAAGAGAAGAAAAAGAAGAAGAAAAAAAAGAAAAAAAAGAAGAAGAAAAAAAAAAAAAAAAGAAAAAGAAAAAAAAGAAGATAATAAAAGGAAATAAAAAGAAAGAATAATAACTAAAAGTATATAACCTTAGGAAATAAATACTAATAATAAGATAAATATAAAGTAACTAATTATAAGTAAAATATAATCTAATATAAAAGCTTAAGAATCTAAGTCTAGAAATTCTTATTAAGATAATATTATAACTTAAACCTAAAATAAAAAATAAGTAATTATAAAGCTATTATATAAGAAAGTTAGCTAATAAGCTTATTATAAAACTTAATCGAAAGAAGAATTTTACTTAAATAAATAAGTAATCTTAGAAAAAATAAAGCCTAAAAGACTTATATTAATTAGATATAATAAGCTACGTCTTAAGTTATTATATAAAATAATCGGTTAATATAAAATAAGAAGCTAAAATTAATTATAATATATATTAAGAAAAAGCTTATATTTATAATATCCTAAGAAATTACTTAGGATATATTTCTAGTATTATATAAGTTATTACCTAACTATAAACGAGTATACTAGAAGATAATAATAATAAAATATACTAGAATTTTAGCTAAGATAATAATATATATAAAAAAGAAATAAGATTTCTAATAAATAATATAAAAGATAATAAAAAAGAAAAATAAGTTAAAAGTATAAATATATAATCTTATAAAAGATAACTTTAAGTTATTAGGCTTAGATTAAGTATCTTTATTATTTTATTTTTTATTTCTTTTATTATCTATTATATTACTTAATATAAGTATAATACCTAATATATATCTCTTATATTATATAAAAGTATAATTAAACGCGTATTTATCTTCTAATATATTTATATTATCTAATATATATCTTATATATAATATATAAATATTATCTAATATATATCTTATATATAATATATAAATATTATCTAATATATATCTTATATATAATATATTTATATTATCTAATATATATCTTATATATAATACGTTTATATTATCTAATATATATCTTATATATAATATATATATATTATCTAATATATATCTTATATATAATATATATATATTATCTAATATATATCTTATATATAATATATATATATTATTTATTATATATCTTATATATAACACGTATATATTATCTATTATATATCTTATATATAATATACGTATATTATCTAATATAAGAATATTACTAATAAAATATAATCTATTAATTATATTAATATAATATAATAGAAATCTTTTAATAACCTTATTATTATATATAATATAAGTAATAATAATATTAATAATAGTTTAATTAAACTAATTACTAAAAGTGATAATTATAACTTATATAATTATATTTTTAATAAATATAATTTATATAATACGATTATTAATATTAGCTATTAAAGTAATTACTAAAGTTATTTACTTACTTACTAATTATACTAGAAAGTAGAATATAAGATTATTATATTTTAGTATTATTAATATACTTTTAATACTACTAATAACTTTCCTAGTTTATAAATATATAAGAGATTAAAATAATATTATATAAAATATAATAAGTATAAAACTTTCTAATTACTAAGAGGCTTTATAAGATTATATATAAGATAATAAGTAAGCGTATTACTAATAATATACTAGAAAGTTATTATAAGTTATATAAAAACTTATAATTCTTAGTTATAAAAGAGAAGCTAAATAAATATAAACTTATAAGTATAGCTATAAAATATAATATAATAATAATTAGAAATATTAACCTTCTTTTATTAATAAATTCTTTTATAAAAGAGTTTATATATCTCTAGATTATTAGTCTAATTAATTTATTCTCTAGTTATAACTAAATTCTATTAGCTAAGTAAAATAAAAACTTAATTACTTTTTTTATAAATAATATTAGATTATTAAAGGTTATTACTTTTATATAAGATATAATAAATTTAATAGCTTAATTCGTATATATTATATTTAAAGTATTTTTTTTCTTAAATTCTTATATTATTAAATTATTTCTTAATAATATTAGTATTAAAAGACCTTATTTATAATATAATAATAAAAAAGTTCTTCTAGAAGTTTAATAATTTATAATAAAATATATATAAAACCTTAGTAAGATATTACTTAAGCTTAAGAGAATAAATTTAATTATTAGTCTTAAGTTTAAGTTTTATATAAAAGATATTAAAATTATTAGATTTATTTATAACCCTAAGAGTAAATTATTTATTAATATAAAGATTATAAAGCTATTTAATTAGCTAAATCTAACTAATATAAAAGAGATTCGTATTTTTTTAGGAATTTATATATATTATTATATATAAGTTAAAACTTTTATATTTATAATAAAATTATTATATAATTTATTAAAAAAGAATATAATATTTAAGTAAAATAAGAGATATTAGAGAGCTAAACTAAAGCTTATTAAAGCGTTAATAAAAGCTTTTTATCTTATTATAATTAATTATAAGCTTAAAATAAGAATAATTTATATTATTATTAATATAAGTTTAAATAACTAAAAAAATATACTCTTATAAGATAATAAAAATAAAAAAAGATATCTAAGTAGATATAAGTCGAGAATATAAAATCTAGCTAAGTATAACTATAATATTACTAAATATAAATATAAAAGTATTCTTAAGATACTTAAGAAAATAAAAGAATATATTATTAAAATATATTTTATACTTAAGATAAATATTAATATTTTTATTACTTAGCTTAATAATATTATTTTAGATATATCTAATATATTATTAATAAGATAAATTATCTAGATTTAGTTATTCGACTTTAAGGTCGTATATATACCTAGTAAAAAGAATAAAACTATAAATATATTATCTTATTATTTTATTATAAAAAAGAAACTTAAAGATAAAAAATAAAAATAAAAAATAAACGATTATATTATCTTTTAACTTAGCTTTCTTTAAATAATACTTATTTTAAGATCTTATACTTACTTAAATACTAAAATAAATATTATTTTCTAAGGTAAATAAAATCTTAAGTCGAAATAAATTATAATATTTCTTATAACTCTTAAGAGATTAGCTAATATTAGAGATAAAAAATAATTAATATTTTAATAATATATTATAAGATTTTAAGTATACTAAAATATATTATAATAAAAGCTTACTAGAAATAAGTATAAATAATATATTATTAATAATCTAAAAGAATAAGCAGATATTATTAAGAAGTTATATAATAAAAAGATATATAAGAGATAAGAGATAATATATATAAAAATAATAAAATATTATTTCTAAGAAAGATATTATAAATAAGTAAAAGTATATATAATATTATATCCCTAGTATTAATTTAGGTTATATAATATTACTTATAAGATAATTTATATAATTAAAATATTATATATATATTATAAATAATATTTAAATATTATTAATCTCTTATTAAATATAAGTAAGTTTTTTATTATTAATATATATAAGAAGATATTAGATATAATTATAAGATATATTATCTTTAAGATAAATTTTACTTATATTATTATTTTTATTAAAGAAAATATTCTTTATATTTATAATATATTTAAGATTCTTATTATTAATAGAAAACCTAAGAACTAAGAAAGCCTTAATAATCTTATATCTAAGCTCGAGTTTATTAAGATATAAGTAAGTACTTATAATCCTTATACCTAAAGCTTAATTAAAAGAAGATATTTTAATATAAAAGTAATTTTATCTAAGATTATAAATAAGATATTTAAGAATTAACTAAGATATATTAAGAAAGTTTACTTTATAAATAATATTATAATAAAAGCTTTTATAAGATTTATTATATTTTATTTATAATTTAGTTTTAAAATTATATTTATTATTAAAAGTAAATACCTAATATAATAATATCTAAGATAAAATCTAATTAAAAAGATAAATAAAAAGTTTTTAATTATTTTATATATTAAGTAACTTAAAATTTATAATAAATATATATTAGAGATTTTATTAATAAAATAATATAAATACTAAGAATTAAAAGAAGCTATTAATTATAATTATATCTTATAAAAAGAATTACTTTTTAAAAGAAATATTATTCTTATATTTAATATTATATAAGAAGCTAATATATTAAAATAATAAGCGCTTAATTTTAGATAAAAAAGCTTATATATAATCTTAAAAGTAAATAATAAGAAGGATACTTATTAGCTTAATAAAATAAATATAATATTTTTTTATAATATTTATATAAGATATAAATTAAAGAAATTTATTTAAAAAGAAAAAGTTTATATTTTTACTAATAATATTAAGCTTTTAGAAGATAAGATTATTATTAAAATACTAATACGTCTAAACCTTAGAGATCCTAATAAGTTTTTATTAAGCCTTAAGATAAAGCTTATTAATAACTTACTTAATCCTTTAAAATTATTCTTATAATTATAAGATTAACCTAATAATCTTAGGCTAACTTCCTAAGTATTAGCTAAGATAAGTTAATAAGATAATATATAAGAAATCTTTTTAGAGGAAGCTAATAATAATAAAATTAATATAATTATTAAAAGTACTAAAAAAGAAATATTAGAAAAAGCTTTTATTATATAATCCTAAGTAATTATATAAGTTATTTATATAAAAAAGATTATTAGATAATAAGAATTTAATAAATAATAAGAATTAATTTTATATAAAAAAAAGCTAATAATAATAATAAGATAAGAAATTAATTATAATATATTAATAATAATATATAAAAGACTAAGAGTAAAACGCTTTTTTCTAGAATATCTTTTTTATTCTTAGCTTAATATAAGATATTTTAATACCTAGTATTTTAAAGAAAAAATTATAATCGGCTTAAGATTTAAATATCTTTTAATAACTTCTTTTATTTAATATCTTATTAATAAATTTCCTTTTATATTATTATTATTATTTTTATATATTATTTATTTAAGTTTAATTTTAATTTCTTAATTTAAGTATTATCTTTTTATTTTATTTTTTTTATAATTAAGAGATAACTAATATATTAAGAGAAAAAAAAAAATCCTTAAATTATAAAAAGTCTTTTAGGGATTAAAAGTTATAATAAAACTCTAAGAGTTTTTACTAAGTATATATTAAGTATTTTATATATTATTAATAAGTTTACCTAAGTAATTTTTTAAATAATTTTAAATAAAATTTATATAAATATAAGATAAAATATTATAAATTATTAAGTAAAATAATATTTTAATTTTATAAATATAAATCTATTTATTTATCTAAATATATAATTATATATAAGACTAAGTATTAAAAAATAAGAACTTTAAACCTAGAAATAATCTATTATTATAAACGCTTAAATAAAAACTTTATAAAAATAAAATATAAAAGGATTTCTTACTAAGACTCCTAGATTATATATAAAATCTACTTAGTAAACTCCTTAAATTTATTAAAATTATTATAAAAGCGAATTAATTTATTTTAACTAATATTATTATTAGGTTTAATAAAAATAATAATAAAAATAAATATAAGAATAATAATAATAAAAGTATTAATAATAAGCTTTTTCTCTAAATAATTAACTTTCTTAAGAATCTCTAGAATCTTATTATACTTTTTATAAGCTTTATAAAGCTCTAAGTAATTCTTAGGAAATAATAAAAGATTCTTTTTATAAAAGTAATTATAAATTATTAATATAATTTATTTTAAATTATATATAATATTAACTAAAATCTAAAGCTTATTTAAATATATATTTAATCTCTTAGTTATTTTATCTTTTTTATTCTAAGTATTATAAAAGTAATATAATATAAATATCTTATTTTAAATCTTAAGAATAAAAATATCTAATTTATTAAAATACTTAGGCTAAGATAATATTAGCTAAGATTATATAAGTTAGGAATAAGTTATTTATACGAATATAATATTTTAAGTAATTAAAACTAATAATATAAAAATTATATTTATTATCTAAAAGATAAAAATAATTAAGTAATATAATAAATATAAAAAAGATTTTCTTAATATAAAAAGAATATAAGAATAATTTTATAAGAGCTTTTAGCTTTCTAGAAGATAATAAAAAAATAAAAGTAATATTAAAAATATTATAATACGATTACTTTAAAAGTAAAAAGATTTAATTATTATTAGGATTAAAAAAATACTTTAGAATATTCTTTAGGTATATAAAAATCTTTTACTAAGAGTATATTTTATAAGATAAAAAAATAAAAAGAGATTTTTTTTCTTTTTCTTAATTATTATTTTTATTATAAGAATTATTATTAATATTTATACTTATATTTTTAGCTTATTAATTAATAATCTTATTAATACGATTAAAATCGCTAGTATTAAAAGGATTAATATCTTTATTAATAATAAAAATAATAATATCCTTAGAAATACTTATATTATCTTTTAGATTTATAATTAAGTTTTTTAAAATTATAATCTTATTATCTTTCTCTTTAGCTTAGAAAAATAAATATAATTTAACTTAATAATATAACTACTTATATTTCTTAACTAAAATATTAAATTAATCTTCTTTTAATTTAATTAAAATAATAAGTAACTTAGTCTTAGTATTAAAAGTAAAAGACTAAGTTAAAGCTTAACTTTATAATTAAGTCTAATAACTAGAGGTTAAAATACTAGTAAATAAAAAACTAATATTACTTAATAATTAATTATCTTTTAACTTAAGAGTTATTAGAATAATCTTTTTAACTAGAAAATCTAAGTATTATTTTAAATTATAAATTTAATCTTCTAGGATAATATTTATAAATTTTAGAAACTTCTTTTAAATAAACTTAAGATTATTAGTAATAATCTTTTTCTTTTAATAAATATAAAATAAATTCTTTATATTATATATTAAGTTTTATAAATACTTAGTTAATACTTAGTAAGGTTTTATAAAATAAAAAAATAAACTTACTAAAAAGTAATTAATAAACTAAAGCTTTTTTTCTTATTTCTTAGTATAAAAGCTCTTTTATAAAGTTAAGATTTTCTTAAAATAATTATAAGTAAGCTTTTTTACTTTTAATTTATTTTTATTTAAAAAATTAAATAAAATATCTAATATAATCTTTTTTTTTATTTTCTTAAGCTAAAACTTCTTCCTAAAGCTAAAATTAATAATTAGATAATAAATTAGAAGACTAAGAAACTTATAAAAATAAACGTAAGTTTTATAAAAGTAATATAATAAAACTTATAAATAATAATTAGATAATTATAATATTTTACTAAAAGATTTTAAGTATTATTAGATAAATCTAATTTATAATACGTATCTTTTAGTACTTAGAGCGAGTTTTTTTTTAGAAATATATTATATAAAACTTTAAAAATAAAAGTAATTATTTTATTTTTATTATTAAATATATTAAATAAAAAATAATTATATTCTAGGAATATAAAAGCTTTATCTTATTATATTATTTTACTAATAATCTTTTATTTTATAGGTTATATATTCTTAAGATTATTAGAAATAATCAGATTATTAAAATTAATAAAATATTTAGGTAAACTTAATTTTATATAAAATTTATATTAATATTTAATAATTAACTTAAAAATAATTTATTATTTAGTAAGATAAAATTTATTCTTAAGCTTATTAAGAGTATTATATAAGGTAATAAAATCTAAGAATATTAAAATTAAGTTAAAGTATATATTTATTAACTTATTAATATTTATAATTATTTTTTTCTTTAGAATAAAAATAACTTATATAAGAGTTAGCTTAAGCTTAAATATAATTAATTAGTACGTATACTTATTTAAAATAATAAATATTCTTATAATAACTTAGTATATAAAATATCTTAATAAAATATTATTTATTTTTTATAAGATAATCTAATAAAATTTTTGTAAAATAAGAAAAAATAAGAAACTTATATAAAAAAATACTAATATAAGTATTATCTTTTATTATAATAATAAGTCCTTATATTTAATATAAGCGCTTATAATTAATTATACGAACTTTTATTAAGCTTTTATAAAAGATAATAAAAGAAAGAAAAATAAACTTATTATATTAAAATAATTTATAGTTAGCTTCTTAGGAATAAGATTAAAAGTTTTATACTTAGATTAAAGTTATAATATATAAGATAATTAATATAAAAGTAAATTAATACGTATTATTAACTTATATAATAAGATTAATAATAAATAATTTAAAAACTAGAGAATAAAAATTATAAAAGGATTTATTATATCTAAAAGTAAAAAGATAAATATATTAAAGATTAAAAGAAAAAAATAATAAAAATCTAATAAGATATTATAAAATTAAAGTTATAAAGATATTTTAGTTTAATTCGAATAAAAGAAGCAAAAGAATTTATAAGTAAAAGATAATTCGATTAAAATATTTTTTTTTTATATAATAAAAGATAAATATTATAATTATAATTAAAAGGAAAAATATAATATTAAATTAATCTTTAGAAAATAAAAATAATAAATATTAGAGTTTATAATATATCTAAAAAAAAAAAAAAGAAAATTATAATTTTATATCTTAAGTTAAAAGATTTTTTATAATTCAAACGCTTAGTTTTATACTAAGAATAATAATTCTTATAAGAGATCTAAGCTAAGAATAACTTAACTAATTATTAAGAATATTTATTAAAAGAATATAAGTTTATTTATTATAAGAGAAAAATAATCTAAGAGTTATAAGATTATCTTTTAAGAGATAATTAAAAAAGCGAATTATAATAACTTAGAGTTATAAGAAATATATATCTTATATTTTAACTTTAATTTATTAAAGATAAAAAATACCTAATAATATTATAAGAAAGGTTATTATATAAGAGATAAATATAATAAGATTATATACTTAATTTTATTATTTTCTTTATTTTTATAAGAAATTATTATTACCTTAGATATTATTATATAAAGATTTTATAAGTATTTTTTAAGCGTTCTAGGAGTTATATATTATTATTTATATTTTACTATTATAATTAATTAATAACTTCTTTTATCTTTTACTTTTATAACTATTAATTCGATTACTAAATATATCTTATATATAATTATATATATTATATTAGTTACTAGTTATATTTATAATATTATAAATTCAAATACGCTCTAATATTTATTATCTTATTATAATAATAATAATATTAGTATTAGGATATTATAAATATTCTTATTATTAATAATTTTCTTAGACTTATATATAATTAATTATAACCTCTTATTATTAGGTTATAATATTATAAAAAGCTATAATCTTCGAAGTATTACTTATATTCTAGGTTTAAGGGATTTTTAGGAAAAAAAGAAAGAAGATTAAAATTAAGTATAAGTAAGAGATATTTATATAATATATTATAATTATATTTCTTTTTTTATTATTATCTTTTCTATTATTAACTTTTTTATTATTATTTTACTATTATTCTTATTATTATAATTTATTAATATATATATATTTTTTATATATATTATATATATCTTATAAGCTATAATAATAAAACTAATAGCTTTTTATAATACTTATAAGTATATATTAACATTTTATAACCTTATAAAGTATAAGGATTTTAATATTAATATTATATATATAATTTATTACTTATCTTTTAGTAACTAAATTTTCCTTTTTTCCTAAATCTTAAATATATAAGATATCTTTTTATTTATAATAATATTAAATCTTTTTAATTTATTTTTTAATATAATTTATAATTTTAATATTATCTTTTAAGAGAAAAAAAATTTATCTTAATTAGAATTAATTTATATTTATATTACTTTCTTAAAGTTATTAATAAGTATATTATTAATAGTATTATATATACTTTTAATTAAATATATTAATCTCGCTTTTTATTAGTTTAACTTTTTGTTTTTTTCTCTTTTTTTCTCTCTCTTATAATTCTTTTAATAACTTTTATCTCTTAATTATATTAGTATTATATATATTATTTAAACTCTTTTACTTTTTCTTTTCTTTCTTTTCTTTCTTCCTCTTATAACTCTTTTTATTACTTATTTCTTTATATTTTATTATTCTTTTTTCCTTCTTCTTATAACTTTCTCTTTTATTTACTTCTTATTTATACTAATATTATATATATTATTTTAACTTTTTAACTCTTTTTTCTCTTTTTCCCTCTTATAACTCTTTTTATAATAATCTTATCTTTCGATTTATTATAATACTCTTTTATTTTCTTTTTATATAATCGTATAATATCTTAATTATAATATTAGTTATCTTTTTAATTAAAAGTATCCTTATTTTAACTTATTTTATATTCTAAGTTAACTAATATTATATATAAGATTAATTTATATCTTTCTTACTAGCTTTACTTTATAATATATAATATATAATATAAGTAATACTAATAAAATAATAATCGTATAATCTTATAATTATTAGTTAATTTTTAAATAATAAATTTAAATAAGTAGATAATATTAACTTTTTTTTTATTTCTTCTCTTTTTTCCTAGAGTTTAAGATTAAGTTAACCTTCTAATAAAAAACTTTTATATAATTAATAGATTTATAATATTTTTCTCTTTTTCTTTTTATAGCTAATTATTTCTTAGGTTCTTAAAATAACCTAATTATATACTTTTATTTATTCCTATTATATTATAATATATCTTTATCTTAAGAAGTATTTTTCTTTTATTATTACTAGTTCTTACTAATATTTTTATAAATACTTTTTAATATTCTTTTCTCGCCTCTTAATATTACTTTATAATAAATATTTATTTTAGGAAGTATTTCTCTTTTATTATTACTTATTTCTATTAATACTTTTATAAATACTTTTTAATACTTTTCTCTTATCTCTTAATATTACTTTATAATAAATATTTATTTTAGGAAGTATTTCTCTCTTATAATTACTTATTCTTACTAATATTTTTATAAATAATTTTTATTACTCTTTCTTTACTTACTAATATTTTAATATATTAATAATATCTTATAACTTCTTAGGGGATATCTTATTTTATATTTTATAGTTTTTAATCTTAACTTATTATTAATAATATATACGGCTTAGGTAAGCTTTTTATATTAGTATAAGTAAGAGTTAAATTATAATAGCCTAAAAGCTTTTTAAGTAGCTAAGTTTATTATAATTAGATATAAAATACTAGCTAATAGCTAAATCTTTTTATATCTTATTAGCTTATCTTTCTTTTAAGAAATATAATAATAAATAAGTAAGTAAAATATTAATTTTTATTTAATTTTCTTTTCTTTTTATTTTAATTTTATTTTAACTTCTTACTAATAGGGTTCGACCTAATATATATTTTTAGGGATATTCTAGGCTTATAAATTTCAACTAATATCTTAAGCTTTTCGATTATATTATTAACTTTAACTTTTTAACTTTAATAATATAATATAAAAGAGAGAACTAATAAAGTTCTTAGTAATATATATTTTTTATATTTCTTTTATTTTATTATTATTTATAAAAGCTATAAATTTATAATAATCTTTTAGAAGTTATTTATATTTATTACTTTATTTTTTATTATTATAAATTCTAGGTTTTAAACTTTCGAATATTAGAAAATATAATAAAAGATATATTAGGATAAGAGGAAAATATAATTACTTAGGATTATATAATTATAATTTTTATATAAATTTATAATTTTTAGAATTATTTTAATAATTTATTAAATTACTTATATATTTAGGTATTTTTAAACCTTTTATAAGGTTTAATAAGTTATTTACTTTAGTTTTATCTAAGTAATTATATTATAAAATATAATATAATAATATACTTATTCCTAACTTTTATATAAGCTTTTTTATAGGTTATATTATTTATCTAAGAATATAATCTTATATAACTTCCCTAAAATTAGTAATAAGATAATAATTATAACTTTTAACTAAGAAGTAAGATACTAAATTATAATAAACCTAGCTAAACTTTTAGCGTTTAAGAATATATAAGTATTATTTTTATTTTATTTAATCTTTCCTTCTTAGTAATAAGAGAGGCTTCTTTTAAGATATCTTAAACTTACTTTTAGTTTTAGTTATTAGTATTATAAAAATTATTATATTAAACCGATTAAAGCTAAGAATTTATCTACTTATAAAAAGGTTCTAGGCTATTAAAATAAGCTTATAAGTATATAAAAGTTATATATTATTTTTATTATATAATAGTTTATATATAATAATAATATAATTTATTTATTATAACTAGTAGGAATTCTTCTTATTATTCTTTTAAGCTTTATACTAAAGGAATAAAATATATCTTAAGGAAAAGTTTATTATTAAAACTCTAATAATAATCTTCTTTTCTTTAACTTAGATTAATAATTCTTAGGAAAGTAATTTTAAGGATTTATTCTCTTTTTTTTTAGTTTTTCTTAAGAATTACTTCTCTTTTTTAACTTAGACTTATAATTCTTAGGAAAATAATTTTAAGGATTTATTTTATTTTTTTTTATTTTTTCCTAAGAATTATATTATTTTCCTAAGAATTATAAGTTTAAGTTAAAGAAAAAAAGATTAACTTACCTTTTATTCTTAGACCTAGTATTCTTATAAGTATATCTAAGAAAAGAAATCTAGATAATCTTATAACTTAAAATTTAAAGTTAGATATACCTAATATTATTATAATTAAAGATATATCTCCTCTACTAATATAACTTAATTATAGTTAAAGCTAAGTAATAAGAGAGAAAAAAGCTTATATATAACTTATATCTTATTACTAATTAAAATATAAAATAAATCTAATAAAATAACTAGTTTCTATAAAACGAATAAAAACTAAGCTAGGATTATAACTTATCGATTTAGATATTAATAAGAATATAAAGCTATAACTTCTAAAAAAAGAAGTAAAAGAAAAAGAAGAAAAACTAAGATAAACTTAGAAGAATATAAAATTAATATATAAGAGAAAAGAAAAAAATACTAAAATTAAGGTAATAAAAACTAGTTATAAGAAAGAGTTTCAAGTTATAAATACTAATAAATACTTTTAGGTAGATAATATATCTATAATAAGACTAAATAAAATATATATAAGAAACTAATTAATAATTAAAATAATTAGAAACCTAATTACTTATAATTTTAAGCTACTTATATTCTTTTAATATTTTAAGATTAGTCTAGAATATTAACTAATCTAATTTTAAGATATTAACTTAACTTAAATTATACGCTCGATTAATTATAATATAAGCTTAATTATATTAAAAAATATTCTTATCTAAGCTAAGATATATATTATTAAGACTAGGTTCTTAGACTTTATAAATAATTAATATATAAGCGTTTATAATAGGTAATTATAATTACTTATAAGAAATATTATTAATCGTAAATCTATTATAATTATAATTAATATTAATAACTCGAATACTTTTATTAATAGGAAATATTATATTAAAAAGACTTTTCTCTCTAAGGCTAATAATTACTTTATATAAATTATTAGAAATTCTTTTATTAAATAAACGATTAATAAGATATATAACCTAGTATCTAATTATATATATAATAATAAGAGGAAAATTTATACTTCTTTTAAAAAGCTTAGGATTATACCTTAGGTTTATCTTATTTATAAGCTTATTATTTTTAAAATCTTAAGTAAAAAAGATATTATCTTTTTAACTAATATTAGAAAATACTTAAATTATAATATTATTAATAAGATAAGCTTAATCTTTTAATATAACTAAAAATATTATCTTAAATATTTTTTCTTATATATTAAAGTTAAATATTTTCTCTTATAAGACTTATTTTACTAAGTTATTAATATTCCTAAATCGAATCTTATTAAGAAGATAAAAAAAAATATAATTATCACTTTACTTTTAGGGTTTTCTAAGGAATAAAAGGTAGAATAAATATTAGACTAATAATTTAAAGACTTAAACTCTTATAATTAAAAGTAGTTATATTAGATCTCTAAATATAATTATATAAATATTATTAAAAACCTTAGAAATATTATTAATTTCTTAGAATAACTTTAATATATAAGTAAAAAGACGTAAATTAATTATAAAAATCTTATTAATAATAAGTATCTTAATATAATAAAGCTTTATTAATTATAATAATTTATTAGTTTTATTTCTAAAAAGAGATATACTAAAGTTTAATATATTACTAAATATAAATAAACCTAAATAAATAGTAAAACTACTAATATTATATATTACTTTCTTAGTTAAAATAAGTAAAAAATATAACTTTTATAAAGCTTTTTTAAATACTTAGAAAACCCCTAATAAAAATAATTTTCTTATTCCTATTAATCTAATAATAAAAAAGTAATATCTTTTATAAGATAAAGATATTAAGTTTATAACTTTATTATATACTTAATATTAACTTTCTTAGAATATTAAAATAAATATTAGTATAAGAATAAGTTTCTTAGAAGTCTTAAGTTAACTTATTTAATTTTTAAAGATACCTCTAAGTAATTAATTATAAGTATTAATAAGTAATTATATAAGCTCTAGGTAAATTAAATAATATATAATATAATCTCGTTTAATTACATTTTATTAAAATATAAGAATCTTCTTAAATATTTTAGGGAAAAGATAAAATATTTAATTTTTATAATAATTCTTATTTCTAAGAATCTTCTTATTAGATCTTTATACTTATAATTAAAAAAGTTTTAAAAAAAAGAATAACTTTTTATCTCTTATATATCTTAATAATATTTAGATTAAAAATAATTATATAAAGCGATTAGTTTAATATAAATTAAATAGCTTTTATAATATCTCTTATTATTTTAAATAAAAATACTAATAAATAATCTTTTAATTATATAATACTTTTTATTATTCCTTTAATTTAATCGTTTATTACTTAGCTTTTTAGTTATTATATTAAAATAATAAAAATACTCGAAGTATATAATATTATTAAAAATATTATTATACGAATATACGAAATATTTATCTAAAATATCTAGATAATAAGAGTTATCTAAAAATTATTCTAATACTAATATTAGTTTTATAGTTTTACTTCTCTTTTTTAATATAATTATTAGTAAATATAAGTAAGTAATACTAAAATTAAAAATATATTTACTAAGAAAAAGTATTATATTTTTTATTAATCTAACTTATCTTATAAAAAGATAAGTAATTATAAAATTTATACTTTTTACTAATACTAGTAATTTTAGCTTTAACTTTATAATATATTTAGAGATATATAATATTAATTCGTCTAATATATAATACTAGACGTTAATATATTTATCTTATAAAAGGAGAATTTTTAAGTTATATAATATTATATAATAATTATCTTCTTTTAATCTCTTATAAGTATATCTTAAGTTTTAGCTATTATAAAATATTAAATATACTAATAAAATAAGAAATTCTTTCTTATATTAGCTAATAATAAGATTTAATCCTTTATATAAGTATTACTTATAAGTATAAATATTATATTTTATTATAATAATAAAAAGTAGAGGTTCTAAGACTAAATTAAAAAGGTTAACTCGAATAAATTTATTATTAATAAGTATAAAAATATCTAATTCGGTCTAATATAAGTTATAAGAGTAAATTATATTATAAAATTAAAATTCCTACTAATATATAAATTCTTTTAGCTTACTAAAGTTAGAATATTTAGGATTTTTAAGAAGCTTAATACTTAATTATTATATTCTCTTATAATAATATTAAATTATCTCCTAAGGTCGATCTAATAAAAGAATATTAAGAGAAAAAGTTATTTTTAGAATCTTTTTATATCCTAGCTATTACTTATTAAATATTAAAATAATAAATAATTATAATATATTTATAAATAATAAGATAAACTATAATTATATATATTAGTCGCTTAGAACTTAAAATAAAATTATTCTTTTATATTATTATTAACACGAATTATAATAATATTATTCTAATTATTATAACTAGTAATATTATATATACGGCTTATAATAATTATATTTATATATATACGACTTATAATAGTTATATTTATATATCTATAAGTTATAATAATTATATCTATATATTTATAGGTTATAATAATTATATTTATATATTTATAGGTTATAATAATAATAACTATTAGAAAGAATTAACTACTACTAATAAATTATCTCTTAGGATAATTAAAAGCTTTTATATTAAGTTAATAGAAGTAAGTTAATAAATTTTATATATCTAAGAATTAAAAGTTAAACGATATTATTAAGAAAGTATAATTATTATAAGCTTTTTTAATAATTATTATTAAGATTAAAAATAAACCTACTAAGATACCTATAAAGATTCTCTTAATATTTATAAAGATTCTCTTAATATTTATAAAAATTCTTTTAATACCTAAACCTAAATTAATTACTTATAAAGTTATTATACTTAAAAATATTCTTTTACTTACTCCTTTTTTATATTCTAAATAACTCTTATATTTATATATTAAGAATAAGATAACTAATATAAATATCTTTTTATCTAGCTAACTTAAATATTTTATATTCTAAATAACTCTTATATTTATATATTAAGAATAAGATAATTAATATAAATATTCTTTTATCTAGTTAACTTAAATATTTTATATTCTAAATAACTCTTATATTTATATATTAAGAATAAGATAACTAATACGAATACTCTTTTATCTAGCTAACTTAAATATTAAAACAAAGATATAAATAAGATAATATTAACTAAAAAGATTAAATTCGAGCCTAGAGTATAAGCTATAATACTAAGAAAAAGATAAGAAAGAAATAAGAGAATTTAGGTTATATAATCTAGTATTAAGTAATATTATAAGATTATAGTTTAATAAGAAAAAATATAATATAATAATAATCAGGCTAATAAAAAGTTATATAATATACTTATAACTTGAGAGATTTTTTCTTTAAGAAGTAAGTAATAAAATAAAAGTAATATTTCGTATTATAAGGCTTCTTAGAAAAATTAAAATCGTATTAAATTTAAGGAAGCCCTAAATTAAACCTAAAATTAGTAAAAGAAAGGAAATAAAAAAAAGATAAATAATAATAAAGTTAATAATAAAAACTATAATAAAAGCTATAATAAAGTTTAGATATAAAAGAAATAATTATAATAATAAATTTTTTTAATTAATATATATAATATAAAAAATATTTTCTACTTTTATATAAAATTAGTAATTAAAATAAGCTTTTACGATATATAATTTTTATATTACTAATTATTATATTATATAGCTAGTTAGAGTGAGTAATTAAAAGTAATAATTTAAGTAAGTAGTTAGATTAAGTAATTATAATTATTAGTTATAATATTTAGTTAAAATAAATAGCTAAAATAAGTAATTAAAATAAGTAGTTAAAAGTAATAATTAAAGCAAGTAATTAGATTAGATAGTTAATATTATTAGTTATAATAGCTAATTATAATAAGTAGCTAAAATAAGTAGTTAAAATAATTATCTAAGGTTAATAATTAAAATAAATAATTAAAAGTAATAATTAAAGCAGGCGATTAAACTAGATAGTTAATATTACTAGTTATAATAACTAGTTATAATAAGTAGCTAGAATATAAGATAAGCGATTAAAATAAATAATTAAAAGTAATAATTAAAATAAGTAGTCGAACTAAGTAGTTAATATTACTAGTTATAATATCTAGTTAAAATAAGTAGAATAAGTAATTAAAATCGCTAATTAAAATTACTAATCGTATATTATATAATTAGTTAGAATAAGCTACTAAAATAAGTAATTAATATAATTATTTAAGATAAAAGGTTAAAATAAATAATTAAAAGTAATAGTTAAAATAAGTAGTCGGACTAGGTAATTTAAATTACTAGTTATAATAACCGGTTATAATAAGCGGTTAAAATATATAGCTAAAATAATTAGTTAAAATAAATAGTTAAAATAAATAATTAAGGTAGGTAATTATAATACGTAATTAAAAGTAATTATAAAAACGAGAGGTTAAACTAAGTAATAAAAACTAGTAGATATAATAGCTAGTCGAACTAAAAGTAATATCTAAGTTACTAATTTTAGGTATTACTTATATTAAAGCTTTTTAATTTATAACTAAGTCGCTTATTATAAATATAATTCCTAATATATTATATTATTAATTTAATACTAGGTTATTAAAATTAGATTTCGTAACTCTAAGTATAACTATAAACTTCCTTATATTTTTAGTATTATAATTATTAACTATAACTTATTACTAGTATCTTTTATATTAATAATAAGCTTATATAAAAGCGGTTAATAAACCTTATACTTTATAATACCTTAGCTTAGATATAATTTTATTTCTTATAATTCTCGACTTATATTAGAGATTAGATAATTATTTTACTAATAATATTTTAGTCGTATAAATAAATAAATAAGCTAATATTAGGAGTTTTATATATTATTATAAAAGATACTCGAATTATATTATCTTATATTTTATTTTTATAATACGAATCGCTAAATTTATATTATCTTTTACTAATTTGAATCTTTAGTATTACTAATATTAATTTTATTATTATCTTAAGAATTAATACTAGGGGCGTTATTTAGCTAACTTTATAGTTTAATTTTAGGCCTTAGGTTTTATAAGTAATCTTATTAGTCTTATATAATTATTATTATTATATATAATATTTATTTACTAAACTTTAGGTTCGATTTCTTAACCTTAATATTATCTTCTTTTATTAATATTACCTCCTCTTATTTATACTTAATTTTATATATTACGTTTCTTCTTTTATATCTTATTTCTTTTTTATATCTTTTTATAATTATTATATATTTATATATATATATTATAATATTTATTTCCTACTTTATTATTATTATTAATTACTTGTGCGTATAATAATTTCTAAGTCCGATTTTTAGTTTATAATAATTATTCTTAGTATAACTTAAGTATAACTAGCGCTTTATATAAATCTTTATAATTATTATATTTTTATACTTATATATTATAAGATTTATTCTCTACTTTATTATTATTATTAATAATATACGCGCGTAGGAAATTATACTTTTAATATTTAGCTTATATTTAATAATCTTATAATATCTTATAATTAGCTAGTAATTTTTATAATTTATATTTTTAATTATATATTTTCCTTTCTTTTTTACTTTCTTATATCTCTTTTACTTCTTTCTTATTTACTTTTCCTTTATTTTATTTCTCTTTTATTTCTTTCTTATTTTACTTACCTAATTATTATATTTTTTATTAGAACTACTAGTAAACTAATACTTTATTTAATATAACTTTATTATATAGTTTATTATAGTTATACTTATTATAATTATATCTTTATAAGAAAGGCTAACTAGTTTATAAAATATAACCTAGTATATAATTAACCTAATTATTATAATAAGAGGTTAGAATATAAACTAGATAACTTTATTTTATAAGCTCTTATTAGATAATATAATATATAACGTATTTTATAATACGATTAAGATTATACTTAGAAAGATAATATTTAATAACTTAAATAATAAAAATATAATAATATTTATTATTAAGAAAAAGAACTAAGCTCGATTACTTATTAATAATATTATATAAACCTTTACCTAAGACTATTAATAATATATAGTTCGTATATCTAATTATAATTAGTTTAAGACTATAATATATTTTATTATATAATATTATATATTCTAAGAAAAAATATATAAGTATAACCTTAGTATTATAATTAATAATCCTAGTAATATTATAACTAAGCCTTCTTCTTTTATCTTATTTATATTATTATACGCGTTTTTATTTCCTAGTATTATAATACTTATATTCTTAGAAATATATAATAAAAAGCTTATACCTCTTATTAATATTTAACTTAATATTTATTCTTATTATAATCTAGAGCTTATATATAAACGTTTCTTTCTTATATTACTAGATAAATATCTTATAAATAAGAGTAAAGCGATTAAAAGTAAGTTTTATTAACTAGCTTATTTCTCTTTTAATAAGTTCTAAGTAAACTTTTATAAAAATTATAATTTTAAGTATAATATAAATTATTATAATATAATATATTATTAACTAGATTTTACTAAGATAATAATTAGGAATATATAAGAATTTTATTTTATTCTTAAAAAATAATTATAATCGGGTAAACTATAAATATCCTTATATATAATTATAATAAATACTAAGCTTATACTACAAAGTTATATATTAAAATTTATAATTATAATATCTAAGTATAATTTTATATTTTATATATAATAAAAAAAGTATACGCGAATATATAAATTATAAGGTTCTAAATCTTTTACTAGACCTAGTAAGTTTAATAAGAATTTCTTAGTTATTAAATTAATTACGTTTTTTATAATTATAAAGTTACCTTAGATATTATTTCTAGGTAATTATATAAGAAATTCGTATATAAGAGATAACTTAGGATTATACTTATCTAAGAATATATTAACTAGCTTAAAAACTAATAATATACTAGACTAATATTAAGATATTAGGCTAAAGATAATAAAGCCTAGTAAAATATCTAAAGTATCTAGTATTAATTCGAATATATCTCTTAGTATACGCTTTAAATATTACGATCGTATTATAATCTAATATTAAGATATTAGTTTGAAAATAAAAAAGCCTAATAAAATATCTAAAAAATCTAGCTTTAACTCGAATATATCTCTTAGTATACGCTCTAGAAATTATAGTTATACTAAAAAAAACTAGTATTATTTAGATTTTAAAGATAACTTAGATAAATATAAGATATCTTTTAAGTCTAAGAGCCCTAAAAATATCTTATAACTTAAAAATAATATTATAACTAAGGAAAAGATTATTAAATTTACTTATAACTCTAGAGATATTATTATTAGTAAGAAATATACTAATCCTAATATATTATTATTATATTATTCTCTTAGTATTCCTAAGAGTAAATAATTAAAATCTAATAATACT
>JAPWGK010000009.1:0-7500 GCA_029641185.1 Pseudofabraea citricarpa
GGGGGGGGGGGGGGGGGGGGGGGGGGGGGGGGGGGGGGGGGGGGGGGGGGGGGGGGGGGGGGGGGGGGGGGGGGGGGGGGGGGGGGGGGGGGGGGGGGGGGGGGGGGGGGGGGGGGGGGGGGGGGGGGGGGGGGGGGGGGGGGGGGGGGGGGGGGGGGGGGGGGGGGGGGGGGGGGGGGGGGGGGGGGGGGGGGGGGGGGGGGGGGGGGGGGGGGGGGGGGGGGGGGGGGGGGGGGGGGGGGGGGGGGGGGGGGGGGGGGGGGGGGGGGGGGGGGGGGGGGGGGGGGGGGGGGGGGGGGGGGGGGGGGGGGGGGGGGGGGGGGGGGGGGGGGGGGGGGGGGGGGGGGGGGGGGGGGGGGGGGGGGGGGGGGGGGGGGGGGGGGGGGGGGGGGGGGGGGGGGGGGGGGGGGGGGGGGGGGGGGGGGGGGGGGGGGGGGGGGGGGGGGGGGGGGGGGGGGGGGGGGGGGGGGGGGGGGGGGGGGGGGGGGGGGGGGGGGGGGGGGGGGGGGGGGGGGGGGGGGGGGGGGGGGGGGGGGGGGGGGGGGGGGGGGGGGGGGGGGGGGGGGGGGGGGGGGGGGGGGGGGGGGGGGGGGGGGGGGGGGGGGGGGGGGGGGGGGGGGGGGGGGGGGGGGGGGGGGGGGGGGGGGGGGGGGGGGGGGGGGGGGGGGGGGGGGGGGGGGGGGGGGGGGGGGGGGGGGGGGGGGGGGGGGGGGGGGGGGGGGGGGGGGGGGGGGGGGGGGGGGGGGGGGGGGGGGGGGGGGGGGGGGGGGGGGGGGGGGGGGGGGGGGGGGGGGGGGGGGGGGGGGGGGGGGGGGGGGGGGGGGGGGGGGGGGGGGGGGGGGGGGGGGGGGGGGGGGGGGGGGGGGGGGGGGGGGGGGGGGGGGGGGGGGGGGGGGGGGGGGGGGGGGGGGGGGGGGGGGGGGGGGGGGGGGGGGGGGGGGGGGGGGGGGGGGGGGGGGGGGGGGGGGGGGGGGGGGGGGGGGGGGGGGGGGGGGGGGGGGGGGGGGGGGGGGGGGGGGGGGGGGGGGGGGGGGGGGGGGGGGGGGGGGGGGGGGGGGGGGGGGGGGGGGGGGGGGGGGGGGGGGGGGGGGGGGGGGGGGGGGGGGGGGGGGGGGGGGGGGGGGGGGGGGGGGGGGGGGGGGGGGGGGGGGGGGGGGGGGGGGGGGGGGGGGGGGGGGGGGGGGGGGGGGGGGGGGGGGGGGGGGGGGGGGGGGGGGGGGGGGGGGGGGGGGGGGGGGGGGGGGGGGGGGGGGGGGGGGGGGGGGGGGGGGGGGGGGGGGGGGGGGGGGGGGGGGGGGGGGGGGGGGGGGGGGGGGGGGGGGGGGGGGGGGGGGGGGGGGGGGGGGGGGGGGGGGGGGGGGGGGGGGGGGGGGGGGGGGGGGGGGGGGGGGGGGGGGGGGGGGGGGGGGGGGGGGGGGGGGGGGGGGGGGGGGGGGGGGGGGGGGGGGGGGGGGGGGGGGGGGGGGGGGGGGGGGGGGGGGGGGGGGGGGGGGGGGGGGGGGGGGGGGGGGGGGGGGGGGGGGGGGGGGGGGGGGGGGGGGGGGGGGGGGGGGGGGGGGGGGGGGGGGGGGGGGGGGGGGGGGGGGGGGGGGGGGGGGGGGGGGGGGGGGGGGGGGGGGGGGGGGGGGGGGGGGGGGGGGGGGGGGGGGGGGGGGGGGGGGGGGGGGGGGGGGGGGGGGGGGGGGGGGGGGGGGGGGGGGGGGGGGGGGGGGGGGGGGGGGGGGGGGGGGGGGGGGGGGGGGGGGGGGGGGGGGGGGGGGGGGGGGGGGGGGGGGGGGGGGGGGGGGGGGGGGGGGGGGGGGGGGGGGGGGGGGGGGGGGGGGGGGGGGGGGGGGGGGGGGGGGGGGGGGGGGGGGGGGGGGGGGGGGGGGGGGGGGGGGGGGGGGGGGGGGGGGGGGGGGGGGGGGGGGGGGGGGGGGGGGGGGGGGGGGGGGGGGGGGGGGGGGGGGGGGGGGGGGGGGGGGGGGGGGGGGGGGGGGGGGGGGGGGGGGGGGGGGGGGGGGGGGGGGGGGGGGGGGGGGGGGGGGGGGGGGGGGGGGGGGGGGGGGGGGGGGGGGGGGGGGGGGGGGGGGGGGGGGGGGGGGGGGGGGGGGGGGGGGGGGGGGGGGGGGGGGGGGGGGGGGGGGGGGGGGGGGGGGGGGGGGGGGGGGGGGGGGGGGGGGGGGGGGGGGGGGGGGGGGGGGGGGGGGGGGGGGGGGGGGGGGGGGGGGGGGGGGGGGGGGGGGGGGGGGGGGGGGGGGGGGGGGGGGGGGGGGGGGGGGGGGGGGGGGGGGGGGGGGGGGGGGGGGGGGGGGGGGGGGGGGGGGGGGGGGGGGGGGGGGGGGGGGGGGGGGGGGGGGGGGGGGGGGGGGGGGGGGGGGGGGGGGGGGGGGGGGGGGGGGGGGGGGGGGGGGGGGGGGGGGGGGGGGGGGGGGGGGGGGGGGGGGGGGGGGGGGGGGGGGGGGGGGGGGGGGGGGGGGGGGGGGGGGGGGGGGGGGGGGGGGGGGGGGGGGGGGGGGGGGGGGGGGGGGGGGGGGGGGGGGGGGGGGGGGGGGGGGGGGGGGGGGGGGGGGGGGGGGGGGGGGGGGGGGGGGGGGGGGGGGGGGGGGGGGGGGGGGGGGGGGGGGGGGGGGGGGGGGGGGGGGGGGGGGGGGGGGGGGGGGGGGGGGGGGGGGGGGGGGGGGGGGGGGGGGGGGGGGGGGGGGGGGGGGGGGGGGGGGGGGGGGGGGGGGGGGGGGGGGGGGGGGGGGGGGGGGGGGGGGGGGGGGGGGGGGGGGGGGGGGGGGGGGGGGGGGGGGGGGGGGGGGGGGGGGGGGGGGGGGGGGGGGGGGGGGGGGGGGGGGGGGGGGGGGGGGGGGGGGGGGGGGGGGGGGGGGGGGGGGGGGGGGGGGGGGGGGGGGGGGGGGGGGGGGGGGGGGGGGGGGGGGGGGGGGGGGGGGGGGGGGGGGGGGGGGGGGGGGGGGGGGGGGGGGGGGGGGGGGGGGGGGGGGGGGGGGGGGGGGGGGGGGGGGGGGGGGGGGGGGGGGGGGGGGGGGGGGGGGGGGGGGGGGGGGGGGGGGGGGGGGGGGGGGGGGGGGGGGGGGGGGGGGGGGGGGGGGGGGGGGGGGGGGGGGGGGGGGGGGGGGGGGGGGGGGGGGGGGGGGGGGGGGGGGGGGGGGGGGGGGGGGGGGGGGGGGGGGGGGGGGGGGGGGGGGGGGGGGGGGGGGGGGGGGGGGGGGGGGGGGGGGGGGGGGGGGGGGGGGGGGGGGGGGGGGGGGGGGGGGGGGGGGGGGGGGGGGGGGGGGGGGGGGGGGGGGGGGGGGGGGGGGGGGGGGGGGGGGGGGGGGGGGGGGGGGGGGGGGGGGGGGGGGGGGGGGGGGGGGGGGGGGGGGGGGGGGGGGGGGGGGGGGGGGGGGGGGGGGGGGGGGGGGGGGGGGGGGGGGGGGGGGGGGGGGGGGGGGGGGGGGGGGGGGGGGGGGGGGGGGGGGGGGGGGGGGGGGGGGGGGGGGGGGGGGGGGGGGGGGGGGGGGGGGGGGGGGGGGGGGGGGGGGGGGGGGGGGGGGGGGGGGGGGGGGGGGGGGGGGGGGGGGGGGGGGGGGGGGGGGGGGGGGGGGGGGGGGGGGGGGGGGGGGGGGGGGGGGGGGGGGGGGGGGGGGGGGGGGGGGGGGGGGGGGGGGGGGGGGGGGGGGGGGGGGGGGGGGGGGGGGGGGGGGGGGGGGGGGGGGGGGGGGGGGGGGGGGGGGGGGGGGGGGGGGGGGGGGGGGGGGGGGGGGGGGGGGGGGGGGGGGGGGGGGGGGGGGGGGGGGGGGGGGGGGGGGGGGGGGGGGGGGGGGGGGGGGGGGGGGGGGGGGGGGGGGGGGGGGGGGGGGGGGGGGGGGGGGGGGGGGGGGGGGGGGGGGGGGGGGGGGGGGGGGGGGGGGGGGGGGGGGGGGGGGGGGGGGGGGGGGGGGGGGGGGGGGGGGGGGGGGGGGGGGGGGGGGGGGGGGGGGGGGGGGGGGGGGGGGGGGGGGGGGGGGGGGGGGGGGGGGGGGGGGGGGGGGGGGGGGGGGGGGGGGGGGGGGGGGGGGGGGGGGGGGGGGGGGGGGGGGGGGGGGGGGGGGGGGGGGGGGGGGGGGGGGGGGGGGGGGGGGGGGGGGGGGGGGGGGGGGGGGGGGGGGGGGGGGGGGGGGGGGGGGGGGGGGGGGGGGGGGGGGGGGGGGGGGGGGGGGGGGGGGGGGGGGGGGGGGGGGGGGGGGGGGGGGGGGGGGGGGGGGGGGGGGGGGGGGGGGGGGGGGGGGGGGGGGGGGGGGGGGGGGGGGGGGGGGGGGGGGGGGGGGGGGGGGGGGGGGGGGGGGGGGGGGGGGGGGGGGGGGGGGGGGGGGGGGGGGGGGGGGGGGGGGGGGGGGGGGGGGGGGGGGGGGGGGGGGGGGGGGGGGGGGGGGGGGGGGGGGGGGGGGGGGGGGGGGGGGGGGGGGGGGGGGGGGGGGGGGGGGGGGGGGGGGGGGGGGGGGGGGGGGGGGGGGGGGGGGGGGGGGGGGGGGGGGGGGGGGGGGGGGGGGGGGGGGGGGGGGGGGGGGGGGGGGGGGGGGGGGGGGGGGGGGGGGGGGGGGGGGGGGGGGGGGGGGGGGGGGGGGGGGGGGGGGGGGGGGGGGGGGGGGGGGGGGGGGGGGGGGGGGGGGGGGGGGGGGGGGGGGGGGGGGGGGGGGGGGGGGGGGGGGGGGGGGGGGGGGGGGGGGGGGGGGGGGGGGGGGGGGGGGGGGGGGGGGGGGGGGGGGGGGGGGGGGGGGGGGGGGGGGGGGGGGGGGGGGGGGGGGGGGGGGGGGGGGGGGGGGGGGGGGGGGGGGGGGGGGGGGGGGGGGGGGGGGGGGGGGGGGGGGGGGGGGGGGGGGGGGGGGGGGGGGGGGGGGGGGGGGGGGGGGGGGGGGGGGGGGGGGGGGGGGGGGGGGGGGGGGGGGGGGGGGGGGGGGGGGGGGGGGGGGGGGGGGGGGGGGGGGGGGGGGGGGGGGGGGGGGGGGGGGGGGGGGGGGGGGGGGGGGGGGGGGGGGGGGGGGGGGGGGGGGGGGGGGGGGGGGGGGGGGGGGGGGGGGGGGGGGGGGGGGGGGGGGGGGGGGGGGGGGGGGGGGGGGGGGGGGGGGGGGGGGGGGGGGGGGGGGGGGGGGGGGGGGGGGGGGGGGGGGGGGGGGGGGGGGGGGGGGGGGGGGGGGGGGGGGGGGGGGGGGGGGGGGGGGGGGGGGGGGGGGGGGGGGGGGGGGGGGGGGGGGGGGGGGGGGGGGGGGGGGGGGGGGGGGGGGGGGGGGGGGGGGGGGGGGGGGGGGGGGGGGGGGGGGGGGGGGGGGGGGGGGGGGGGGGGGGGGGGGGGGGGGGGGGGGGGGGGGGGGGGGGGGGGGGGGGGGGGGGGGGGGGGGGGGGGGGGGGGGGGGGGGGGGGGGGGGGGGGGGGGGGGGGGGGGGGGGGGGGGGGGGGGGGGGGGGGGGGGGGGGGGGGGGGGGGGGGGGGGGGGGGGGGGGGGGGGGGGGGGGGGGGGGGGGGGGGGGGGGGGGGGGGGGGGGGGGGGGGGGGGGGGGGGGGGGGGGGGGGGGGGGGGGGGGGGGGGGGGGGGGGGGGGGGGGGGGGGGGGGGGGGGGGGGGGGGGGGGGGGGGGGGGGGGGGGGGGGGGGGGGGGGGGGGGGGGGGGGGGGGGGGGGGGGGGGGGGGGGGGGGGGGGGGGGGGGGGGGGGGGGGGGGGGGGGGGGGGGGGGGGGGGGGGGGGGGGGGGGGGGGGGGGGGGGGGGGGGGGGGGGGGGGGGGGGGGGGGGGGGGGGGGGGGGGGGGGGGGGGGGGGGGGGGGGGGGGGGGGGGGGGGGGGGGGGGGGGGGGGGGGGGGGGGGGGGGGGGGGGGGGGGGGGGGGGGGGGGGGGGGGGGGGGGGGGGGGGGGGGGGGGGGGGGGGGGGGGGGGGGGGGGGGGGGGGGGGGGGGGGGGGGGGGGGGGGGGGGGGGGGGGGGGGGGGGGGGGGGGGGGGGGGGGGGGGGGGGGGGGGGGGGGGGGGGGGGGGGGGGGGGGGGGGGGGGGGGGGGGGGGGGGGGGGGGGGGGGGGGGGGGGGGGGGGGGGGGGGGGGGGGGGGGGGGGGGGGGGGGGGGGGGGGGGGGGGGGGGGGGGGGGGGGGGGGGGGGGGGGGGGGGGGGGGGGGGGGGGGGGGGGGGGGGGGGGGGGGGGGGGGGGGGGGGGGGGGGGGGGGGGGGGGGGGGGGGGGGGGGGGGGGGGGGGGGGGGGGGGGGGGGGGGGGGGGGGGGGGGGGGGGGGGGGGGGGGGGGGGGGGGGGGGGGGGGGGGGGGGGGGGGGGGGGGGGGGGGGGGGGGGGGGGGGGGGGGGGGGGGGGGGGGGGGGGGGGGGGGGGGGGGGGGGGGGGGGGGGGGGGGGGGGGGGGGGGGGGGGGGGGGGGGGGGGGGGGGGGGGGGGGGGGGGGGGGGGGGGGGGGGGGGGGGGGGGGGGGGGGGGGGGGGGGGGGGGGGGGGGGGGGGGGGGGGGGGGGGGGGGGGGGGGGGGGGGGGGGGGGGGGGGGGGGGGGGGGGGGGGGGGGGGGGGGGGGGGGGGGGGGGGGGGGGGGGGGGGGGGGGGGGGGGGGGGGGGGGGGGGGGGGGGGGGGGGGGGGGGGGGGGGGGGGGGGGGGGGGGGGGGGGGGGGGGGGGGGGGGGGGGGGGGGGGGGGGGGGGGGGGGGGGGGGGGGGGGGGGGGGGGGGGGGGGGGGGGGGGGGGGGGGGGGGGGGGGGGGGGGGGGGGGGGGGGGGGGGGGGGGGGGGGGGGGGGGGGGGGGGGGGGGGGGGGGGGGGGGGGGGGGGGGGGGGGGGGGGGGGGGGGGGGGGGGGGGGGGGGGGGGGGGGGGGGGGGGGGGGGGGGGGGGGGGGGGGGGGGGGGGGGGGGGGGGGGGGGGGGGGGGGGGGGGGGGGGGGGGGGGGGGGGGGGGGGGGGGGGGGGGGGGGGGGGGGGGGGGGGGGGGGGGGGGGGGGGGGGGGGGGGGGGGGGGGGGGGGGGGGGGGGGGGGGGGGGGGGGGGGGGGGGGGGGGGGGGGGGGGGGGGGGGGGGGGGGGGGGGGGGGGGGGGGGGGGGGGGGGGGGGGGGGGGGGGGGGGGGGGGGGGGGGGGGGGGGGGGGGGGGGGGGGGGGGGGGGGGGGGGGGGGGGGGGGGGGGGGGGGGGGGGGGGGGGGGGGGGGGGGGGGGGGGGGGGGGGGGGGGGGGGGGGGGGGGGGGGGGGGGGGGGGGGGGGGGGGGGGGGGGGGGGGGGGGGGGGGGGGGGGGGGGGGGGGGGGGGGGGGGGGGGGGGGGGGGGGGGGGGGGGGGGGGGGGGGGGGGGGGGGGGGGGGGGGGGGGGGGGGGGGGGGGGGGGGGGGGGGGGGGGGGGGGGGGGGGGGGGGGGGGGGGGGGGGGGGGGGGGGGGGGGGGGGGGGGGGGGGGGGGGGGGGGGGGGGGGGGGGGGGGGGGGGGGGGGGGGGGGGGGGGGGGGGGGGGGGGGGGGGGGGGGGGGGGGGGGGGGGGGGGGGGGGGGGGGGGGGGGGGGGGGGGGGGGGGGGGGGGGGGGGGGGGGGG